>OZ025291.1:323329256-323457256 GCA_964019185.1 Maratus speculifer | reverse complement strand
GAAAAAGAAAAAAAAATGAAAATAACAAATAACAAATAAGTAAAATTAAAAAACAAACATAAAAATTAAGTAATTACAGTAAATTTATAATATTAACAACACATAGATAATTTTAAAAGCTACATTTGGAAATATTTTAATTTACACTATAAAGATAACAAAACTAAAGAAAAATTTCCAGACATGCTACAGATTCAGCAAAAAAAAAAAAAAAAAAAAAAAAAAAAAACTTTCATAGCCTTACAGACTTTTGAGAAAATCCGCATTTTTCTGCAGCATTTTGATGAAATTTGTGTTTTTCTTTTAACAAATTAGTGTTTTTTCGTGACCATTTGATGAAAATCGCACTTTTTTCCTGGTCTTTTCAATGAAATTTGGATTTATACATGATCCTTTAGCAAAATTCACATATTTTCAGCGACTTTTGGTGAAAACTTACATGTTTTTTTCCATGATCTTTTGAGAAAATTTGTGAATTTTTCTTGATCTTTCGAAGAAATTTCGATATTTTCTAAATTTTGATATTTTCTACTATTTCTGTCAAAATCTGCATAAATCCCACAGTCTTTCATCAAAAGTTGCATATTTCCCGCAAATTTTCAAGATAATTTTAATATTTTCTGCGATGTTTCGGAATAATTCACATATTTGCTCAGTCTTTCAACAAAATTCATGATTTTTCTTCAATCTCTCAACAAAATTTCTGATTTTTCATTAAAATTCTCATATTTTCCTTGATCTTTCATTAACATTCTTGTATTTTCCTCGGTCTTTTGTCAACATTCTCGTATTTTCCTTGACCTTTTGACAAATTCTCGTATTTTATATGATCTTCCAACAAAATTCTCATATTTTCCATGATCCTTTGACAAAATTAACATATTTTCCACAATTTTTCGACAAAATTTGTGATTTTTCTTCAATTTTCAGCAAAATTTTCGATCTTTCGTCAACATTCTTGTATTTTCCTCGATCTTTCGACAAAATTCTTGTATTTTCCATGATCGTTCAACAAAATTCTCATATTTTCTACAATCTTTTTACAAAATTACCATGTTTTCCACAATCTTCCAACCAAATTTCCTATTTTTTGTCAAAATTTTTTTATTTTCCTCAACATTTTCATATTTTCCTTGATTTTTCGTCAACATTCTCATGTTTTCCTCGATCTTTCATCATTCTCATATTTTCCTCAACCTTTCGACAAAATTCCTGTATTTGCCTCGATTTTTTGGAAAAATTCTCATATTTTTCATGATTTTTTGACAAAATTATATTTTTCCTGATCTTTCGACAAAATTATTGTATTTTCTGTGATCTTTTAACAAAATTCACCCCTTCTTTCAACAAAATGTGTATATTTTTCTCAATCTTTCAATAAAAGTTGCCCTTTTTCCATGATTTTTAAACAAAATTCTCACATTTTCCTCGATCTTTCAACAAAATTCTCATATTTATTCCTATCTTTTGTCAAAATTCTAGTATTTTCTGCAATCTATCAACAAAATTCGGTACTTACGTATTAACGCCACCACAGTTATCTTTTGGATTGCTTGTTGCCTTGTTTTTTGCTGATTTTTTATGCCTTTTTTAGTGTTTTAGTGCTTTTTTAGTGCCTTTAAATGCATTTTTTTTTCGCAAGTTTTGCTGCGGTGACGTTAATATGTAAGTACCCAAAATTCACATATTTTCCTCGAACTTTTGATAAAATTTGCATATTTTACCCAGTTTTTTTTTTTTTTTTATTTGTATATATTTCCATGATTTTTGACAAAATTAGAGTATTTTCCCATGATCTTTCAACAAAAATCAAGTATTTTCTACTATCCATTGACAAAATTCAAGTATTTTTCTAGTACCAATTCACAAAAATTGCAATTTCCCTGCAACTCTTTGACGAAAATTGTGTCTTTTTCGTGATTCTTTAACAAAAATTGCATCTTTTCCTAATTCTTTGACGGAAATCACACTATCTCCTATGATCCTTTGGAGAAATTGCGGTTTTTCCTGCAATCCTTTGAAGAAATTTGCTGAATTTAATGCAGTTTGCACTCACGTTTTTGTTGTATTTCATCTGCCTTATAGGTGAAAACTGGGAAATTTGCTTAGTAGTCAGTGGCCAGAAGACACAGTTTCATTAGTGGCCACTTTTTAAATGTAGGTCAAAATGATTTTTTTTTCTTTATTTAGCGGATAGTGAGTAACAAAGTTACAAATATTTGGTTAAAAATAAAACTGGCATTCCACTGAATGGAAAAATATGAATTAGTAATTAATACTGCAGATAAAATTAGAGTTTCCCCCAGAGGGTTTCAGGGGGGCGCTCCGCCCTCCTGCCCTTTAATTTAAAAAATAGTGCCCCTCTTGTCGCTCATTCAAAAAAATAGCGCCCTTCTTGCCCCACATTGAAAAAAGGCAGCATGCCTTTCAGTGATGATGCGGACATGCTATAACGCGTAAATTACGTTAAAAAATTGGCAACGGAAGACAAAAAATAACTCTTACTCATCCCACAAGACATGTAATTTCGTCAAAAAATTGCAGAAAAAATTCATATTCGCCATTTTTTTCGATCTTTCACGAAATTTGTCGTTTTTTCGTAATTTTTTAGCAAAATCTGCAGCTTTTTCGCGATCTTTTAACAAAATCTGCTGTTTTTGAGATCTTTTAACAAAATTGAGCGTTTTTTTGCGACCTTTTAACAAATTATTGGGGTTTTTTTTAGGGATGGGACGAATATTCGGCCACTATTCGGTATTCGGCCTATTCGGCCCTTTTGCCGAATATTCGGTTGGCCGAATATTGAAGGCTTGTTGACCGAATACTTCGGCCGAATATTTAGAGATATCTGGCCGAATATTGCTAAAATCTCGCCGAATAGTGAAAGATATTTTGGCAAATAAATTTAAGATTTAAAGAATTTCATTTCTTGCATTTTTTTTCTCTAATCCAAATTGCTAAATTGAACATGAAGTCATTCTCATTCTTACTTACAAAATATACAGTTACTCGATTGCTAAAAAATACACAGCCTTTCTGTATTTCCTATAAAAGTTAGTGATATTTTAGAAAATGCTGCCCAAGTTGGAGATTTAATGTACTTCATTAGAGAATGATATATTACAATTCAAGATACAAAAACACTAATAGAAAAAAAAAGAAAAGAAAAGAAAAACACTGCCTCATTCTAACACATGAATATTTATCAATGTCTGCAAATTCCATGCACAACTAAAAAAAGTTCTTATGAAATTTGTAACTTATTTTCTGTAAAGTAAGAAATGAAAGAATTCATTCACAGTGTGTATTAAAGAAGATTCATTTTCAAAATTAGATATCAAATATCACTATTCCAAATATAACGGTACATCTGAAGACAGAACTGGTGGCAAACTAGATATGCATTAGATGACACAACTTGCTTTATGAAGATGATTTAATAAGTATCTACACATAAATTCTAAATGCTGAACAAAATAATTTTTTTATTCTATAGTTTTCACTTTTAAATAATTTGCATAATTACTGACTTAAATATGCAACATTACTATGTCTATATTTTTAATTTACATATTTCTTCATTCATGTTGTTGTCAATTTCTGTTTATCCTTTTAATGCTTGTTGAATAAGTGGAATATTGATGTTGAATATAGTACGTGCCAATTCAAAAATCAAAGATTTTGTTACCATATGCATTCTACTTTAACATAACCTTTAGCTATAACGGAATTTGTAATGTAAAGCTTGGCAACTGATTTCAGAGCAATCTCATTCTTACGAATTTGCTTATTATTAGGGACACAAACTCTAAATGATTAAATTTACTTCGTTATTTCAGAAAATATCTCCTTGTGAGTTCCGAGAGATAGAGATTAAGAATACTATTAATTTTGGATAGAAGAAAGGATAAAAGTATCATTTGATAGTAAAAGTGAAGTACATTCTTCATATTTTAATGGAAATATCTTACCATTCTGACTTAGTGAAAATCAATTTGATTTACATTAAGATAAAAGAATATAATGCAATTTCCTAATTTTTTTGTGTTAAAATAAGTGTTTTAAATTCAAAAATACATTTAAAAGCACATTTAAGAGTAATAATTATTAATGAGCTCTTATTTTTTAAATTATATGTAATCAAAATTTATTTTCTTTATTGGAAAAAAACTTTTACTATTCGGCCTAAAATTTGGCCGAATATTCGGTATTCGGCTATTCGGCCAAATCACTATTCGTCCCATCCCTAGTTTTTTTTTTTGTTGTTAAATTTTTTTGGCAAATTTTTTTTCTCCATTTTTTGACAAAATGTTTGTTTTTTCATGATTTTTTGAACCGCTAGATTCTAGTACTCTACTCTATAAAAGTGCCCTTAAAAATAAAAAAAGTGCCCTGAAGAATGTAAAAAGTGCCCTTTTCAGTACAGTAGCGCCCTGCCTCTTTTTAAACCTAAGGGAAACTCTGAAATTATAAGTGATAAACTATATTTCAATTAATGCATTGTACAAAACAAACAAGGAAATTGTATTTTTAAGTACTTCAAATTTAAAAATAATTTCACATCTTTCTTGAATATTTTATTTTTACTTAAAACTTAGTAGGATCTAACATCATCAAGATTGACAAGTGGTAATTATTAAGTTTGGCGAGTGTGCTGAATACTGATAAATATAAATATTTTTTGTTTTGACTGAGATTTCAAAACTCTGGATGTCTTAAAGCAATCAGACAGTACAATCAGAGGGATGCTAAATTTGCAGTATTACTCGCCTAGTGGCGAATGCTAATTTTGTCCTATATTTTAAAAGTAATAGGCTGTAATGTTTCAATCTTTCTTGACACCTACATAAACTTTAGTCCAAAAAAAAAAAAAAAATGTACCAGCCAGCTTATACTGATACAATATGGCAAGACTGAAAGATATAAGATACAGCAATGTCCTTAAAATCTCCTTGCATCCAGAGGTAAAAATGGTATAATTTATTTGAAACGCATGTGGAATTAAAATGGATGACCATATTTTGTAGAAAAAAACTATTTCTTGAAAACATAATCCAAATAAAGAGTTCATAGTAAAAAAGCTAAAATATAGAAAATACAACAAAGTTGCTAAATCTGCTGGCATCAGATAAAAAGAAAGAATTAAACAATTGCCTAATTAAATGTAAACAAAGTAGAGATGCATATATCCATGAAAAAAGCTGTATTTCAAAAAAGCAAATTAATAAGATTTTTTAATCGCTGAGTAGCAACTAGAGTGGTGATCGATGGCCGATTTTTAATAGCCACTCTTGCAACTTTAATCGCCATGTGGCGACTGTTAATTTACATTATAATCTGCCCCTAACCATAAAAATGCTAACAAATTTAATGCATATTTGCATTGATCCCAGGGATAATAAAATTTATCGCTGAAAAAGCATAATTCCACGTTTCTGCGTAAAAGTACTGACTGAACTTTTTGTGCAGTCGTAAATGGCATAAACTGGAGAGATAACTAAAAATACCTCAAAAAGATTTTAGCAAATATCAACTTAGATTTTTTTTTTAAAGTTTAAATTTGTAGGGATATTTCTATATTGGATCTTAACTTTTGCTATTATTTTTATTCTTAGTCCAATTTGTTTTTTATAGGCATCATAGCTGGAGCTATCGTGAGCCTCTACAGGCTATATTTTATTTTATGTTGACACTACTCTCACTGCCCCAAAAGAGATGCAAAAGCTAACATTCCGAAGTTTTGATTTTTTTTTAATACTATTGTGGTTTAAAAACTTGAAATTTTGCATTGTGGTTAACTTTGTGATGTAAAAGTGTGCTGAGAACAGTTTCTAAAAAATTTAAAATTTAAAAAGGTGAAATGATTGGAAAGATTCTAATAGTGTTCTAAATTACAATTTCTTCAGAATTGTTAGGACTAGAAATGAAATTTGATTTATAAAAATATGATTATGTTAGCAAATATTTAAACACTGAAAAAAACAATATATATATATAAAAACTAGATTTTTTTTTTATTATTAAAAGCATTTTTTTAATTATTATTAAATGAAAAATTAAGATTTTTTTACACTGTTTCTCTCTTTATAACCTTAATAAATTCATTGTAGTTATTCATGCCAATTTTCCACTTTTAGAACGTCTACAGATTTTGCTTCTCCACATGTTATTTTGAAAGAGATGTGCAGCGACCATAACTTTACCAGACATCCACTTGAAGCCTTGAAATCATCCAATCCAAGTTCTTTAGTGACATCTAAAGTAAAGATGAAAATAAGCACTCGCCAGTCGCCACTCGACGACTAAATGTGAAAAACTGGCGACTAAAAATGCGGAAAGTACCAGCCAAATGCAGGATTCTCCAAAAAGGTGTTTTGTAAAAAGAATTGCGGTAAAAAACGCCCGCGAATTTTGACAAGATCGCGGAAAAACATGAATTTCGTGTAGGTATCGCTAAAAGACATCGTCTAAGGATCACAAAAAGAATGAAAAAAAAACAGTAAATAACTTTATAAAATTGAAAAAAAAAAGCAATTGTAAGAAAACCCCTGCGTATTTTGTCAAAAAATCAACAAAAACAAACACTTTTTTGTCAAAAAACGTAAAAACAAATGGGAAAAACATGAATTTAATCAAAGAAACATGCAAAAAAGTGAATACCGTCAAAAAATCGCGTTAACAAATGCAAATACCGTCAAAAAATCGCGTTAACAAATGCAAATACCGTCAAAAAATCGCGTTAACAAACGCGAGTACCGGCAAAAAATCGAGATACCAAACACGATTTAAGTAAAAAAAAACATAAATACGAACGCAAAAAATGCAAAATTTATTTTTAAAAAAAGCAAATACAGTCAAAAAATCATGATAACACTCGAATACCGTCAAAAATCATGATAACAATCGGCAATACCGTCAAAAAATCGTGATAATGAACACGATTTTCGTTAAAAAGTCACAAAAACAAACGCGATTTTCATTAAAAAGTCACAAAAACGAACGCGATTTTCGTTACAAAGTCACAAAAACGAACGCAAATTTTATCAAGAGATCGGAAAGAAGAAAAAAACGCACATTGTTAAAAGATTGTGGAAAAAACATATAATGTTGATTTTATGAAAGTCCCCCCCCCCCTTTTATTTTTTAGAAAATTTGCTATGATTTTTTTTTAATCAAACCTGCTAGTTGGTAGAAAACATTTTTTTTTTTTTTGGGGGGGGGGGTTACATCTTAATTCAAGAGGGTTGGGGTTTATTTATGTCGTTAGCTACGCAAGTACCTAAGCATAATTAGACTTGTGTAGCTAACTACATATGCATATTACATATAACTTTGCTGTTAATTTAAAATAGATTTGAAATTAGTATCTCAAGTTTATTCCAAACAATATAAATTAAAATATTTTTAACTAGTTCATATATTACTTATTCAGTCTATGCTCATGCTCGTATATATCTTGTAATTAAATATTCAGCAACTCAAATGTACTTACTGGCTACTAAAGAAATTATTCTCACTAGCCAATAACTGGCTACTAAAAAAAAGACAACCTACCGGCTAGTGGCCACTAAGCAAAATTCCTTATTTTCATCTTTAATCTAAAGCAATCAATATAATCAGGCTAAATATTGCCATGGAATGTATAACAAATTGTTGGCCCTATCTCTCTCCTCTGATCACTGACAAGAACAATAAATAATGCTTGAAGTTAACACAGTAAATTATTTCCTAAAGACCTAAACTGCTTTTGAGTTATTCCATGGTAATGTACATTACATTTAGAACAATTTACATCAGTACTTTTTTTACTACAACACTGAAAAATATTCAAAATGTAAAATTAATGTGACTTGTTAATTAAACCTATCCAAAGGTCTACTTGGATGAAAATTACCCAAATTTAGAGCTATCCTTGAACTTTGGCAATTTCATTTATTATGGTAACTTACATATTTGAAAAAGGAACGCAAGTTACCACAGTAAAATAAATATGTAATTGAAATAGGGTCATTCCATGTCAAACTAACACAAAATTGACAGCTTTTTTACCTCACCATTTCAGAATTTAATGAAATTTGTTAAAAAGTCTAAAACAAGGAAAAATACCAAATATACATGAATCCATTCAGAAACTACAGTTAGTTGTCAAAAATTGGTCAAAAAAGCCCCAACAAAACATTTCAAAATTCATGTTGAAACTTCCTTAAATAAAGATACAGAGCATGATCTTAATGATTCTTTTCATGATCTTTCAAAGGAAATCAATTGTCTAATGATAATGTTGTCATTTGTGTAAATTATTTTGTTCTTGTTAAATATTTTGTTAAGAAAGCGGACATAAATTAAAAATAATAATAATAAATGTAAAAGATAATTTTGATTTTAATTTATACAATTCACACAACAAAGTATAACTGGAGATTTCATATACCTTGACAACTTGACATAAGTTAAAAAATGTTCTGTTAAAATTTTCAGCTCAAAAAATGATTGAACAGACAGTCTGGTTACTATTTGCTTTACAATAGATATATCAGCCCACAATCTTTATTTGGTATGCATATGTAGCCAATATTGAACTATTTGTACTTTATCATACATTGTTTTAAAGCTGCTCCATACCACCTTACTAACAGGGAGGTATAGGACTCATTTTAAAACTTACAATTTCTTTAATTATAAAATTGCTTTTGCATGTTTCTATGTTGTTCATGGATATTAAAAAAGGTTTCATTTTATATTCAATAAATTGAAATTTTTGACTTTGTGTAAAACAAAGTTTATTTTCTTGTTTTTGCAAAAAGTGTCCCACACCTCCCCAAACTCATCTACTATTTGTGTAAAACAAAGCTGATTTTCTTGTTTTTGTAAAACGTGTCCCACGCCTCCCCATTCTCATCAACAACTTTATGATACGAATTTTCAAAATTAATAAGTTCTTTAATTATACGTATATGTAAATTGCATTTTTTTTTTTTTTTTGGGGTTGCCTCTTGAAGAAAATCAATGCCATTTAATTCTGATTACAATATCTGGACGTTCAAAATTGTATAAGCATGTGACATACAGGTAGAAGATTTAGCATTTAAATTAATATCGATCACCTTACACATAAGGCTCTTAATATTAAATGATACCATTCATATAAATAAACAGAATGATTAAGCATATCCATATCTCGTAAGAATCAAATATCACAACACAAAATACAATTTAAGGAATGGATTTACTATAATACGAAAGATCTAAAAAGAAAGAAAACAGGATTGTGAAACAAAACTTTTAATGAAATAAGCGTATCATACCGCTCAGTGATTTAAAGTGATTCATTTTTAATGTCCTAAATTACACCATTCCTA
The DNA here is from genome assembly GCA_964019185.1 of Maratus speculifer. Lineage (NCBI taxonomy): Eukaryota > Metazoa > Arthropoda > Arachnida > Araneae > Salticidae > Maratus > Maratus speculifer. Next base: position 323,447,897 of record OZ025291.1, on the reverse strand, counting down.
AATAATAAATAAATTAAACAGTTTCAGATTAATAAATTCGTTTTTGAAACAGACGACACAACAAATAACAGAATACCACATTGCCACATGGGACCGATTTGCCGGCAAAACATTTTCCCGTAATGCGCTGAAATGACCATGGAGGCAAAGAAAATGAAAATGCAGGTGGAATTTCGATGTTAGCCATCCTGTAACACCTTTTAAGACATAGACTGGCAAATCCAATTAAAAAGCATGAGAAATCATGACAGCTATCTGAAGTAAATTGAAACATTTCAATTGCGAGGTTTGTACGTAAGCTGTGAATCGTAATTTTATCATTGTTTTTCCCTGTTTTCAATCCTCCATGTTTTTATATCTTTTATTTTTAGACAAACACAATGACAAACCTATCAGTCAACCACTGATGACATTAACTTTTGGCTTATGCGCCAGTTCGTACTCTTCCATTAAATAAAGTTTTTTCTGTGCTTGATACCTTTGTTTTTTCTGCTCATTCTTGTCTTGAAAAGAGTGCCTTAACTTTTAAATATAAACATTGCTTTGAAAATCTAAAAAATACCATTTTCGACCCTCGCATCCAAGCAAAAGCCATGCTTGTTTGGATTCGCGAAGTATTATCCCATAAGATAAATATTTGAAAGTAACAAATATATATATACTAGCAGCCTTCGCCCGCTACGCTGGTCAGTTTTTTTTTTTTTTTTTTTTTTTTTTTTTTTTTTTTTTTTTTAAGAAACTTTGAATCAAACGAAATTTTTATATCATAGTAATTTTTAGTTTTATATCGTACTTTAGACTGTCTGTCATCGGTGAAAGATCAGTCATCTAAACGGAAAGTTCAATGTTAGTCACCAATGAATGACGTAGCGCACCACATGTTAGCAATTTTAACCACATAAAAATTCATTCAGCGGAACTTTTAAAATAAAGCCAAACTTTTGTAATTGGGTTACTCTGATAAAAACATTTCCTAAGTATTCAATTAAACAACGTAGAATGCTATATTTCATTTGTTACAAAATTTCTGAAAAATTATACAACTAACAATGTAAAATCCATTAACATCTATCTTGTAGAACTTAAGTTATAAGCGGCCGCAATGAAATTTCGCTTTGCGTTATATATATATTGAGATAATTAAATATAGCTTACATAATCATGTTAACATGATTATAGAACTCTCTTTCAAAGTTGTAGGTTCAATAGATATTTTTGTGCTGTGATTAATACGAAATCCAGACTTTCTTTTATATATATAGATAAGGATTGAAAATTTCAGGTTTTTGCGCCGAAGACACCGCCAAATCAGGAAAATGTGAAGTATCTCGCGAACTACTGAACTTAAAGAAATTTGCTTGGTACCATTCGATTGAGCATGAAAAAATACAATAAAATATGTTATCAGTTGAAAAATAACTACAAAAGCCGATTTTTAAGGAATTTTTTAAAAGTTCGTTCCTTTATTTAACCCCCTTTGGGGTGGAATTTTCGAAAATCCCTTCTTAGCGGCACTCGATGTTATCAGAAGTTTTTTTAACCCAATTTTCAAGATTATAGGATCGGCAGATTTTTTATGCTGTGATTAATACGAAATCCATACTTTCTTTTATATATATAGATAAGGATTGAAAATTTTAGGTTTTTGCGCCGAAGACACCGCCAAATCAGGAAAATATGAAGTATCTGGCGAAATACTGAACTTAAAAGAATTTGCTTGGTACCATTCGATTCAGCATGAAAAAATACACTAAAACATGTTATCAGTTGAAAAATAACTACAAAAGCCGATTTTTAAGGAATTTTTTAAAAGTTCGTTCCTTTATTTAACCCCCTTAGGGGTGGAATTTTCGAAAATCCCTTCTTAGCGGCACTCGATGTTATCAGAAGTATTTTTACCCCAATTTTCAAGATTATAGGTTCGGCATATTTTTTTATGCTGTGATTAATACGAAATCCAGCCTTTCTTTTATATATATAGATAAGGATTGAAAATTTTAGGTTTTTGCGCCGAAGACACCGCCAAATCAGGAAAATGTGAAGTATCTCGCGAACTACTGAACTTAAAAGAATTTGCTTGGTACCATTCGATTCAGCATGAAAAAATACACTAAAATATGTTATCAGTTGAAAAATAACTACAAAAGCCAATTTTTAAGGAATTTCTTAAAAGTTCGTTCCTTTTTTTAACCCCCTTAGGGGTGGAATTTTCGAAAATCCCTTCTTAGCGGCACTCGATGTTATCAGAAGTATTTTTACCCCAATTTTCAAGATTATAGGTTCGGCAGATTTTTTTTATGCTGTGATTAATACGAAATCCAGACTTTCTTTTATATATATAGATAAGGATTGAAAATTTTAGGTTTTTGCGCCGAAAAAAACGCCAAATCAGGAAAATGTGAAGTATCTGGCGAACTACTGAACTTAAAAGAATTTGCTTGGTACCATTCGATTGAGCATGAAAAAATACACTAAAATATGTTATCAGTTGAAAAATAACTACAAAAGCCGATTTTTAAGGAATTTTTTAAAAGTTCGTTCCTTTATTTAACCCCCTTAGGGGTGAAATTTTCGAAAATCCCTTCTTAGCGGCACTCGATGTTATCAGAAGTATTTTTACCCCAATTTTCAAGATTATAGGTTTGGCAGATTTTTTTATGCAGTGATTAATACGAAATCCAGACTTTCTTTTATATATATAGATATATCTTTTTTACATCTTAATTAAGCAAAAGCGTTATTGTATGTTTTGGCACATTTTAATTTTAGAAATGTAAATTCATCCAAATTCTATAAATTGTTTTTAAACGTTTACATATTAGAAATAATATTAATAGTAAATACTTCTTAGTAGTAAATATGTTTCATTTGATTCAATTTTTAACCTTTGTGTTTAAATAACACTTTGTATAACTAATTTAACAATTAATTTTATCTTTTTTGCCATTCTTTTGTTGCCACTTTACCCGAAAAGAAAATTATAATATAATTCTTTTAAAAAGCGAAAGTATCGTCTGCGTAAATGATTTGACATAATAGGAATAAATTGTGTATTTAAATTCTTAATACTGAAAAATACTTTTATAATTGAACGTAAATAATTAAATTTTCACAAATTTTAATTCATTAAAAATATGCTATAATTTTCTTTAAAAAAGGGTATTTTAAATTTTTTATAAAGAAATCGTGAAACAATTATATGATTAAAAGGAATGAGCACCAAAATATGCGCCATTTTCAACCAATCTTAATAAAATATTCTATTAAAATGTATCTTCTGGCGAAATAATGAAAATATATTTTATTTATTTAACGGACCTTATTCTTCCTTTCGTTCCGAGACAACAAAAATCGCCATTTTACCTTATGAGACTTTATTGGAGTATTATCAATCGTATTCATTGCATGCAAATGATTGCAGAAAATTTTGTTTGCACTTAAAAAATATATAATTAGCTTTGCATTTATTTCTGTCTAATAATACATAAAGAAATGGAGCCTTTTCTTCCTTTCGGTTAGAAGCTATAAAAATTGCTATTTTACCTGATGTTACGTCACAGGAATACGTCCCATTTATCACGATTCTATCTATAATTACATACTCCATGGTTTATTTTCTCTTCTGAAAATAAACGCGTTTCATTTTTTATTTGCAAAAATGCCTCCGTAATAGAAAAAACATGCAAAATAAATTATTTAAAATAATAATTTTTTTAAGATTATTCTATAAAAAAATAATATTGTGCAAATCTACAGATCATAATTAATTTTTATGTTTAATTTCAAGTCAAAATACTGAATAGTTTTTTTGTAAAGTGTACGACAAAATGTAATTTGAGTAGCCTAGTAGAGGATTCGCTTCTCTCATCCTAATTATTATTATTATTATTTTAAGGTTTGGAGAAACAAATTTTAAATAAAAAAAATTTCAATTACATAAAGCGTGGGTGCAAAAGTCTAAGAGCCAGCAAGCAGTCTCTCACCACCAAATTTATTTCTTTTTTTCTTTTTCTTTTTTTTTTTCTTTTTTTTTTTTTATAAAATCTACTTTTTTTATGTAAGATTCTTGTCAAAATACTATCAAATTTTCAACAAAAAAACTTTTAAATTTTAGTGGTGAGAGACTACTTCCTGGCGCCTAGATTTTTCCACTCCTGGCATAAAGATTCCAAAGTATAGATTAGTAACCTTAGATTAAAGACTAATCTATAGGAACAGTACTGATTTTATACAGTAAAAACGAATCATCATAACTAATAAATTTTATTAAGTTATTTTAAAATACGTAAAAGAAAATCTTATTTATTCAGTAATCATATACCAAAGTAGTCTAAATTCTCTAATCATAAAAAAACGATTTTTTTTAAATAACAAAGTATTCAAAGAAAGAAGAAATGCTGAAAATTACATACCAATTTTACATTTAGATGCTACATGACTTTCAGAGCCAAATGTTGGCCTTATTAAATCGAGAAAATGCTCCGATTAAATAAGGCAAATTTTACGGTAAAATTTTACTGGTGGGAATAAACAAGAATTCTTAAGCCTTTTTGCTGCACGTATACGTGTCGCTCGTCTCCAAGGGATTAAAAGCACAATCATTATTAGCAATAAGAAATTTAGTAAAATTAAAAGTAATAAGCCCATTAGATTTGAAATAGAAAAAACTACATAAGAAAAATAGCATACTATAACGCATCACTTATACTTAATTGAAAGAATAAATAAACACTTTTCTAACTGTTAAAGCATTAAATCATGTTTACATTAAAAGTTCCGAAATAGTAATAGTTTCTAAGCATATCTTAGTAAAATACAAGTTTTTGTGGAAAATCCCATGCCATCTTGATACAGTATATAAAATTTAGTTCAAAACAATTGATAAAAAGTTATTTGTTTATAAGGCATAAAATAAATATATTTTAATAAATTTACATTCTCTATGAAAATTGCATGCAATATAAAAGCTTGATGAAATTTGCATAATCGAAGAATATTAAATAATTTAAGCGTAGTTGTTAAATGTCCGTGTTTTTTCAGATAAAACTCAACCCACTGGGTTTTATCAGGATTTTGGGGTTTTATCAGGGTTTTTTTGGTTTTATCAGGTTTTTAGAGTTTATAAAAATTTTTTGGGAGGGGGAGGGTTGAAAAAATACACTTACTACTAAATACAATTTAAAGTAACTAATTGATTACAAAAATATATAAATCAATAATAATTAAAACTATGCTTTGCTTTTAGATAAATTGATTATTAATAATAATTTTAACAATAAAGTTTTAATTGAAGTGCTATACTAGTTCGAAATCAGAACTTTTAAACTACATTTTGTTAAGCATAAAGTTTCTTTACTCATTTTAATTGAAGTGATTGCCTATATAATATTATATATTTTCTCTAAAAAATGCTTCTGGAAATTGAATTCTGAAACATACAATTCTTTTAGCTACTAATCACAGTAGCCCTCCAAATGTTTCTTTGTGACGTCATTTGAATCCACATTTTGAACTTAATTTCAGTAGAAGTAGAGTATCTTTATAAGATAATTTATAACAACAAACAAGCACAGTAGTGGAAAATATAAAAACAAATGTAAAAGGTTAATAGAAATTTATTTTAAAGTGTGTTTTTTGTTAAGTACAAAAAGTGCGTTTGAGGTCTCCTAAAACTAGAGACGCGGGGCACGTGCCCCGCATGCCCCTGCGATAATCTGGACTTCCCAAGGTTGGATTGGCTCATTGTCCCCAAGGTCAGTGCACCTTCATCCAAGGGCAATTTGGCGTTTCTAGCCGCTTCAATGTTTTCCCCTTGGTTGTACATGCACATTGTAATAAGTGCACTAAATTTCCAGGATTTGCTTGGAGACAATCACGAATTAATAAATAGATAGCAAAAAAGTATAATTTTATTGTCACAAAAAATTAAAACTACATCAAAGTAATTTATATGTTCGGAAACAAGCGAACATGTTTGCATACTATTTAAGAAAAACACCCAAGGTGCTTCAGTAGTCTCAGCGCCCTGGACGATCCCCTTTCCCTCCATCGTTTCTTAGATTAGTAGATTCTAACCTCATACCAAATACTTTGCATATTTTTTTTTCTTAGCTTTTATAATTAATGCTATGCATGATTTACATTTCGGAAGTAGTCTATATTAAAATGTATGCCAGCTTTGAATTTTCAATCAATAACACCAACACCCATTTTTGACACTATTGGATTTTCTTCGATTGAGACAGCCAGGAAAAGGACACAGTTTGCATACTTTTTCATAAATCTTCAAACAGTTAGAAGAGTTTTAAGTTTGAGGATGCTAATATTAAATCCATTTGACAAACTTTAATTTATCTATAATAATAAAGAGACAAGTATGTTTGTGTGTCGGCGCTGTTCTGAAGAGACTGCTGCACGTAGAGTTACAAAATTTGGAGGGAAGGTACTTTTATACATGTAGTTTTGCACCTCGAAGCCCGATTTTCGATTTTTTGATTAGATTTTTTAAAATAATTTTTTTAGGCGATTTTTAGCATTCTTTTTGCGGTTTTATACCATTAGTGAAAGGAATACGGTTTCATGTTTTTAACCCAAAATAGCAATTCTTTTTCTCTTTTCAACAAAGTTTATTCGAAATTTGTACTGCGATTTTTGAATTTTTAACGAATTTTTTAATGCGATTTTTAGTGTTTTTTCTCATTTTGCGGCTATTTTTTGAGATTGATAAAAAGAAAATCGTTTTAACTTTTAGCCTAATGCCCTAAATTTTGTGTTTGTTACGATTTTTAGATTTTAGCGATTTTTAATGCGATTTTCAATGCGATTTTTAACGCTTTTTCAAGATTTTTTGCGTTTAGCATCTATTTTTTTCATAGTTGTCCTATCAAAAACTTGAGCTGTTGAGAATGCAATAAGTAGTATTTTTTTGCGAAATCTACCTAAAATGTCAAAAATTTAGGTATCACTCTTTTCGAATAGTAATTTCATCAAATATCTTAAAATCTTGCTTAAGACCGCTACCCCCTCGAGTAATATATCACCTGATAGGTTGTTTAACAGAGTATTGTTTTGATAAAGTTTTTGAAGAATAGAGTGCACTACCTGGTGGTGGAAAATGGAACTAACAGAACGCGATTTTGTTAAAATTTGGAAACATAACAATGTGATTTGTTTTAAAATTTAAAATGGTTTATAATACATGATAAAAAATTTAAAAAAAAAAGAATGGTATGACACATTTCAGGGTGCGTGAGAGGAGGGGCGCGCACAAAATTAGGAAATGTAACAAGGAGATTTGTTTTACAGTTTAAGGTAGTTTATAAAGCATGCAAAATTTGTGTACTGACGATGCTCTGGAGAGACCGCTGCACGAAGTTATGTATGAAGTTTTACACCTTGAAGGCCGATTTTCAGTTTTTTAAATTTAATTCATATGTGATTTTTAGTGGGTTTTGAGGCGATTTTTCCACAACAGTGAAAAAGAAAGCGGTTTCATTCTTTCGACCTAATTTAGTGAATTTTGTTCTCTTTTCAATATAATTTATTTGGATTTCGCGCAACGATGTTTGGATTTTTAGTGAATTATTTAATGTAATTTTTAATGTTTTTTCGAATTTTGCCGCTATTATTCGACATTAGTAAAAGGTATTTTGGTACTTACGTATTAACGCCACCGCAGCAGAAGTTGCGCTAATGCGCCAATAATGAGAAATCTTGTTCGCACGCGCTCGCAATTATCTTTTGGATTCCTTGTTTCCTTGTCGTTTGCTGTTTTTTGATGCCCTTTTTTAATGCTACGGAAATGCGTATTTGGGATTTATAAAAAAGAAACTGTTTTGAATCTATGTTAAACGCTACATTGGCTCATTTTATCCACTGAAATCCGATTGACTACTTTGTTTTTAAATAAAGTGTTTTGAATTTTGAAAGTGTTTTGATTTCAAGTAAAGAGTTTTATATTATGATTTGTCGCAAAAATTTTAGGTGTAGATTGGCGGTATTTAAAAGCCGCCAAATCTGTAGCTGCGGTGGCGTAAGTACCTTAATTTATTATAGATCTCTTTTTTCTATCTTCGATGCTCTCAATAATTTATTATTATAATTATTATGGAATTCAAAAATACTGATGAAAGTGAAAAAATAAACTTGAGTTATCAAAAGCCGGTTGGGATAATATTGCTCCTTTCTCTTTAGTTTTGCAAATTTATTTATGTTACAGCAAACGTTGCTTTATAATATTATCACAAACAAATATTTTTTGTCGAATCACATGATAATAGGTTTTAAAATATAATGCCTGAAAGTTCTTTAAATTATCTAAGATTAAAAATAAATTTATATTTTAGGCATTAGTTAATATGAAAATTTGCTAATCAACAGACATTATAACCGGTATTTATATATATTTTTTATTTTAAAGAAAATATTTGAAATTTGCTAAAAATAGATTTTAAAATATATAAACAAATCTGAATTTATTATCTAAAAATGAAGTGGAGTTCTACTTGAGTGTGTAAATAACTGAAAAAAAAAAAAAAATGCAAAAAACATTTCTACAAAATGCAATAGAGTTAGAATTCAGCATGTAGCAACAGCTAATTCGATATTGGTATTAACAATAAACAGTGATAATAGATAGCTCAGTATTTTGAAAGGAATGACAACTAAAACCGTATTGTGTTTCATTTACATCACCGAGATTTACAATTTTTGAAACAAGAAAACAAAATAAAAAGTATATGTAATCCTAATTTTCGAAAATTGCATTAATAAAACTACTATTGCTTCATAGATGGCAGCACTAAATCTTTCGTAGTAAAAGTGTTAGAAGAAACCATGAACTAAGAAGAAACATAGAAGATTTTAACCTTCATGATGAAACATATTACATTTAAAACAGCTTGTTAGGGGAAAATAAAATGATAGAGAATAGAAAAAAAATATGGTTTTAAGTTGATTTTAATAAATATAGTCATGATAACGATTTTCAACCACTTATTTAATATTTAAAATAAAGTTTAATGAGAACGTAAAATTTATTTTCTAGTTTTGGTGCTGCCATCTTGATTAAGAAAATGTGAAAAAAAGTTTTTATCGTAAAAATCTTGCTTAATTTCACTATTGTAATTTATCTGTTTTAAGAAAAATTTGTTTCAGTTCATTAATTTCGCGTGGGACATATTTATAAAAAATTCTACTCTTTGAATTACGCTTAATAAAAAATGCGAACTTGAATTTATTAAAACATATATAATTTTTATTCCTTTTTAAAATATGTCAACAGGAAAGAAAAAAAAACCCACAATATTTAAACTATTTATACAGTATTTCTAAATTGTTTTTTTTAAACATATTCAAAATTTAAATAAATGTTAAAATATATAGAAATAAAGGCGTATATATCCTTAAATATTACACTGTAGCCTCTATGAATTGTAAAAATTTGGCTTATTGGTATGGCAACGAAAAGGCAGACAATATCTTTAATATTAAAAAAAAAAAAAAAAAAAAAAAAAAAAAAAAAAAAAGGATAAATTTTGTGTTTGTTGTTAATATTCAGAAAGCGTTCTGTTTATTTTTATTTTACAAATAACTTAATATAGTGAAATGATTTAAATTATTTCTTGATATTATGTAAAATAGAATGATTTTAATTAATTATTTGATATTCTGTAAATAGAAAATAGAAATAGCGTAATATCGGCATATCACATATTTTTGGTGACCCTGCCTTAGACATAAACGCATTTAAAATGACTCAATATTCCACGAAAACAACGACCAATTTTAATTTTCGAATCAAACAAGGTAAGCGTCAATTTTTTTTTCCACTCTGGGAAGAAAATCTTGAAATATTCTAATTGTAAGCAGTGAAAATTTAGATAATTAGATTAAAACATTAAATCTTATTTTTTTAAATATTAATATTGTATTTTTATATTTTGTGCTATAAATATTTCATTATTACAGTTTCACAACCAAATTCACATATTTTAGCTATCGGGATTTGCAGATTCGTAACCAGAAAGCGAACTCTGAGGGGGCTTTAAAATTTTTTGGTGGAGTTAATCCACTTTTATCTTTGCTTCCATTTCAATAAAGAATAAATTTAGATATAGAGGGCAAATAATCTTTCTCTCGAGGGATTTGATGTAAAAATTATAAAGTAAAAGTAATATATATATGTATATATATATTTCCAAAATTATAAAAGCTATTACAGAAACAGTGCTATTTACATGTTAAAAATAAAAGCCTTCAAAATTTGGAGAGCATCGCAAATAACATTTATTTAAAATAACATAAGTCAGAAAATTTTTCATCTATTATTGAAAAATCTGGTTAGTTTTTACCTGAGTACTAAATATCACTTGTTCTGGTTTCTTGTTATTTAAAATACCTTATCACGAATAATAATAAAACATTATGGTACTACTAGATTATCCCGTCGACCAAAAAATTACCGCCAAACTATAAGATTAAATGCCAATAATGGATGATCATGAATGTCAATTCAATGACATTAAATACGATTCACGTATTTGAAATGTCATTAAGTGATTTTTATTTCGTTTTTTATCTGAATTTTTATTAATATTCTACTAATTATTTGTTTTTTCGTTATTTAAAATAAAAATTATGTCAATATGTATAATTTAGCTATTAGTTTGGCGATTTGTATAATTTAGCGAAATTGGTCGACGAGATAACAGAGTAGTACCAATCTAAAAAAGTATATTTATCACTTTTAAGCATCTGTTATGTATTTTTATATTTTAACAAATTTAAAGTGCTTGCAATAAAAAAGTTTTAAAATATTTAACGTAATAGATATATTGTTGGATTAAAATACTATGAGAGCTCAGGAGCTTAAAGCTCGAGGAGACTCAGCCAACACTCCCCCCAGATTGGAAAAAGCCGTGAGATGCATTGTTGTGGCGTCACAAAATGTCGTACAAAACAGCCCCCCCCCCAAAAAAAAAAAAATGTAATTTAACAAATTACAACGACTATTTGGAAGGGGTTATTTTAAAGTCTTATAAGTTATAAATAAATTTCATACTTAAATTAATAATAATAATAAGCATAATTTTTATGATGATCATAACGAGTCCTATATTACTTATGCCATGCATTAAACATTAATATTCCAAAACCAAAAAAAAAAAAAAAAAAAAAATGTAATTTAACAAATTACAACGACTATTTGGAAAGGGTTATTTTAAAGTCTTATAAGTTATAAATAAATTTCATACTTAAATTAATAATAATAATAAGCATAATTTTTATGATGATCATAACGAGTCCTATATTACTTATGCCATGCATTAAACATTAATATTCCAAAACCAAAAAAAAAAAAAAAAAAAAAAAAAAAAAAAATTGTAATTTAACAAATTACAACGACTATTTGGAAAGGGTTGTTTTAAAGTCTTATAAGCTATAAATAAATTTCATACTTAAATTATTAATAATAATAAGCATAATTTTTATGATGATCATAACGAGTCCTATATTACTTATGCCATGCATTAAACATTAATATTCCAAAAAAAAAAAAAAAAAAAAAAAAAAAAAAAAAACTGGTTTATTTGTATACAATTTTTCATATTACGTACGACATGGGTTAAACAGAAATATTCCTGGACCCATAATAAATAAATTATTTTAAATAGAATGTCAGTTCTACAGTTTTCGGAATTGCAAATTTTTAAACTTCTGAACATCGCACATTTTAAATTTTTACACCGTTGCGTAGAGAAAAAAATGCACTTTTAAATGAAATTTGTTTGAAACCTGTATCTAAATTTGCTTTGAGTTATTAATTTTTTTAAAAGATTTTATTACTTTTTTGTCATTGTCGCAACAGAAGTATTCATTTCTAGACATTAAACATGGATCAATCAGAAAACGAATAAAATAAAAAAAACAGAAGTATTCCAATTTTGGACATTAAACATAAACCAATTAGGAAACGAATAAAAGAAAATAAGTTGCGGAATTAAACCAATAAAAAAATTTAGATATGCTTCAGATTTTCCAATTCTCTACTTATAACAACAACTATTTTTTTTTTCCAATAATTAAAAGAAAAAAAAAAAAAAAAAAAAAAAAAAAAGATTTGGCAAAATTTATGAATTGAAAAATTTGGCTCCGTTGGCTAGCGGAATTGTTGATAATTCGACTACCCAACGAAATAAAAACATGTCAGTTGTTAAAAAATTTTAGTTTTCCCTGCTTCTAAGCATAAGTTCTAGCAATATTAATGAGTTTTGTTCTTTTTTTTTTTTTTATAAACTTTTTACCAAAAAAAAATAAAATAAAATAAAATAAAAATAATAATAATAAATAAAAAAAAAAAATTGGTTCGTTTAGTTTTGTATTAAACGTGTTTCACTGTATGTAACAAATTTCTCTCTTTCAAACATATATTTGACATTCTTAAAAACTCCCATCTGTAATCATATATATCTATTTAAATCCTTAAGGTTGTTCTCAGTTGCTCTGCTCAACAAGTGCAAAACGTAACAACACATTTACAAATTCATTTTTAACGGAAAGATATAAAATTGCAAAGTCTGATCATGGAAGCGATTTGGAAATCTGAGTTTTCCATTTTGTGCTCAATCAATCATCTATTGAATTATAAGCTTTTTTGGGTCATGTGACAAGGCCTTTCTCTCCCTTCGAAACTGGCTTAGCTTCAGTACTCCTGCCAGAATGTAAAGATATACGAAAATTTCCATGATCATGTTTTTCACATTATTACAATACTTTATGTTGTATGTTGTTACCTGGGAAATAAAAATCCATCCCATTAAAAAATGAATAAGCTTGACAAAAGCAAAATGCACAATTTACATTGTGAATGGTTTTCTTTCTTCATTTTAATGATAAAAATAAATAAATAAATATGTAGATAGATTCCTTATGTTCAACATTTCATTACGAGACAATGCTACTGGCAGATTAACATTTTTTTCTCAGTAAAATAAATTAATTGCCGAAGAATTAAAGAACAAACATTCTTCCACGCATTATTATCTAATTTAACAATCCATTTTCGCAAGACTTAGAATTATTTTTCTTTTTCTACTACGGTAAATGTTAATCGAATTAAACATAATTCGCATTTCCTAAAAAGAAAAAAAAAAGGGGGGGGGGGAGAGGGGGCAGGGATTTCATGAAAGACACAGATAAAGAATTTATATTAAGTAATAAATTTCGTCCTCAATAAAATCTTACAAGTATTTCAACATTTCGCGATTAGTAAAAAGAAAAAAAATCATCCTCTATATAGAATTGGAGGATATGTATTCTGAAAATGATTTAATATGTTATTAAACCACACCTTTTCGTTCTAATTCTTCAGCAATTCATATTTCAAGTCACACTAAGTCGGGGTAAATAACATTGAAATAATTACGTTGCTTGGTAACGAGGGATTTAAACAGTTCTTCATGATCACAGGTGTGGTTTTTGAAGAGTGCCAAATACATGTTTCGGAGAGAGAAATTCGTTAAATTTTTAATACAGTTATGAATTGTGCAAAATTTGCAGTATAAATCTTTACATTCCCGCAAAACTTCTACATTGTTAAATCATTACTTGTCATGGTTTGAATCAAATTAATAAAGCAAGATGATAATGGATAGAAAATATAAAATGCGAAATTAACATCCATTTTATTTTCAAAGTATAAAAAAAAATGAACTGTTATAAATATTAGAAAATAAAAAGGACTTTAGTGTTCTTTCACAGTTGAAATTATAGATTTAAATTGCCAACTTTTTTTTTTTTTTTTTTTTTTTTTTTTTTACTAATACATCTTTTTAAATATGCGTGCCAAATTTAGTTCATTCATTTTTAAATCTCAGATTAAGAGAGAAAAAATACAGTTCAGAATTAACCCTTTCCAGCACATTGTGCCCAGTCTGGAGTACCTAATTTTAATTCCAAACTTTCAATTGGCACCAATAATATTTTGATAAAATTTTGCTTATACAATGAAAGCTTAAATTAAGAGGGTTCATAATTTTTAAAATGTCGTATCTCAATTCCTGTGTCAGTCGACAATTTTTCCTTTTGTTAGCAGAATTTGCCGGAAAGGGTTTAATTAGATAAAATAAGTATGGGAATTTAATTGGAAAAAAATATTTACGAGAAAAATGGGGTTTTTAAAATTCTAAATCCGTCATAGTACTTCATTTCGAGACTATCGTAAAAGATAAGTTTCCGCGATGCATCCTTATAGTCCAAGAGCCGATCGCACAAACCCTAAATCATCGAGAAAAAAAAAAAAAATCCTTTATATTATGGAAGAGTAATCATAGGGTAATCTAATGATCCATGTCTGCCGGAAGTGAAGTGGTGCATAAGCCGAAAATGAATATCACTAGTGGTTTGCTCGTAGACTTAGCATTATGATTTCCTACAGCCAGTTTTCCGTGTTTTCATACTTTTGATTGTACGGCAAACACAATGATACGAGTGAACCACTAGTTTTATTAATTTTTGGCTTATGCACCACTTCACTACCGGCAGATATGGATCATTAGATTCCTTTATGACTACTCTTCCATAATATAAAGGATTTTTTTTTTTTTTAAGTGCTCGATGACTTAGGTTTTTGTGCGGTCGGCTCTTGGACTATTACTTATCCCTTTTTTTTACAGACCGCTAGAGTGACGTGTTGCTTTTTTCATACATCTGCATTGGTGCATTCGAAGATCACGTGACTCCAGCGGTCCGTATACGTAGAATTCACCACGATAGTCTATCTTTTTCGAGAACCTCGACTTCATTTAGATGAAACAGAAACTAAAGTTTGAAAGAAGAAAAAATTTTCCGATTTCACTCCTGTATTTTATTTAGTACATTTTTGTAACTAAAAATCCAATACAAATTGTTGGCACGTTTTCATTCAGCCACAAGAAACTATAATTAAATAGTTATCAAATTTTGCAACAACTTTGAAATAATTACGTCGCTTGGTATTAAAGCAGTTCTCAAATCAAAAGGGGTAACTTTATGACACAAGTTTTAATTTATTTTTTTTTCGAAAATCCATGAAACTAGCAAGTGTTATTTTTCAGAATCTATCAAATCGCACCTAGTTTTTTTTTTTTTTTTTTTAAATTCAATAAGATTTTCAAAAATAGTGTCGAATTGTGCGTTTTGAATCGACTTTCCAAAAAGCCACATCAGCAAAGAGAAAGCACACACACGAACTCATTCTAAAAATTTCCTACAACTTTATAACCTTACGCCGTACACAGCCAGCTTTCTTACGGGCCATGGCCTTTTTATGGCCTATCTAGAAAAATTTAAGTGCGCCTCTTCCAACTTATGTAAGTGAGGTGAGGTGGGCACGGCAAGCCATGCCTATTTCCCTTGTGATCTTACGGGACGCTGGGCACTTAAAACGTCCGGCAATTCCACCAGAAGGCTGTCTCCATAATATACTTACACGCACCCTCTTACTAAAGAAATTAAAACACATACATAAAAACCTATTCCAAATCTCAATTCTAACGTAGCCTGGGCATGGAACAGTTTCTGCTGCTCCTTCTCACTGCTACTTTTGTCACACATGCAATTGATTCCTATTTGTTCCTATTTTATCTTACCTGCCCTCTGTCGTGCTACATTCTTTTGCACCTAGCAGGTGCGGCCCTGATACGAGTTTTTGTATTAATACCGTCCATTGTCGCGATTTTGGCGGTTTAAGCTTTGTCTAATTTTTTTTTTTTTTTTTTTTTTTTTTTTTTTAAGATTTTAATAAAGGCGACCGGGAGGGACACTATTCTATACAGATCTGGTTTCCTTGTCTCAGCTGTCCCTCTTAGGAAAAAAAAAAAAAAAAAAAAAAAAAAAAAAAACCGGACAAAATAAGTGGAAAAAAAATGATAAATAAAATAAGTAAACAATAAAGAAAATAAAAAAATAAAATAATAATAATAGTAAAAAAATAAATAAACAAATAAATAAACAAATAAAATAAAATAAATAAAAATAAAAATAAAAATAAAAATAAAAATAAAAATAAAAATAAAATAAAATAAAAAACAGTAAATAAAGTGATTTTTTTAAAATGAAAACAGACAAGAGACGAGAGAAAATAATTACAAAAATAATTTCCATGCAGGAGAAAGAGAGGGAGATGATGAGAGATCATTGGCAAGATTATCAGAGTTTGTATAAATAAAAAAATCCCTGTCGGCTGGGCCTATAGGCGGAGGTAGATTTCGAAGAGTGTTCATTTCAACAAAAAAATATGTATATGACTAGAGATAAACCCAGTTTAATAACTTCATTTGGCCGTTTATGAAAAACTTTTAATTTCATTTTTCTGCAAAAACTGGTTTTATCAGAATCATCTTAAGAAAAATTCAGCTCAAATGTCCATTTTGACAACATATTTTGAAATAAATTTTGAATTTATTAAATAATCGACCAAAACAGTACATTATACAGTTCCTAAATAACAAAAACCTGTCAGTTGAATGCATTTGAGAAAAAAATTGAATTTAAAAATGAGTCATAAAATAACCGATTTGTTGTTTGAATACATCCTTAATTCTTTAATCATGATTGCTTCGGAAAATTTTGTGCGAAATACTCACTTTGACAGCATTTTTAAAAATATATTCTATCTTTATCAAAAAACTGGCCAATGCGTCACAGTATATAGTTCCTAAATAAGAGGATCTGTAAATTGGATGCGTTTCAGAGCGAAAATGGATTTAAAAACGAGTCAGAAAAAAACGCAATTTCTTATTTGAACACTTCCTTAAATTTTCAGTCACGATGATTTCGGAAAATTCTGTTCAAAATACCCTTTTTGGTAGCCTTTTTAAAAATATATTCTGTCTTTATCAAAACACCGATCAATGCATCACATTATATAGTTCCTAAATAAGAGGATCTGTAAATTGGATGCGTTTGAGAGCAAAAATGGATTTAAAAACGAGTCAGAAAAAAACGCAATTTCTTATTTGAACACTTCCTTAAATTTTCAGTCACGATGATTTCGGAAAATTCTGTTCAAAATATCCTTTTTGGTAGCCTTTTTAAAAATATATTCTGTCTTTATCAAAAAACCGATCAATGCATCACATTATATAGTTCCTAAATAAGAGGATCTGTAAATTGGATGCGTTTGAAAGCAAAAATGGATTTAAAAACGAGTCAGAAAAAACGCAATTTCTTATTTGAATACTTCCTTAAAATTTCAGTCCCGATGACTTTGGGAAATTCTGTTCAAAATACCCTTTTTGGTAGCCTTTTTTGAAATATATTCTTCTTTATCAGAAAATTGACCAATGCGTCACTTTATACAGTTTCTAAATAAGAGGATCTACCATTTGGATGCGTTTAAAACCAAAAATGAATTAAAAAATGAGTCAGAATATAAGCAGTTTGGATTTGAGGTTTTTTCTCCAACTCCTATTTTTGTTTAATTTCTTTTTGCTATACGAATTGGTCCTATGAAAAACTTGTCAATATAAAAGTTGTAGATATTTTTGAGAAGATGTAAAATAAATTTAATCATATCTTAAAATTTGACGGAGTTATGGATTTTTCTCTTTTTTCACCGCCCTTTTTCTTTTCGTTTTTGATTTTTTTCATCGGTAAAAGTTGGTCCTATCAAAAACTTGTAAATACAAAAGTTTTAGATAATTTTAAGAACATTTACAAAAAATTTAGTTGGACTTGATATCTTGAAAATTGACGAAGTTATGAGTTTTTCTCTCTCAAAACCCCTGATTTTTCGCCCCTTGAGCCCACTTCTAAATTTATCAAAAATCTGTCATGCATAAACTTTTGGCCCATTTTTAAGAAGTAATATGAACTTTAAACCGATTCAATATCTACTTTAATTAAAAAGTTATGGCTTTTTTTCGGTTTTCACAAAAACGCCCCCTATTCCGACCCCCTTGGTCCGATTTTGCCCATTAACGAACTTAGCCGAGATTTATCCCGTTTGATTTTATGTACCAGTTTGGTGAAGAATTATAGAAGTTATCGTGTCCATAAAAAAGTGATATATATATATATAGTCACCGCCAAAAAAATCTTGACACTTGAGATTTTAGACGTTTTGCTGAATATCTAGAAATATACATGAGGAATTATTCTGAAATTACAGGTGTGTAAACAATATAATACAGGTCATATATTTTCGTGAAGTTTTTTTGCCGAAGTCCCATAGGGGACCGTCAAAAAATTGAAAAAGAATGAATATCTTTTGGATAACCCTGTCAAAACTAATGTAGCAAAAGCATTCACACTGCAGATTATTATTAAGTGACTTATTGTAATTATGTGTGTTCATTTTTATGCGGATAGCATGTATACTCGTAGAGAAATTAAGGTTTTTATAAAAACAGTCCCAATTTTTTTCAAGATTTTTGCTTATTATTTGCAGAGTTCTTAATATAAAATAAATTTTTTCCTGAACATATGACAAACAATATTATACATAATATCTTGCAATCAGAATTTAAAAAAAATAATAATTGTATGAATAAGGAACAAGTTTACTAAATAAATTTTCATCGCGCATGCGTAAAAGTTATGCAAATTTTGATTGCATATTATGTTAGCTAAAGGAATGGAGCAACTTTTGTAAAAGTCTCAGAATCGCAGCTTAAAAATGCTGAAAATTATCGTCGATAGAATCAGATGAAAATCCTTTATTTCAAAAAGACGCAAAAAGATAAGGGTTTGTATCCAAATATAGTCGTGCGCGCAATATTATGTACAGTCACCACCAAAAAAATCTTGACACTTGAGATTTTAGACGTTTTGTTGAATATCTAGAAATATACATGAGGAATTATTCTGAAACTTCAGGTGTGTAAAGAATATAATACAGGTCATATATTTTCGTGAAGTTTTTTTTGCCGAAGTCCCATAGGGGACCGTCAAAAAATTGAAAAAGAATGAATATCTTTTGTATAACCCTGTCAAAACTAATGTAGCAAAAGCATTCAAACTGCGGATTATCATTAAGTGACTTATTGTAATTATGTGTGTTCATTTTTATGCGGATAGCATGTATACTCGTAGAGAAATTATTGCGCGCACTACTATATTTGGATACAACCCCTTATCTTTTTGCGTCTTTTTGGAAATAAAGGATTTTCATCTGATTCTATCGACGATAATTTTCAGCATTTTTAAGCTGCGATTCTGAGACTTTTACTCCATACCTTTAGCTAAAACAATATGCAATCAAAATTTGCATAACTTTTACGCATGCGCAATGAAAATTTATTTAGTAAACCTGTTCATTATTCATACAATTATTATTTTTTTTAATTCTGGTTGCAAGGTATTATGTATAATATTGTTTGTCATATGTTCAGGAAAAAACTTTATTTTATATTAAGAACTCTGCAAATAATAAGCAAAAATCTTGAAAAAAAATTGGGACTGTTTTTATAAAAACCTTAATTTCTATACGAGTATACATGCTATCCGCATAAAAATGAACACACATAATTACAATAAGTCACTTAATGATAATCTGCAGTTTGAATGCTTTTGCTGCATTAGTTTTGACAGGGTTATCCAAAAGATATTCATTCTTTTTCAATTTTATGACGATCCCCTATGGGACTTCGGCAAAAAAACTTCACGAAAATAAATGACCTGTGTTATATTGTTTACACACCTGAAGTTTCAGAATAATTCCTCATGTATATTTCTAGATATTCAACGAAACGTCTAAAATCTCAAGTGTCAAGATTTTTTTGGCGGTGACTGTATATATATATATATATATATATATATATATATATATATATATATATATATATATATATATATATATATATATATATATATATATATATAGATAGATAGATAGATAGATATATAAACTGGTGCCATTGCAATAGGTAGTATTTCATACGAAATCTACCTAATAGGCTTCATGAACATTTAAATGAGAGATAGAGGCAAGATAAAAAATAATTCTGGCCATGGAGAAATTGAAAGTATGACTGGAAGCCTAACAGTGAGAAGCAATCGAGGAATGAAATTTCTTAATTTGCAATATATTTCTGATGCTTGCCTAATCTTTTCTTTAACACTGTCAGGACCCGACTAAGACAGTTGGGGGGCGGGGGGGGGGCTGGGCAAATATTACTAGGGGGGGCACTTCTATCTTAAAATTTTTTTGTAAATTATACTGAAGTGACTAAAATTAAAATTCATACCTATTGTATGTGTAGATAAATTTCGTACCAAGTACTATTCACATCTATCTATATTATAAAGGCCAAACGTATATGTGCGTAACGCATACGTCATTTTGCGAATGGCAACACTTTCCCATCCAATTTCGGTTTTGCAATTTTTGCTACTGCAAATTTTACATTTCTAAACATTGTACATTTTAAATTTGTACAACGTCGTATAGAAAAATAATATACTTTTAAACACAATTGTTTCAAAGCTGTATCTCAATTTATTTTTGAGATATTAATTTTTTTTTTATAATTTTTAATACCATTTTTGTAATTGTGGCAACAGAATCACTCTATTTTCTTTTAAAATTAGAAAAAAATAAATAAATGCGTATATTATTTTAAAAGTATTGTCTGTTAAACAATCCGGTGAATTTCGGTTTTATTTTGTTTAATAATTTGGATAATTGGGTTTTATAGTATTTTGTTAATTTTAGCTTAAAATAATATTTGTTTGAGAGTTAGACTGAACAATATATGATGTACTTTTTATTGTAACTAATTATGTAGATTTATTATAAATATCTTTCTTAATCCCCTATCTTTCTTAAAGATTTTCTTTCGTCGAATTTCGACGGGTTCCACCTCGTATACATAATATCAGAAAAAAGATAACTTTAAGAAACTATAGAATACAATTTTTTTTGGTTGCAGGAATATAAGGATAAATTTGAGGCCTTAAGGGGGCATGGGGTATGGTAACAGAGGGGGTAGGAGAAAAAAGCCCCTTAAAACTTAAAAAAAAAAAAAGAATTTTGGTCATTTTTTATCATTTGACACTGCTTTAACAAAAAACTTATATTTGTCCATGGGGGGCCCGGGGCAATTGCCCCGCATGCTCTTGCTTTAGTCAGGTCCTGAACACTGTTGCACTCTTTGCAATCTCTACCCCCTTTCTTTCAGTTAATCTTTGACCTTGTGCTTTTATGGACACGTGTCTGCTTCAGCTGATGACGAGCAGTACTTTTTTTGTTCGAAACGCATCCTGCACTGTTTTTTATTTTATTTTATTTCAGTTTTTCCTTTTACGGTGAATTTAACAAAGCGCATTGTTTCAATTATCATTTATTATTATCAGCTTATTCGGTGTTTTTAGCTAATCTTTGATAGTGTTAGGATCCTGATTTTTAATCTGAGTAATCTAATAACTAGTAAATCTGCAGATCAGGAGCCTCAACGTCAGCTTTGCACATCATTTTTTTTTAACACACTTTGGGCAAAATTCAACTTTCTGGAAACTGTAATTTAAAATTTTCAAATTACGTAATTATTTATAAGAGTAAAATAAGAATAAGAAGTTTTCAGCCATCAAATCCGTTAAATTAAAATTTTAGTTATGTTAGAAAATACTGAAAATTTCATGATCTATTATTTTTGTTTTTATACTATGACATAGTAGATTTCTTCAGGGGGGCTCCGCCCTCCCCCTGAACCCCCCGTAGTCTCATTAAATTTAAATTTTCAACTTTCTATTAAGTGTGCCCCCCAGGGGGATACCTTCTTTAGGTATTCACGGGCTTCACAACTTCGGGGAACCTGAATGATCTTTCTCTTTTCCTTTTCGTCTTACTCCTCTTGTCTTCCTTTTGCCTTTGTTTCACTCTCACTGAGGTTTCCTTTTCGGAGGTGAGGGCAATTCTGTATGAGCCGCTATCATCCTGTATATCGACTCATGGAGAATTGTAAACCACCCACGTGTTGGCCGTGCGTGGCGACCCGTGTCCCTGGAAAGAGGGATCCTGGCAGTTGAGGGAAACCAACACACTGCTTTGGCCTCTGCTTCAGGTAGACGGGAGGTGCATATTGGTCCCGTATGCATCAATCGGCTGGTCAGCTGACTTTGTCACTGGCTTTAGGGATCAAGTGATCGAGCAAATACTAGTCATCTTGTTAAGGGTGGAGACTGGCATAGGTTTGCCTTGTGACCGTATGGGCCCTGGTTAGCACTGGTGCATGAATGTGCATCCCCTTGTTGGGCTCGGTAGTGGGTGGTGCGGCCGGGGTCTGAATTGTTTTTTTTTTCAATTATGGATGGAAAATCTCTATTTCCTTTTAACTCTCTCCCAAGTGGAGAGCAACAAACAGTACAGAAACCTGTATTCTCACGTTTTTTTTGTCATCAAACGCCTTGATAGCCAATCTGATTGTTCCTTCAAAAGAACTTCACCATTTGTTATTGCTAAAACTTTTCAGTCTGTTTTGGGGGATGGTCATTCGCTCAAGAAATTGCAATCCGGGGATTTACTTGTTGAGATCTCTTCATACAAACAGTCACAATTTCTTTCAAATAGTTCTAAAATAGGTCCTTTTTCTGTTTCTATTCAGGCACATAAAACTCTAAATACAAGTCGAGGCGTAATATCTGAGCCAGACCTTTTATTTTCTACAAAAGAAGAACTCTTGGAAAATTTGAAGGATCAAAATGTAATAGATGTAAGGCGCATAACAATTCGTCGGAATGAAAAAGTACTTCCCACAAAGCACATCATTCTGACATTCAATAGTCCTAATTTACCTACAAGAATAAAATCTGCCTATCTAAGCTGTCCTGTCCGGTCTTACATACCTAACCCTCTCCGTTGTTTTAAATGCCAGCGTTATGGCCATACTAATACTAACTGTCGTGGCAATGAAACCTGTGCCCGTTGTGCAGATGTCGGCCACGACAGTAAATCTTGTGGAAAACCTGAGCGCTGTGCGAATTGTAAAGGTGACCATACTGCATACTCTCGATCATGTCCCAGTTGGATCCGTGAAAAGGAAATTCTTACAGTTAAAATTTCACAAAACCTTTCTTATCCTGATGCTCGGAAAATTGTTGAGTCCAGAACCCCGTCAGTTGGTGTCTCTTATTCTAGCTTACTCAAGAAACAAACAAAATCTGTGAGGCATATAAGCATTCAGACTGACTCTGCCGTTCCTTCTGACACACCTTCATCTACCAATTTAAAGAAAAAAACCTGTAATAGATACTCTACCGCTAGTACTAGACTTATGCCAAAATTAGAGCTCTGGCCACCATCATCAGAACCTGTCGAAATAGAATACCTTTATAAACTAACACAAAACTCATTAACCAAAACTACAAAACCTATCGAACATGTCACACAGGCTGCTTCAGAATTGCATAAAAACAAACCATTGAATCCTAGTGTATGCCCCATTAAAAAACCAAACATAAAATCTAGCACACCGAAAGAGAGAAATAAACCCTCAATCCAAGTCTCTTCACAGTTTTCCGCTGTGAAGAGAAAGGGCAAAAAATCCTGTCTGAGCTCGGCAATTAGAAATATAAAGGATCCTAAACAGTTACTCAACTATGTTGAAGAGGCTATGGATTCATCTAGTTATGAATCTGGTGATGATGATGAAACAAATACTGTTTATGAAGAATATGTGCCTTCATCATAATAACTTACCTTAAAAAATAAAAACTTGATTGATTAATCTGTTTTAAGCAGTATTTTAACTTTTTATGTTTGTTTTTAAACTAGTCATTTTTTAGAGCTTTTACTATTGTAATTTAAATATTTATTCATTTGTCATTAACGAAACCTTACTAATATTTAAATACTAGCAGCCTTCGCCCGCTACGCTGGTCAGTTTTTTTTTTTTTTTTTTTTTTTTTTTTTTTTTAAGAAACTTTGAATCAAACGAAATTTTTATATCATAGTAATTTTTAGTTTTATATCGTACTTTAGACTGTCTGTCATCGGTGAAAAATCAGTCATCTAAACGGAAAGTTCAATGTTAGTCACCAATGAATGACGTAGCGCTCAACATGTTAACAATTTTAATCACATAAAAATTCATTCAGCGGAACTTTTAAAATAAAGCCAAACTTTTGTAATTGGGTTCATCTGATAAAAAACATTCCCTAAACATTCAATTAAACAACGTAGAATGCTATATTCCATTTGTTACAAAATTTCTGAAAAATTATCCAACTAACAATGTAAAATCCATAAAATCTATCTTGTAGAACTTAAGTTATAAGCGGCCCCGATGAAATTTCACTTTGCGTTTTACATATATTGAGATAATTTAATATAGCTTTCATATAATAATCATGTTAACCTGATTATAGAACTCTCTTTCAAAATTATAGGTTCAATAGATATTTTTGTGCTGTGATTAATACGAAATCCAGACTTTCTTTTATATATAGTGTTCTCTGATGTGTTTCTATATATAGAAAAGAAATCCAGAATTTCTTTTATATATATAGATAAGGTGAATATTTTCAGGTTTTTGCGCCGAAGACACCGCCAAATCAGGAAAATGTGAAGTATCTCGCGAACTACTGAACTTAAAAGAATTTGCTTGGTACCATTCGATTCAGCATGAAAAAATAAACTAAAATATGTTATCAGTTGGAAAATAGCTAATAAAGTCGATTTTTAAGGAATTTTTTAAAAGTTCGTACCTTTTTTTAACCCCCTTAGGGGTAGAATTTTCGAAAATCCCTTCTTAGCGGCACTCGATGTTATCAGAAGTATTTTTACCCCAATTTTCAAGATTTTAGGTCCGGCAGATTTTTTTGTTCTGTAATTAATACGAAATCCAGACTTTTTTTTATATATATAGATAAGGATTGAAATTTTCAGGTTTTTGCGCCAAAGACACCGCCAAATCAGGAAAATGTGAAGTATCTCGCGAACTACTGAATTTAAAAGAATTTGCTTGGTACCATTCGATTCAGCATGAAAAAATACACTAAATTATGTTATGAGTTGAAAAATTACTACAAAAGCCGATTTTTAAGGAATTTTTTAAAAGTTCGTTCCTATTTTTAACCCTCTTAGGGGTGGAATTTTCGAAAATCCCTTCTTAGCAGCACTCGATGTTATCAGAAATATTTTTACCCCAATTTTCAAGATTATAGGTTCGGCAGATATTTTTGTGCTGTGATTAATACGAAATCCAGACTTTCTTTTATATATATAGATAGGGATTGAAAATTACAGGTTTTTGCGCCGAAGACACCGCCAAATCAGGAAAATGTGAAGTATCTCGCGAACTACTGAACTTAAAACAATTTGCTTGGTACCATTCAATTCAGCATGAAAAAATACACTAAAATATATTATGAGTTGAAAAATTACTACAAAAGTCGATTTTTAAGGAATTTTTTAAAAGTTCGTCCCTTTTTTTAACCCCCTTAGGGATGGAATTTTCGAAAATCCCTTCTTAGCGTTACTCGATGTTATCAGAAATATTCTTACCTCAATTTTCAAGATTATAGGATCGGCAGATTTTTTTGGTGCTGTGATTAATACGAAATCCAGACTTTCTTTTATATATATAGATAAGGATTGAAAATTTCAGGTTTTTGCGACGAAGTCACCGCCAAATCAGGAAAATGTGAAGTATCTCGCGAACTACTGAGCTTAAAAGAATTTGCTTGGTACCATTCGATTCAGCATGAAAAAATACACTAAAATATGTTATGAGTTGAAAAATTACTACAAAAGCCGATTTTTAAGGAATTTTTTAAAAGTTCGTTCCTTTTTTTAACCCTCTTAGGGGCGGAATTTTCGAAAATCCCTTCTTAGCAGCACTCGATGTTATCAGAAATATTTTTACCCCAATTTTCAAGATTTTAGGTTCGGCAGATTTTTTTGTTCTGTGATTAATACGAAATCCAGACTTTCTTTTATATATATAGATAAGAATTGAAAATTTCAGGTTTTTGCGCCGAAGACACCGCCAAATCTGGAAAATGTGATATATCTCGCGAACTACTGAACTTAAAAGAAATTGCTTGGTACCATTCGATTCAGCATGAAAAAATACTCTAAAGTATGTTATGAGTTGAAAAATTACTACTAAAGCCGATTTTTAAGGAATTTTTTAAAAGTTCGTTCCTTTTTTTAACCCTCGTAGGGTGGAATTTTCGAAAATCCCTTCTTAGCAGCACTCGATGTTATCAGAATTATTTTTACCCCAATTTTCAAGATTTTAGGTTCGGCAGATTTTTTGTGCTGTGATTAATACGAAATCCAGACTTTCTTTTATATATATAAATTAGTATAAGTAAAAAATATTTCTGATTAATTTTAAATATGACGTCATTTATTATCTCGCTCCATTAGCTATATGATATTCATACCCCTTGTATTTTTAACGACTGCTATAAAGTACCTGTTTTATTTCAACTATGACGTCACATTTTCATGAGTGAACCATTTTATTAAAAATATAATTCTTTTTCATTCTTTTTACTTTTAATTTATGTCAGCATATTTTACACAAAAATTCCCATTAACTAAACAAATATCCTTGATAAATGTATTATAAAAAATACACCTTTTATTTTTATTTCAACCATGACGTCATATTTATTTTCTTTTAAATTATTTTATTATAGTTTTTCGCGTGGAAGTTTTCTATTAAAAATTCATTGCCGCTGAAAAATTAGTATTCCAATTTTTTATTTTCTTGGCAACAGGAAAGGAAAATGGTTAAATTTTATCTGAAAAATGCCTATTGATTTTGTATGAAAAATAATTAAATTGTGAATTATTAAGGAAAATATTTGAATAAAATAAATAAAAATTACCCTATTATTTAATCCGGACTTCTAACTTTACGTCTGCAAAATTTGAAAGCAATCGGTTCAGTAGTTACGGCGTGAAAGCGGAACAAACAAACAAACAAACTCACTTTCTGATTTATAATATTAGTAAGGATTGCATAGTTTTTTGCACAGTTTTCATGATTCTTTTATAGATATTGACTATTATTATATCCATTATTATATTATTGACTTACTATTTTATTGATTTGACTGATTTTAACTTTTATTTTTTTCTTGAATTGAGTTTTTAATCCTATGTACTTGTTTTATATACATTTATCACCTTAATGCTGTCATCATTTAACTTTGCTTTTTTATCCATTACATTTTTACACTTTTAAACAATTTTTAAAACTTTTTGGTTTATACTTCACCCTGTTCTTGGCGCAGCATGTCCCTAGTGTGACTTTGCGCCAGTAAACCCTAATCAACCAACCAACCAACTATTAAGTGTGCTAATGGTTATCGTATATCTTGCATTTCTTTATACATTTTGATTTATAAGGATAAGTAACAGTTTGGACAAGCATTTTTCATTAACCTCATATTTCTACATGCCTGCCAACCACAAATACCCAAATCTGATGTATAAGGAACTTTTTAAAGTGTAAAATTAGTAATCTAGAGTTTTACATTTTTTGTTTTCCGAAAACAAAAGTTTGATTGCATTTTGCAGCAGTTATTGCGGAACAGATAGACAGAAGAACAGACTGACAGACGGAATAAACAATAAATTTCGAACAATTTCATGAACAATAAATTTCGAGTCACCAAAGTAAGCCTTCACTGAAGTTTCGGCAATTACGTCATTATTCATGAGTTATTGATATCCATGTTTCTTGTATTTTTAACAACTACTATAAAATACCTGTTTTATTTCAATTATGACGTCATATATTACCAAGGGAATTGTTTGTTAAAATATAATTCTTTTTTATTTCTTTTACTTCTAATTATGTCTCCATTTTTGTCAGAAAAATTCTTATTAACGAAACACATATCCGTGTTTAATATTTAACAAAAAGTACTATATCTATTTTTATTTTAATTCTGACGTCATATTTATTTATTTTTTCTTAGTTTAATTTCTCGAATGGAAATTGCTCAATTGAAACTTATTGCCGTTGAAAAATAATTATTCCAGATTTTAATTTTTTTGGCAACGATAAAGGAAATTGGTCAAATTGTATCTAAAAAGTCTCTATTGATTGTGTATGAAAAAGAATGAAATTTTGAATTATTAAGGAAAATATTTGAATAAAATTAATAAAACATAACTTATGTTCTTTTCTGGGCTATGTTATATTTATACGCAAAGATACAAAGACATTAATTAATTCATCAGTTTTGATGTTGACCTCATTTAAATTTTCGTACACGCTTTCAAATTATGGATAAGAATCAGGATGAATGGTTGCTTAGCAACCAATATGAGAAAATAAAGAAAATGAAATAAATACATTTGAAATAAGTAAATCTCTAAAACAAATTAGTCTATATTATTGGAACACATTTATAAAAAATCTCCAAAATTTACAGTAATAATTTAAAAAATCTGACAAAAGCGTAGACAAAATTTCAAAACGATACGAATAAATTAACCGGTAAATTTCAGTATCCATTTATCATTGAATTCCATTAATCAAATGTGTCATTTTTTCTCAAGAAAAAAATAAATTGAAAATCATTGGATTTGCCACAGAAAAGCATTATTGCGGAAAATAAAATATTCTATATTTTCCGAACGAATGAATCAAATCTAACAAAAAACTATACAGCTGAATCCCAGTGCCTCACTAACATACCCACTTAATTTCAAGTCAATCGAATGCTTTTTACGTCAGTTATCGCGGAACAGACAGACTGACAGACAGACAGACAGAAACAAAAAAATTCGTGTCTCCAAAGTAAGCCTTCACTGACGTTTCGGCAATTAAAGTCTTGAAAATAAAAATAACATAATTACTAAATGATGTATAAAATGTTTCGAAATTTAAAAACTATACAAACATTAAAGTAAATTTAAGAAATTCAACCTTTCGATCTTCGTCCGAGATTTTCATCAGGAAAACATCTTTATACTGCTTCCAAACAGAGTAAAACTGGCTTGAAATTCAAAAGTTCATTCATAATACAAGTCAACTATTGCTTCAATCAATAATAAACAGGAAAATATGCATTGCCAACATCTACCTAACAAAAATTCGAATAAACATTCACATTGTTTAACAAAGAAGTATTTCGAGCGTGATCTCACGTTAAAAAGTAAAAGATGAATAAAAATAATTGCAAAATACTATTTACACATGCGCAACCAAAGTTTAGGGATTTTGAATGAAATGTTATCGTTGCAAACTTCATTTCTTCTAATCATTATTTCAATGGATTCTTTCTGTAGAACATCAATGCAGTATTACATGGAGTTATTAACCCCTTCGCGAAGGGTGCCTTTTACGAAATTTTTAATGTTTTGTGACCGGTTTTTAAAAACACAAATCAATGCCTTATTAAATTGCGAAAATGCCCCGATTAAATAAGGCAAATTTTACAGTATAATTTTACTGGTGAGGATAAACAAGGATTCTTAAGCCTTTTTTGCTGCACATATACGTGTCGATCGTCTCCATGGGGTTAACTTGACATTATTAAAGTTAATGGAACTACAAGGGTTGTTGAAATAAAATCTAGCAAGTGCTGTTGTTTGACGATATTACAGAATATACAGTGTCTCACATAAGTGATGGGACACTTGTGCTTTACAAAAGGAAACTAATCAAATAAATTAAAAAAACATGTACACATTTTTTGTGGGTGTGTTTCATACTTAAATTTAGTAAAGATTATTACACAACATACATTTTGTCAAAATATTAAAATATTAACTTAATAAAAATACAAATGTTTAGAACGGAGCAAAAAATAGCTCACATAAGTGATGGGACACCATTATATATGCAATAAAAATCGTCTGAAATAAGCAATAAAAATATTTTTTGGGGTTTTATTTTTACTTAAAAGCAATTGGCAATAATTTATAAAATCGTCTGCAGTATTTCTCTCCAGTTTGTTTTGGAATTTTTGTGTTTTTTAGCTCTGTGTAGCCATGAATGCTAAACGAAAAGAAACTTCGCCTGAAATTCGAAAATTAGTTATTAATTTGCATATTGAACGTGGAAAATCTATTAGAAAAACTGCTGAAACAGTTAACTTGAGTCGTTCAACAGTTTTCAATATCATTAAACGATATAAAAAGAATCATATGTTTCAGGATAAAAGAAGACCTGGCCGACCATCAAAGCTATCCAATGGAATAAAGCGAATTATCGTTCGAAATATTAAAAAAAATCCAAGAAATAGTGCTTCAAAAGTTGTTGCTGATTTACAAGCATTATATGGAATAATTGTTAATCCTGAGACTATTAGAAGGGTAATTCGATATGCTTGATATCACGGTAGAGTAGCCAGGAAAAAATTCTTCGTAAGTGAAAAGAATAGAAAACTCAGACTAGCTTTCGCAAAATCCAACATAAATAAGAATTCTGTTTACTGGAATAAAGTTATATTTGCTGATGAGAGTAAATTTAATATATTTGGTTCTGACGGTAGAATCTTGGTGTGGAGAAAACCCAGGGAAGAATTTCGTAAACAGAACTTGGTACCAACAGTAAAACATGGTGGAGGAGGAGTTATGGTATGGGGGTGTATGTCGTCCGCTGGAGTTGGTAATCTTGTTTTTATTGACAGTATAATATGGATCAGTACAAGTATATTGATATTTTAAAGCAACATTTGAAATCTTCAGCACGAAAATTGAACCTTCATAACGATTTTAAATTCTACCAGGACAATGACCCCAAGCACACTGCTCTGAACGTTAGACTCTGGCTGCTATATAACTGTCCTGAAATAATAAAAACACCACCACAATCTCCAGACTTAAATCCCATAGAGAATATTTGGCAAGAATTGGAATCAAGAATTCGCAAACACACCATTTCTTCAAAACAACAACTAAAATCGGTGCTTCAAGAAGAATGGGGTAAAATCACTCCAGAAATCACAAAAAAATTAGTCGAATCCATCCCAAAAAGATTAAATCATGTTTTAAAAGTAAAAGGAAATCCAACAAAATATTAAAACCTTTTAAAAAGTAAAATTTTTGGATAAATATTTGATGGAAAAGTAACTATCCCATCACTTATGTGAGCCATTTTTTGCTTCGTTCTGAACAATTGTATTTTTACTAAATTAATATTTTAATATTTTGACAAAATGTATGTTATGTAATAATTGTTACTAACTTTAAATATGAAACACACCCAAAAAATTTTTGCACATGTTTGTTTATTTATTTTATTGAAGTTTCTTTTTATAAAGCACAAGTGTCCCATCACTTTTGTGATACACTGTATCATTTATGTTCTTGCAAGCGTTTAAGAAATTTTCCTTTCGTAGCTTTAATGTAAAACATTCTTGCATTGTTTTCCAAAATAATGGGTATCTACATATATATTATGCTAACGTATGTACACGTATGGCACAAAAATAGCAGTTATTTGTTGATTGTTTAATGGCAACGCCCAAATGAAATGCATCTTGCTGGTTATTGTGTAAAAACCCATTAGCAGCATTTAGGCCGAGGTAAACTGGATTTATTTACATTTTGTTCTTTCGTTGCAATTATAGAGCTTCAAAATATCGTTATTTTTTTTTCTGTTCTTTTGGCTTAAAAAAACTAGTCGTTGGAGGCCACCGTAATACTTACCCATCATGGATATGCATAGCACAATATATGAAAACATAACACATCTAAACAATTTATAAAATGCATTACAATTCCAAAACAAAATATAAACATATATTTAAGTATTTTTAACACATAATCATGCTCTATTAATGAATTTCTGATGACCTAATTTCGATAAATTGTATGAAACGCCAAACTATTCAAATAGCACTGAATTGCGTAATAGAAACATCCTTATAACTCCAAAAATAATAATCATATTCACTAACGGTTTCTTGCATCGAATTAAGTATCTCATTTCCAATTAAAAGATATCTTTGAATTGAAATTAGAATGAAATACAGGGTCATGAAAAATCAAAGAATGTGGAAAATAGGATTAGAAATATCTCAATAACTAATTATCCGATTGATTTCGTTTTTTATGCAAAATTTGTGTTATTTTATTGCCTTTTACGTCCATTTCTTAAAATAAAAGAATTCGAAAATTTTTATATACCTTTCATCAGAACGAATTTTTCGAGAGTCCGAAAAAAATAGTTCCGATAATCGAGGTTGCTGATATTAAATAGGCTTCGTCCCATTCTTACATACTAAGAACATACAAAATTTCAAATCTTTATCTCAATTTGTTCGGGAGATAGAGCGGTTACAGACAGACAGACACATAGACAGACACACAGACGGACGGACGGCAATTTTTTTTTTCTAAAAATATGTTTTTCGGAATCTCCAATTTCCTTAACGCGTAAATACGTCAAAATTTTTTTTTGATTTTCAAAACGATTGCAAGACTTACTCTATACTACGTATGATGGGTAAGTAATAAATAAAAATCATGAATTTTAAACGTTTCAGTTTCAAATTAAAGTTATGTATTACAAATGAAATGAGTGAAAAGATTACATTATTATATTTAAAATGAAATTAATGAAATACAAAAAATGCCAAGAGTACAATATTTGGAGAGCCAGGATAGCACAAAATACCGAGTTCTTAATTTATCGGCGCAGATATCACATACGCACTAAATCGGCGTGATTTTTTTCTGGTACCAATTTGGCGAAAACTTCGTTTTCAATACCAATTACATACATATTTTTTTGCTGTTTTTTATTATTTTAAAAAGGAAATAATAATAAATAAATAAATAAGTTTTGTTAATAATTATAGAACAAAATAATTTATATAATTTTAAAAAAGAAAATAAAAGCAAATAAACAGTTTATATATAAAAATCTTCTGTGCGTGTGTATGTAACTGAACTCTTCCTAAAGGACTGGACCGATTTTAATGAAATTTTGTGTGTGCGTTCCAGTGGATTCGAGAACGGTTTAGATTCACAATTCATCGAAATTGATTCAGTACTTTTTTAGTAATTAGGCAAAAACTAATAGTTAGTGATTTTTCGCTAATTAAAAGTGCTATATATATTAAAGAAAGTCAGGATTTCATATTAATCATAGCACAAAAAAATCTACCGAACCAAAAATCTTGAAAATGGGGTAAAAATACTTCTTATAACACCGAGTGCCGCTAAAAATGGATTTTCGAAAATTTCACCCCTAAGATAAGTAGAAAAAAGAACGAACTTTTAAAAAATTCCATAAAAATCGGCTTCTGTAGTTATTTCTCAACTGATAACATATTTTAGTGCATTTTTTCATTTTGAATCGAATGGTACTAAGCAAATTCGTTTAAATCTAGTAGTTCGTGAGATAATTCACATTTTCCTAATTTGGCGATGCCTTCGGCGCAAAAACCTGAAATTTTCAATGCTCATCTTTATATATAAAAATCATCTGTGCGTGTGTATGTAACTGAACTCCTCCTAAAGGACTGGACCGATTTTAATGAAATTTTGTGTGTGCGTTCCAGTGGATTCGAGAATGGTTTAGATTCACATTTCATCGAAATTGATTCAGTACTTTTTCAGTAATTAGGCAAAAACTAATAGTTAGTGATTTTTCGCTAATTAAAAGTGCTATATATATTAAAGA
This sequence comes from Maratus speculifer, assembly GCA_964019185.1. Classification (NCBI taxonomy): domain Eukaryota; kingdom Metazoa; phylum Arthropoda; class Arachnida; order Araneae; family Salticidae; genus Maratus; species Maratus speculifer. The sequence continues at coordinate 323,414,313 of OZ025291.1, read as the reverse complement.
AAGTCAGGATTTCGTATTAATCATAGCACAAAAAAATCTACCGAAAAAAAGTCTGGAAAATGGGGTAAAAATACTTCTTATAACATCGAGTGCCGCTAAAAATGGATTTTCGAAAATTTCACCTCTAAGATAAGTAGAAAAAAGAACGAATTTTTAAAAAATTCCATAAAAATCGGCTTCTGTAGTTATTTTTCAACTGATAACATATTTTAGTGCATTTTTTCATTCTGAATCGAATGGTACTAAGCAAATTCGTTTAAATCCAGTAGTTCGTGAGCTAATTAACATTTTCCTAATTTGGCGATGTCTTCGGCGCAAAAACCTGAAATTTTCAATGCTCATCTTTATATATAAAAATCTTCTGCGCGTGTGTATGTAACTGAACTCCTCCTAAAGAACTGGACCGATTTTAATAAAATTTTGTGTGTGCGTTCCAGTGGATTCGAGAATGGTTTAGATTCACATTTCATCGAAATTGATTCAGTACTTTTTTAGTAATTAGGCAAAAACTAATAGTTAGTCATTTTTCGCTAATTAAAAGTGCTATAAATATAAAAGAAAGTCTGTGTTTCGTATTAATCACAGCACAAAAAAAAAAAAAAAAAATCTACCGAACCAAAAATCTTGAAAAGTGGGGTAAGAATACTTCTTATAACATCGAGTGCCGCTAAGAACTGATTTTCGAAAATTCCCCCCCCCCCCCCCTAAGGAGGGTAAAAAAATGAACGAACTTAAAAAAAATTCCTTTAAATTCGGCTTTTGTAGATATTTTTCAAGTGATAACATATTTTAGTGTATTTTTTCATTCTGAATCGAATGATACTAAGCAAATTCGTTTAAATCCAGTAGTTCGTGAGATAATTCTTATTTTCCTAATTTGGCGATGTCTTCGGCGCAAAAACCTGAAATTTTCAATGCTTATCTATATGTATATAAGAATGTCTGTATTTCGTATTAATCACAGCACAAAAAAATATACCGAACAAAAAATCTTGAAAATTGGGGTAAAAATACTTCTTATAATATCGAGTGCCACTAAGAAGGGATTTTCGAAAATTCCACCCCTAAGAGGAGTAGAAAAAAGAACGAACTTTTAAAAAATTCCATAAAAATCGGCTTTTGTAGTTATTTTTCAACTAATAACACATTTAAGTGCATTTTTTCATTCAGAATCGAATGGTACTAAGCAAATTCGTTTAAATCTAGTAGTTCGTGAGATAATTCACATTTTCCTAATTTGGCGATGCCTTCGGCGCAAAAACCTGAAATTTTCAATGCTCATCTTTATATATAAAAATCATCTGTGCGTGTGTATGTAACTGAACTCCTCCTAAATGACTGGACCGATTTTAATGAAATTTTGTGTGTGCGTTCCAGTGGATTCGAGAATGGTTTAGATTCACATTTCGTCGAAATTGATTCAGTACTTTTTTAGTAATTAGGCAAAAACTAATAGTTAGTGATTTTTCGCTAATTAAAAGTGTTGAATAAGTTCGATGAATAGAATACGGACGGAATGCTCGAGCGGTCTAAGGCGCCAGATTTAAGCTTTGTTTCTTGAAGAAAGTTATCGCGTGTTCGAACCCCACTCCTGACAAACGTGTATTCTTTACAATAATATTTCCTGTATTATAATTTTGAATAACCGACTTCAGAAATCGTTAACTTTTAACTAAAAACAGAAAAATAAACTTTTCTATCAAAAATTGAACCGATTTCAAAAAATAATGAAGAGTGAAAAATAATTTCCTTACATAATTGTAATAAGAAATTAAATTAAGAGCGTAGTGTCTATCGTACGTATTACCATATTTACGTACATTTATTTGATTTTCTGGAGTCGGTGCCAAGAGGAACAACGTCTGTCGGTGACAGGACAAAGTCTGTCGGGTCCGCTAGTTAAATTATAAATAACAATAGCCGGTTATCATGTGAGGCATATAATTACGATTTTGTTTCAACTGCGCCAATATGTGCGCATATGACATCTGTGCCTAATTCTTTAGCAAAATCTTCTAATTTGGTAAAAAAATGAGCAATTAAAATAAATTACGAATAAAAGCAATATGATTTCATGCTTAGTATGCATACAAGGGACACCAAACTGGTTGCCAAGAGCGGCTAGTTTAATAAATTCCGGCATGTTCACACCTTGGTGTAGGGTCCAAATTACTCTTTAATAAGATAAAAAAGGTATGGAAGGGAATTGCAACAAGTTGAATGTTAAATCCGCGAACAATTTTCCTGAACTTTTCAAAAATGACTGGGACATATCTGAATCGGCAATACGTTGGTTTCTGCTGGTTATTAAGAATACTGTGAGGGGGGGAGACTGTGTTGCTTGTGAATAATATTATAAATGTATTTAATGGGAAAATCATGATCTATTGCAAGGTGCTTTATAAAATTAAGCTCTTGCTCAAACTGCTTGCCAGAAAAAAAAAAATTATGCGCCAGGTTTAGATTATGAAACATTCTCTAACACACCCAAAATACTTAATAATGTAAAGAAGATACTAAATAACACATTAGAAAATGAGTAATACATTTGAAAAACAGATTTCAACAATTATCGTCCAAAATCAGAAAGGTACTCTAATTCTTCCATGCAGCGTGCATATGATTTAAATATTTGTACAGATTCTACGTACTATGATAAATTAAGTTTAGTATAAGAAAACGCACAACAGTGTTGACAATTTACCTTCTGCAGTTTCTACTTAAATTCTATTATACAGCCTTGTATATCAGTTATAGATTTTATACATACCACATACCAAATTGAAATTTAATTCAGGCAAAAACAAACTTAAAACTACTGAAATTATGCTTATAGGAATTACTATTCATAGGCGATTATATATAAAGTTCTTTGCATAGCCTTGTACATGATTTCATTTATATTCTAGAAACGTTTCTTAGCATAAAAAATGTAATTGAGCTTGAAAATGCATAATTGAAATTGATATCTTTAAGAAATTTACGCTTATTCTCAGTATTGCTAGCAAATTCTTTTGCGTAGCTCTGTATATGATCGATAGAATTTATACACACCATGTAATATGCAAAAACTTATTTAAATAAAAAAACTTATTTAAATAAAAAAAAAGTGTACCATATCTGCAAATATTCTTTCAACAATCATCCTAGTACTGTATCGAATACTTCGGATACAGTATTGAATCAAAAATATTTTATGTGTCTCTGTAAATGGACGATAAATGCAATGCACATCATAATCTACTGCAAACATCATGTTGTGAGCTTTAGTAATGCATATTAAGTTCATCATTTTTGAAAAATGCAACACAATTAAAATACGCTGCGAATAGTTTTAAGCCGTAGACCATTATATAACGGAACTTTTTTGTATGACCCAGCAAATGAATCATAAATGATTTGCACTACAATATTATCTTTTTAGGTGTCTCTCAGAAGTTCATAGCAATTTCATTATGTTTGTTATAGAATAACATTATTAAAATATGCCGCAAACGATTATATTTTATAGACTGTAAATTGTAATATGACAAAAAACTTTTGTGCCCGCTTGTATACATACTGTAAGCGTGCTACACGTAACATATTTCCAAAATATTAATCTTCCAGTGTATCTCAATAATGTATATAAATTCCATCGTTTTAAAATAAAGGGTGGGGAAATGTACCGTTTTAGTCGCCAGCGGCGATTGGATTTTATGACAAGGCGAATGAAATTCTAGATATTTTTAAAAACCTGTAGCCTATATAGAGAGATATAATAACAACGTCTTTTTAACCTGGATATTGTAATTTTCGAAATTATTTCAATGTAAACATGGGTCTAAGTTCTATCCTTTATTAAGCTTTCATCTGTTGTATATATTTCTTAATTTTATAGAAAAAATAATTATGAAAACGCATTGCAGAATTGGAATTAATTATTTGTGCAGTCGCTTACGATTTTGCCTTTATTATCTTCAACTTACGTTGCATCTTGTTGGCTGGTAAAATAAATCCTTGGCTGATAAGGTTTTCTGAATATTTCCCACCCCTGGCACCTTTAAAATACACCGCAAATGATTTCCCTATCCCCCACCATAGACCATAATGTAAAGGAATATTTTTGAGGGATCCTGTAAATAAATTATAAATGCCATACACTTTATTTTAAATACCAAACATAGTATAAATATCTCAATAACATACATCTATTACATGGCAATCTGAGTATATTTATGCGAGTTAGAGCACGGACAAACGGAAGGATAGCCAAACCCAATTTATGAACACTGTTCAACAATGTTGGAAAATATTAACAAGATTTGATCTTTCTCAAAATCTACTATGAAAAGCTTCTTCAACTCTTCTAAAAATAGCATATATTTTGAAGATGTAACGGGTATGCTTATAGCTCTAAAGTTAAATCCTTCTTTAAATAAGTTCTAGTCGTATCAGAATTTTTCGCTGTAAGAAAAAAGTTAACAACTTTATAGAAGAAGCTTACGGTAACTGCATTTTAAAAGCCCTTTTCCCGAAAATTGACTGATACGCGATTAGATCTATACTGCTACGCCGCCTATACGTGACAAATCGATAATTTATAAGTGCGACTAAATTGACACAAGAAAGGACTTCAAAGAAATCACTTAGAAAATTTGATGTATCGGTAAATTCTCGGAAATGGGACTGAAAAGAACAATAAAATTTACAGAACCTTTTTATTGCAGTTGCTTATGATGCTGCCGTTTCATTTAAAATTTGCGATAGAGAAAAAAAAAATTGCACTTTAGTTAAAAAAAACATAATAAATAAAGTATTTTGTGAAATAATGTACAATTTTTAAAATATACTATTATAAATTATGTGAAGTGTAATAAATTGTTATTTAGGGCAAAAATAATGAAAAAGATTTGTCAAAAGAGTTGTTGTTAAAAAGATCTGAAAATGATATGTACCCTATAGACTGCAATATAATGGAATATTTTTGAGGGATCCTGTAAATGAATTATAAATGCTATACACTTTATTTTTAATACCAAACGTATTATAAAAAAAATCTTAATAATATATATCAATTACATGGCAATGAGAGTTAGAACACTATCAAACGATGGACCGAAGGAAAACCAAAACCAGCTTATAACCACTATTCAACAATGTTGGAAAGTATTAACAAGATTTGATTTTTTTCAAAATGTACTCCGAAAAGCATTTTCAACTCTTCTAAAAATAGCATATATTTTGGAGGTGTAAAGGGTATGCTTATAACTCTAAAGTTAAATTCTTCTTTAAATAAGTCCTAGTCGTATCAGAATTTTTCGCTGTAAGAAAAAGTTAACAACTTTATAGAAGAGCTTACGGTAACTGCATTTTAAAAGCCCTTTTCCCGAAAATTGACTGATACGCAATTAGATCTATTGCTAAGCCGCCTATACGTGACAAATCGATAATTTATAAGTGCGACTAAACTGACACAAGAAAGGAACTTCAAAGAAATCACTTAGAAAGTTTGATTTATCGGTAAATTCTTGGAAATGGAACTGAAAAGAACAATAAAATTTACAGAATCTTTTTTAATTCCAGTTTGCTTATGATGTCTCCATTTCTTTTAAAATTTGCGATAGAGGAAAAAAAATTGCACTTAAAAAAAAAAAAAAAACATAATAAATAAAGTATTTTGGGAAATATTGTAAATTTTCTAAAAATAGCATGTATTTTGAAGATGTAAAGGTATGCTTATAGCTCTAAAGTTAAATCCTTCTTTCAATAAGTCCTAGTCCTATCGGAATTTTTCGATGTAAGAAAAAAATAACAACTTTATAGAAGAAGCTTACGGTAACTGCATTTTAAAAGCCCTTTTCCCGAAAATTGACTGATACGCGATTAGATCTATTGCTACACCGCTTATACGTGACAAATCGATAATTTGTAAGTGCGACTAAATTGACACAAGAAAGGACTTCAAAGAAAGCACTTAGAAAGTATGATTTATCGGTAAATTCTCGGAAATGGGACTGAAAAGAACAATAAAATTTACAGAATCTTTTTATTGCAGTTGCTTATGATGCTGCCGTTTCATTTAAAATTTGCGATAGAGAAAAAAAAAAGTTGCAGTTTAGTTTTAAAAAAAATAATAATAAATAAAGTATTTTGTGAAATAATGTACAATTTTTAAAATATACTATTATAAATTATGTGAAGTGTAATAAATTGTTATTTAGGGCAAAAATAATGAAAAAGATTTGTCAAAAGAGTTGTTAAAAAGATATGAAAATGATATGTACCCTATAGGCCACAATATAATGGAATATTTTTGAGGGTTCCTGTAAATGAATTATAAATGCTATACACTTTATTTTTAATACCAAACGTATTATAAAAAAATCTTAATAGCATATATCAATTACATGGCAATGAGAGTTAGAACAATGTCAAACGATGGACGGAAGGAAAACCAAAACCAACTTATAACCACTGTTCAACAATGTTGGAAAGTATTAACAAGATTTGATTTTTCTCAAAATGCACTCCGAAAAGCATTTTCAACTCTTCTAAAAATAGCACATATTTTGAAGGTGTAAAGGGTATGCTTATAACTCTAAAGTTAAATCCTTCTTTTAAATAAGTCCTAGTCGTATCAGAATTTTTCGCTGTAAGAAAAAGTTAACAACTTTATAGAAGAGCTTACGGTAACTGCATTTTAAAAGCCCTTTTCCCGAAAATTGACTGATACGCGATTAGATCTATTGCTACGCCGCCTATACGTGACAAATAAATAATTTGTATGTGCGACTAAATTGACACAAGAAAGGACTTCAAAGAAATCACCTAGAAAGTTTGATTTATCGGTAAATTCTCGGATATGGAAAAGAACAATAAAATTTGCAGAATCTTTTTTAATTCCAGTTGCTTAGGATGTACCCATTTCATTTAAAATTTGCGATAGGGAAAAAAAATGCAATTTAATTAAAACAAACTCATAATAGATAAAGTATTTTGGGAAATAATGTAAATTTTCTAAAAATAGCATGTATTTTGAAGATGTAAAGCTATGCTTATAGCTCTAAAGTTAAACCCTTCTTTAAATAAGTCCTAGTCGTATCGGAATTTTTCGATGTAAGAAAAAGTTAACAACTTTATAGAAGAAGCTTACGGTAACTGCATTTTAAAAGCCCTTTTCCCGAAAACTGACTGATACGCGATTAGATCTATTGCTACACCGCTTATACGTGACAAATCGATAATTTGTAAGTGCGACTAAATTGACACAAGAAAGGACTGCAAAGAAATCACTTAGAAAGTTTGATTTATCGGTAAATTCTCGGAAATGGAACTGAAAAGAACAATAAAATTTGCAGAATCTTTTTTAATTCCAGTTGCCTAGGATGTCCCCATTTCATTTAAAATTTGCGATAGAGAAAAAAAATGCAATTTAATTAAAAAAACTCATAATAAATAAAGTATTTTCAGAAATAATGCATAATTTTTAAAATATACTACAAATTATGTGCAGCGTAATAAATTATTATTTAGTGCAAAAATAATCTATAAGAAGAAAAAGAAAATCTATATATATATTACGCTAACGTATAGCACAAAAATCACGATTATTTATTAGGTGTTTAATGGCAACATCCAAATGAAACACATCTTATGGGTTGCTATGCAAAAGTCCTTTGATAAGATATATGCTGTAGTAAATTGGATTTATTTATGTTTTGTTTCTTCGCTGAAATTATGGAGCTTCAAAATATCATTATTTTTATTTATTTTTTGTTCTTTTTACACACACACACACACACAAAATAAATAAATAAATAAATAAAACAATAATAAAAAAAATAATAAAAAATAAAAATAAAAAATAAAAGTTATGCATTTTAAATTTTTCAGTTTCAAATTAAAGTTATGTATCACTACATAGTATAAAACAAAGTCGCTTTTTCTGTCCCTATATCCCTATGTTCGCTTAAATCTTTAAAACTACCCAACGGATTTTGATGCGGTTTTTTTTAATAGATAGAATGATTCAAGAGAAAGGTTTATATGTATAATAACATCCATTAAATAGTGGAGAAATACTGTTATTTATGAGGTTTTTAATGTGATGTCGTAAATAATTTCATTTTTTCCGCTTATACATTGCAAACGCAGGCTGAACCCTACAAGATTTATTGTGTATAAAGACATCACTATCACTACATAGTATAAAACAAAGTCGCTTTTTCTGTCCCTATATCATTATGTTCGCTTAAATCTTTAAAATTACCCAACGGATTTTGATGCGGTTTTTTTTAATAGATAGAATGATTCAAGAGAAAGGTTTATATGTATAATAAGATCCATTAAATAGTGGAGAAATACTGTTATTTTTGAGGTTTTTAATGTGATGTCGTAAATAATTTAATTTTTTCCGCTTATACATTGCAAACGCAGGCTGAACCCTACATGATTTATTGTGTATAAAGACATCACTATCACTACATAGTATAAAACAAAGTCGCTTTTTCTGTCCCTATATCCCTATGTTCGCTTAAATTTTTAAAACTACCCAACGGATTTTGATGCGGTTTTTTTTAATAGATAGAATGATTCAAGAGGAAGGTTTATATGTATAATAACATCCATTAAATAGTGGAGAAATACTGTTATTTTTGAGGTTTTTAATGTGATGTCGTAAATAATTTCATTTTTTCCGCTTATACATTGCAAACGCAGGCTGAACCCTACAAGATTTATTGTGTATAAAGACATCCTGTAATTGTTGTAAAAATAAAATAAATAGGTAAAAATGTTAAAAGTAAATAACTAAAAATGTAGTGTATGAATCACTACATAGTATAAAACAAAGTCGCTTTTTCTGTCCCTATATCCCTATGTTCGCTTAAATCTTTAAAACTACCCAACGGATTTTGATGCGGTTTTTTTTAATAGATAGAATGATTCAAGTGAAAGGTTTATATGTATAATAACATCCATTAAATAGTGGAGAAATACTGTTATTTTTGAGGTTTTTAATGTGATGTCGTAAATAATTTCATTTTTTCCGCTTATACATTGCAAACGCAGGCTGAACCCTACAAGATTTATTGTGTATAAAGACATCACTATCACTACATAGTATAAAACAAAGTCGCTTTTTCTGTCCCTATATCATTATGTTCGCTTAAATCTTTAAAATTACTCAACGGATTTTGATGCGGTTTTTTTTAATAGATAGAATGATTCAAGAGAAAGGTTTATATGTATAATAAGATCCATTAAATAGTGGAGAAATACTGTTATTTTTGAGGTTTTTAATGTGATGTCGTAAATAATTTAATTTTTTCCGCTTATACATTGCAAACGCAGGCTGAACCCTACATGATTTATTGTGTATAAAGACATCACTACATAGTATAAAACAAAGTCGCTTTTTCTGTCCCTATATCCCTATGTTCGCTTAAATTTTTAAAACTACCCAACGGATTTTGATGCGGTTTTTTTTAATAGATAGAATGATTCAAGAGGAAGGTTTATATGTATAATAACATCCATTAAATAGTGGAGAAATACTGTTATTTTTGAGGTTTTTAATGTGATGTCGTAAATAATTTCATTTTTTCCGCTTATACATTGCAAACGCAGGCTGAACCCTACAAGATTTATTGTGTATAAAGACATCCTGTAATTGTTGTAAAAATAAAATAAATAGGTAAAAATGTTAAAATTAAATAACTAAAAATGTAGTGTATGAATTACAAATAAATAAAAAATAATACTAATATCCGAATTTTCTTTTATAAGTTTACACTTTTTTAATAACTCCATCCACAAAGAAGAGAGTATGAGCATGTGTGTAAAAATTTATAGCTTGAATTTTTTTTAATACCCGTACAAAGCCTGGGAGGATTGCTGTAATCTATATTCGTAAAACAAAGTCGTGTTAGTTACACCATCTATAACGTAATAACGGATGGATCGATTTTTATGAAACTTTGTATGGAGTTATCTGGCACCTTAGATTAACATACAGGCTACTTTTTACCCGACTACTTAAAAGGAGAGTAATGGTTTTAGTAGTTGAATTTAATAGGATGAAGTGGTAGTAACAATTTGCGGTGTCAGTATTGACACGGGAGTACCCGAAGCAAAGCCAGGGCGGGCCGCTAGTTATAAATAAAATCAGTGAAAGAATTATATTATTATAGTTTAAATAATTAATGAAATACAAAACAATGCCACAGATGCAATATTTGGCGATTTATTATCTGCGCCATGCTACCATAAAATACTGAGTTCTTGATTTATCAGCATAGATGTCATATATGCACCACATTGACGCGTTATTTTTCTGACGCCAATTTGGCGAAAATTCCATTTTCAAATACCAGTTACATGCATATTTTTAAACTAATCCCTATTTTGAAAAGGAAATAATAATTAAAAAATGTTTAGTTAATAATTATAGAATAAAACAATTTGTGTCACTTTAAAAAAGAAAATAAAAGCAAACAGTTTATTAATAAATAAATAACAATAGCCGGGTTACCATGTGAGGCACATATAATTGCCATTTTGTTGCAATCGTGCCAATGTGGTGCGTATATGACATCTGTGTCTATTTCTCTAGCAGAATCTTCTAATTTGGCAAAAAAAAAAAAAAAAAAAAAAAAAAAAAAAAAAAAAAGAGCAATTAAAATAAATATTGAAAAAAAGCAATATGATTTAATGCTTAGTATACATTCAAGGGAGACCAAACTGGTCGCCAAGGGCTGCTAGTATAATAAAATTTGCCGGATGCTTTTATTTCCGTTGTTTATAAAGTCCTTCGTTTCACTTAAAACTGCAAATATTAAAAAACCAAATAAACATGAGTAAAATGATTAATAAAAACAAATTTAACATTTTAAACGAATTTTTGGGATTAGGAGTTTGAAACACAATTACTAAACTTTAAAACTGATTGAATTTACGTTTCGTATCCGAAGGCAAAATTTACCGAAAAATAAAAATAGTCAAAATTATGTGTTTGTGTTGGAAATCTCAAACTTTGTTACAATTTCGATATAGAGACGCTCTTTAATTTTTAGCATAAAATTAAGGGAAACAGAAAAGTTTAAAATAATGGGACTCAAAAGAATTCTGTTGTAGAATGAAAAACAACAACAACACAAAAAAAAAAGAAAAAAAAATGCAATGTATTTTAGTGATGTTATGATAGTTCAGACATACTGAAATTGATATACACTTCAATGAGATGTACTACAATAGAGATGAGTTCGGGCTCGTTTTTCGAGGTCCGGGCCTGCTCCAGCCCGATACCAAAAATATACAAAACAAAGTTGCATGGTATTTAAAAATTATTTCGAAAGTGATATCTCATTTTTAAAAACTTCTTACATAGATATAATTTTTAAATGAAAATTTAAATTCACTCTTATCAAAATCCGTATAAAATAAAAATATTCTTCATACTTAAAAGGATTCTCATATTTTTTTTCCTCCTTTAACAAATAAATTTGATGGACACGTTTGTGTTTAATTAATAAATGCATGAAATTTGCAGAAATTACTATTTGTAAGCTGACAAATCGAATAACATTCTTCAATTTTCTGTAAAAAGTGTACATCTTTCATTATAATAGATTTCTTTCTCATAACAATCTTCTGTGATTGACAGGTACCTGAAAATCAACGTAAATTAAAAAAATTGGCATTGTTATTTTAAAGGTCCGACGTTTTTATAGAAAAAGAGGAAACACTGATCGATTTCTTTCTAACGGAATAACACTGTAATCACATTTAACTTACGGAGGAAAGTGACTTCGAAAAGGAACAGCGTCCCCAGCATAAGCAGAGTTCATGACAAATATAGATAATAATCACTAAAGTTATTTTCATATGAAAACGACTATAATTCGTGTACAAGCAAAGATTAAATAATAATAATAATAAAAAATCCGGCTTTAGAAAAAATTAGCCCGGGCCCACCCGAGCCCGAAGACTAAAATAAAAATAGAGCCGGCTCGGGCTGAGCCCATCTCATCTCTACACTACAATATACTTACTACGAATACGATGTGTCTTTATCAATCAATTACAGGGATATACAAAAAGAAAAAAAAAGTTACAGTATTGTCAATGGAGCAATTATATCTAAAAGTGCGTTTAAAGTTGTGGTATATGCGTTTTAAATTAAACTATTTTTTTACAAGTTTAATAGATCATATGCAGGGAAGAACAGAAGAATTCGAAAGAATTTCCGCTTATTGACGAAAATTGCTGAAAGGGAATTTTCAACTGTGTTTTGCGTTTCCCAACTGAGCTAGCTTTTTGCATACTATGAACTATACAGTATGCCCTCAAAAATGTGGCATTTGGATATCCGACAGCTTAAAAAATCTGATATCAAATGCATTCGCGCAGATTTTTTTTTTCTTTTTCGAATAAAAAAAAAAATTGCGCTATCGAAAGCGATGGATTAGCAGCCAGCGAAATCGCTGACCACGCGCTAAATAGAACCGCCGATAACACTGCTAGAAGCTCAAAGGAACGAGGAGAAGAAATTGGTTAAAAAAAAAAAAAAAAAAAAAAAAAAGTCTCACTGAAAAAATGCATAAACTTGATTGGAAATTTACCTGCGTTAGAAGAACAAAATTGTATTTACAAAATCAATACTCTCCATGATATAAAATCCAAAAAAGACTTATTAAAGAATAGTCGAAAAAATTTAAACAAGCAAAATTGATATCGATGGTTCGGAATTACACGAGAAGAAAAACTACTCTGTTTATTAGAAATTTTTTGCAACACAGAAAATATTAATTAAAAATACTTTTTTTTGTGTGTATGTTTTAATTTTCTATTTTTTTATATAAATATCAGTTGGCTATGAATTAAATTATGAATAAAGGCACTATTAAGGATATTGGAAGTATTTAGACTTTCTTCAAGAAATCCGGAATTTTCCAAAATACTGCTAGTATTTTGGTTTTGATGCTGTCGAATTTTCGAAGCTATACTGTATATGCAAATCTATAGATCATATACAGGGTTGCACAAGAAGATGTATATATTTCCGACTGTAGATAATAATTGGAGAAATTGTTACTTTCTTCTATCTTCATTAGAAGAAAGTATTGTAATCGAATTTTTTTCTTCCGGTTTCCGACGGATTTACACATTTTAGGGGTCGGAAATTCCAAAAAAACATGTTTTTACAAAATGTCTGTCTGTCCGCATGCCTGTGTTTTTGTCCGTATGTCGCCATGCTACAATGAAAAAGTGTATGAAGATCTGCATAGAATTGAACCAAATATTTTGTGAATGTTTTTGGCTGCGATAAGCAAATTCTCCTTCAATTTTGAAATATTCCTCCGGAAGGGGCCGCTGTAATCGCTACTTTTGTGCCATTTTCAATATTGAACCGATCAAAAGTGTATGAAGTTATACATCGATTTGAACCAAATTTTTTGTGTAAGTGTGGCTAGTTGGCCCTCCCTGAATTTGAAAAAAAAAATACGCCGGAAGGGGGGGCTGCAATCGCGATTTATGTACCATTATCAATATTTTACCGATCAAAAGTGTATGAAGTTATGCATCGAATTGAAGCAAATTTTTTGTGTAAGTGTTTGGCTATGGTTAGTTGGTCCTCCTTGAATTTGACAAAAATCCGCCGAAAGAGGGCGCTGCAATAGCAATTTTTGTGCCATTTTGAATATTGTACCCCCTAAAAGTGTAGGAAGTTATGCCTAGAATTGAACCAAATTTTTTGCGTAAGTGTTTGGCTATGGCTAGTTAGTCCTCCCTGAATTTGAAAAAAATCCGCCGGAAGGAGACGCTGAAATCGCGATTTTTGTGCCATTTTCAATATTGCACCACCTAAAAGTGTATGAAGTATGCTTAGAACTGAACTAAAATTTTTATGTATATTATATTTTGGTATGGCAAGTAGATCCTCCCTGAATTTGAAAAAAAAAAAAAAATATTCCTATCAGTCCATCTATTGTCCATCGGCTCGTGGAGAGACGGAAACTCGTTTTTACTCTGATTAATTGACTGAAGCAGAAATTTAAGATGAAAATCAAAGTTGGTATAACATTGAATTAAAATTATTATATCATTAACATGAGTAACTATTTTTTTAAATATTAAAATGTACGTATGAGATCACAAAATGTACGTCCATATGACGTGTTACGAATATCTACACTGTAAAAAAAAGTGTCGATCTACTAAAAAAATTTTAGTGATACATGCAATTACTAAAAAATTTTTAGTAATCTTACTCGGTTACAAGAAAATCTGTAAGAATTAATAGAAAAAAGCTAGCAACGAATAGAGTTAATAGTTTTATATTTTTAATAGCTATTACTAAAACTCACTTGGTGTGGCCGTGATAGCCTAATGGTCATAGCACCAAACTCCAGGCTGAAAGGTCCCGGGTTTGATGCTGGACACCACCAAATACACACCGAATGTATGCAGTGTAAGTATTCGTTAAATAAAGGGATTTTGAAAATCCTGTTGGAGCAGGTAGCAATGTTTGGTGCTTCCATCTATTGCGGCTTAGCCGAAAACCTTCCTCTTCAGAAGTCTGTTTTTTTACCCACTGGATGCAGCTCGAAGGAAGCTCCTGCCTTTCAGGCACACGTACTGGTAATTAAAAATAATTTTGGAGCTATTACTAAAATTTGCTTGGTGGCTCATACTAAAAAGTTTTAAGTTAGTTATACAAAAAATTCTTTTGTTCAGTTTACAAAAGAAATGTTTGTTTCACTTGCAAAAAAAAAAAAAAATGTAATGGTTGCTAAAAAAAATCTGTGGAATACAAAATTACTAAAAAATTTTTAGTAACCTCTTGAATTTTTTTTTACAGTGTAGCAATAGCTCACTTTTCTAAATTTTAGTAATTTCGTCTGTGTGTTGATAAATCGAACGCTATAAAGCTTCTTAAAGATAATAGATAACATGACATTTGTCCACAATTAAAAGCAATAAGCAGCTTCATAGCCTATTAGCATATTTTTTTTTAAAGAAGTTTTAATTAAACTTTAAAAAAATCGATAATGTTTAAAATTTTCATTCTAAATTAATTTCATAATCGTACTTTAACCCGAAAAGAAACACGCTTAAAGCACAAAACAACACAAAAAAACAAACAAACAAACAAACGAAAAAAAAAAAAAATTCCATTCGTCTTTTGCTTGTCAGCATTCTTACAAAAACTTCAACTTAACCAGTCATTACCGTTCACTTATTTCTTGAAAGCATTGAAGATGAAACTCAGAAATATACTACAATAAAAGCTACATAGCGTAGTCTCTTAAATCAAAGTTCTGCTTTATTTATGTTTCATAGGTAATTCCAGAGATGAGACAACGAGAGAGTTGAATGTCAAAAAATCAGTTCCTAGTGAATCGACATTATATGTTACGAATATCTAGCAAATAGTTCACTTTTCTAGTTCTAATAATTTCGTTTGTATGTTAATGAATCTAACACTATAAAGACTTCTATAGATTTTAGATAACATATAACAACATAAAAGTTTTTTTTTTTTTTTTTTTTTGTCAAAACATAAAATTTTTTAATAATTAAAAAAAAATCGACAATGTTTAAAATTTGTATTCTAAGTTAAATTTATAAATCGTACCTAAACCCGAAAAGATATACGCTTAAAGCACAAAACAATACAGAAAAAACAAATTCCATTCGTTCTCCGCTAGTCAGCATTCTTACAAAAACTTCAACTTAACTAGTCGTTACCGTTCACTTATTTATTGAAAGCATTGAAGATGAAATTCAGAAATATACTACAATAAAAGCTAAATAACATAATCTCTTAAAGCGAAATTCTGATTCATTTATGTTTCACAAGTCATTCCAGAGGCGAGACAATAAAGGAGTTTAATTTTGAAAAAATCCTTTCCTAGTGGATCCATATTAGTTATTACGAATGTCTAGCTAATAGTTCACTTTTTTAGTTTTAATAATTTCTCCGTGTGTTTATGAATCGAACGCTATAAAGCCTTTATATAGATATTAGATAACATAAAAGTTTTAAAGAAATCGATAATGTTTAAAATTTTTATTCTAAATTAATTTCGTAAATAATACCTTAACCCGAAAAGAAATACGCTTAAAGCACAAAACAATAAAACAGAAATTCCATTCGTTCTCTGCTTGTCAGCATTCTTACAAAAACTTCAACTTAACCAGCCATTACCGTTCACTTATTTACTGAAAGCCCTGAAGATGAAACTGAGAAATATATTACAATAAAAGCTGTATAGCGTGGTCTCTTAAAGCGAAGTTCTGCTTTATTTATGTTTCATAAGTAATTCCAGAGGCGAGACAATAAAGGAGTTTAATTTTGAAAAAAATCCTTTCCTAGTGGATCCATATTAATTATTACGAATATTTAGCTAATAGTTCACTGTTTTAGTTTTAATAACTTCTCCGTGTGTTTATGAATCGAACGCTATAAAGCCTTTATACAGGGTGTAACTAAACTACTGGGCAAAACTTTAAGGGGTGATAGTATACATCAAGACAAACAATATTAAATAGGAAACCAAGGGTCCCAAGCATTTTCCAAAGGAGATAGCCGCCATTAAAGTTTAGGATCCAAAATTTTAAATAAACATAAAAAACAGAAAAATTGGTCGATTGATTTGCGGTTTTCACTAAGACTATTCTTTATGTCGGTATTTTCTTGAAAATAAATTATAAAGATAAATTTCGAAAAATGTCGAGAGAGGGAGCTTTAGACTTTGGAGTAACGAACAACTGTTTTTTGCCATTATTTTTTGCATCTCATTAAATGGTTTCGCAAGATTAGACTTAAACTTAAATTTTGAGCTCAAAATCTGAATAGTTGGGAGTGGTTAAGTAATAGAAACTGAACTGTGTTCAGAGGGTTCAAATTTTAAATTATAAAAAACGGAAAAATTGGTCGATTGATTTGCGGTTTTCACTAAAACTATTCTTTATGTAGGTATTTTATTGAAAATAATTTATAAAGCTAAATTTCAAAAAATGGCGATAGAGGGCGCTTTAGACTTTGGAGTAACGAAAAACTATTTTTTATCATTATTATTTGCATCTCGTTAATTTTTTTTAGAAGCTTAGACATAAATTTAAATTTTGCGCAGAAAATCTGAATCATTGTGAGTGGTTAAGTATCCATATTAGTTATTACTAATATCTAGCTAATAGTTCACTTTTTTAGTTTTAATAATTTCTCCGTGTGTTTATGAATCGAACGCTATAAAGCCTTTATATAGATATTAGATAATATAAAATTTTTAAAGAAATCGATAATGTTTAAAATTTTTATTCTAAATTAATTTCGTAAATAATACCTTAACCCGAAAAGAAATACGCTTAAAGCACAAAACAATAAAACAGAAATTCCATTCGTTCTCTGCTTGTCAGCATTCTTACAAAAACTTCAACTTAACCAGCCATTACCGTTCACTTATTTACTGAAAGCCCTGAAGATGAAACTGAGAAATATATTACAATAAAAGCTGTATAGCGTGGTCTCTTAAAGCGAAGTTCTGCTTTATTTATGTTTCATAAGTAATTCCAGAGGCGAGACAATAAAGGAGTTTAATTTTGAAAAAAATCCTTTCCTAGTGGATCCATATTAATTATTACGAATATTTAGCTAATAGTTCACTGTTTTAGTTTTAATAACTTCTCCGTGTGTTTATGAATCGAACGCTATAAAGCCTTTATACAGGGTGTAACTAAACTACTGGGCAAAACTTTAAGGGGTGATAGTATACATCAAGACAAACAATATTAAATAGGAAACCAAGGGTCCCAAGCATTTTCCAAAGGAGATAGCCGCCATTAAAGTTTAGGATCCAAAATTTTAAATAAACATAAAAAACAGAAAAATTGGTCGATTGATTTGCGGTTTTCACTAAGACTATTCTTTATGTCGGTATTTTCTTGAAAATAAATTATAAAGATAAATTTCGAAAAATGTCGAGAGAGGGAGCTTTAGACTTTGGAGTAACGAACAACTGTTTTTTGCCATTATTTTTTGCATCTCATTAAATGGTTTCGCAAGATTAGACATAAACTTAAATTTTGAGCTCAAAATCTGAATAGTTGGGAGTGGTTAAGTAATAGAAACTGAACTGTGTTCAGAGGGTTCAAATTTTAAATTATAAAAAACGGAAAAATTGGTCGATTGATTTGCGGTTTTCACTAAAACTATTCTTTATGTAGGTATTTTATTGAAAATAATTTATAAAGCTAAATTTCAAAAAATGGCGATAGAGGGCGCTTTAGACTTTGGAGTAACGAAAAACTATTTTTTATCATTATTATTTGCATCTCGTTAATTTTTTTTAGAAGCTTAGACATAAATTTAAATTTTGCGCAGAAAATCTGAATCATTGTGAGTGGTTAAGTATCCATATTAGTTATTACTAATATCTAGCTAATAGTTCACTTTTTTAGTTTTAATAATTTCTCCGTGTGTTTATGAATCGAACGCTATAAAGCCTTTATATAGATATTAGATAATATAAAATTTTTAAAGAAATCGATAATGTTTAAAATTTTTATTCTAAATTAATTTCGTAAATAATACCTTAACCCGAAAAGAAATACGCTTAAAGCACAAAACAATAAAACAGAAATTCCATTCGTTCTCTGCTTGTCAGCATTCTTACAAAAACTTCAACTTAACCAGCCATTACCGTTCACTTATTTACTGAAAGCCCTGAAGATGAAACTGAGAAATATATTACAATAAAAGCTGTATAGCGTGGTCTCTTAAAGCGAAGTTCTGCTTTATTTATGTTTCATAAGTAATTCCAGAGGCGAGACAATAAAGGAGTTTAATTTTGAAAAAAATCCTTTCCTAGTGGATCCATATTAATTATTACGAATATTTAGCTAATAGTTCACTGTTTTAGTTTTAATAACTTCTCCGTGTGTTTATGAATCGAACGCTATAAAGCCTTTATACAGGGTGTAACTAAACTACTGGGCAAAACTTTAAGGGGTGATAGTATACATCAAGACAAACAATATTAAATAGGAAACCAATGGTCCCAATCATTTTCCAAAGGAGATAGCCGCCATTAAAGTTTAGGATCCAAAATTTTAAATAAACATAAAAAACAGAAAAATTGGTCGATTGATTTGCGGTTTTCACTAAGACTATTCTTTATGTCGGTATTTTCTTGAAAATAAATTATAAAGATAAATTTCGAAAAATGTCGAGAGAGGGAGCTTTAGACTTTGGAGTAACGAACAACTGTTTTTTGCCATTATTTTTTGCATCTCATTAAATGGTTTCGCAAGATTAGACTTAAACTTAAATTTTGAGCTCAAAATCTGAATAGTTGGGAGTGGTTAAGTAATAGAAACTGAACTGTGTTCAGAGGGTTCAAATTTTAAATTATAAAAAACGGAAAAATTGGTCGATTGATTTGCGGTTTTCACTAAAACTATTCTTTATGTAGGTATTTTATTGAAAATAATTTATAAAGCTAAATTTCAAAAAATGGCGATAGAGGGCGCTTTAGACTTTGGAGTAACGAAAAACTATTTTTTATCATTATTATTTGCATCTCGTTAATTTTTTTTAGAAGCTTAGACATAAATTTAAATTTTGCGCAGAAAATCTGAATCATTGTGAGTGGTTAAGTATCCATATTAGTTATTACTAATATCTAGCTAATAGTTCACTTTTTTAGTTTTAATAATTTCTCCGTGTGTTTATGAATCGAACGCTATAAAGCCTTTATATAGATATTAGATAATATAAAATTTTTAAAGAAATCGATAATGTTTAAAATTTTTATTCTAAATTAATTTCGTAAATAATACCTTAACCCGAAAAGAAATACGCTTAAAGCACAAAACAATAAAATAGAAATTCCATTCGTTCTCTGCTTGTCAGCATTCTTACAAAAACTTCAACTTAAGCAGCCATTACCGTTCACTTATTTATTGAAAGCCTTGAAGATGAAACTGAGAAATATATTACAATAAAAGCTGTATAGCGTGGTCTCTTAAAGCGAAGTTCTGCTTTATTTATGTTTCATAAGTAATTCCAGAGACGAGACAGCATTTAAGCGGATGAGACAAAAATAATGAACCAGAAGATAAGGAGTATGAAATATTGAACAATCTCTTTTTGTAGAAAAAAGAAAATTTAAGAAAGTTGAGTTATTTCAATTCTTTCTTTAAAAAAACCCCAAAATTAAGTACATTTACTTTAACGCTTCTATATCCGTAGTTTATGTTTCAGCGGGTTTACGATAAGGCAGCATTAGTTTTATTTGAAGGATTATTAAATGCAGTAAATTGGTATGTTTTAAGCAATACAGCAAAAACTTAGAGAAATCAGAAAGTAAATGAAATAATGTACAAAAGCTCGCGGAAACTAAATTTTAAAAGAAGAATTTTCGAAGGAGTAAGAACGTTTTCACGTTAAATACATTTTTACACCCTTAAAACGAAAGAGCTGATTTGGCTTCTCATGAAAGAGCTGTAATTTTTTCGATCATAAAAGAGTTGTTTTTCAAACGATTAAATCTTCTTGATCTAAATTGGTTATTTAAATAGCCCAACTTCATTTAAATTTGTTAAAAAGCGAGTTATTTCAGCTCTTTTTTGAGAAGCTGCCTTTCAACATTGAGATGAGTGGATTTCAGCTCAACTTGAGCTATTTTGGCTTTTTGGCTGACTTTTTAAGAGAGTAGGTGCTATCAAAATATTATCTATAATTTTAAGTAGATTTATTAGTATATGCAATGCTAAACTACGAAGAAACTTTTTGCTCTTATTATTATGATTATGAAAGCTATACATATTTAAAAAAATAATCTATAAATACTATAAAAATATAAAAAAAAACATTAGAGCAATTTTAAAAATAAATTTTAGTCATAAAATAAATCTGCGAAAACAACCATTTCAGCTTAGTACGGTTTATTAGATGAAAATTGCCTCATCACATTATGTATAACATGTGCTTTCGAATATAATAATATTTACAGTTATAAACATATGTATACACAGGTATAAATCACACTATTTTTTCACTTGTCATTTTCGCTTATAATAAAGGGGGATGTGAAAGTAACGAAAGTATGTATTTAGTACATTATAAACTGTTTGTATTTCACAACTTCTCCTGCAATGCGGAAAATTTTGCAATAAAACGTCAGTTATTTGGATGAAATCCGAGGATATCATGTATTCATATTTTAATAAATTTGTCTCTGTGATGAGGAATCGGACGCTATAAAGACTCTTAGATAATATTAGATAACATAATAACATAAAAGTATCGTTTTGTTTGAACATAAAAGTTTGAAATTAACTTTTTGAAAAATCGATAATGTTTCAATTATTTAGTCTGAATTAATTTCATAAATCGTACCTTAAACCCGAATAAAGTGCATATTAAGCACAAAACAAAATAGAAACAAAAATTACGTTTGTTCCCCGCTTGTCAGCATTCTTACAAAAACTTCAACTTAACCAGTTATTACAGTTTACTTATTTATTGAAAGCCCTGAAGATGAAACTGAGAAATACATTACATTAAAAGCTGTAGCGTGGTCTCTTAACCCTTTGCTCCCCAGTGGTTTAGGTCTTAAACCACCGATCTTTAATTCGTATATTTCAGTTCCCACCAGAAAATTAAAACAGCAATATTTGCTTTAATCAATAACAGAACATTCCATATTTAAATAAAACGAAATTAGCCATTGAATTTTTCTGGTGTGAAATGAACTACATAATTTCTAGAACGTGTTCTGGCATGGGAATTAAAGGGTTAAAGCGAAGTTATTTATGCTTCATAAGTAATTCCAGAGACGAGACAGCATTTAAGCGAATGAGACAAAAATAATGAACCGGAAGATAAGGAGTATGAAATATTCAACAATCTATTTTTGTAGAAAAAAGAAAATCTAGGAGAGTAGGGTTGTTTCTCTTCTTTCTTTAAAAAAGAAACAGAAAATAATATTTTTGCTTTGATGCTTCTATGTCCGTAGTTTATTTTTCAGCGGGATTACAATAAGGCAGCATTAGTTATTTGAAGGATTATTAAAGCCAGTAAATTGGTATGTTTGAGTAATACTGCAAAAACTTAGAGAAAATTGAAAGTAAATGAAATAACATATGAAAGCTTGCGGAAAGTAAATTTTAAAGAGCAATTTTTGAAGAAGTAAGGATGTTTTGAAGTTAAATTAAATTCTAGGTGCTCCCAAAATGTTATCAATATTTTTAAATAGATTTTATCAGTATGTGTAATACTAAAATAAGAAGAAACTTTTTGTTGCTCTTTTTATGAAAGCTATGCATATTTTAAAAGAAACAACTAATAAATATTCTAAAAAAAAAAAAAAAAAAAAAAAAAAAACAATCTTTTGTTTTTCGTTTTTCAGCATTCTTACCAAGACTTCAATCAGTCATTACCGTTCATTTATTTATTAAAGACGCTGGAGATGGAACTGAGAAATATATTACAATAAAAGCTGTAGCGTGGTCTTTTAAAGCGCATTTCTGCTTTATGATTCATAAGTAATTCCAGAGACGAGACAACGAAGGAGTTTAATATTGAAAAATCCTTTACTAAAGGATCCATATTATGTGTTATTAATATCTTAATAGTTCACTTTTCTAGTTTAAATAATTACATTTGTGTGTTGATGACTAGAACGCTGTAAAGTCTTTTATAGATATTAGATAACGTAATAACATGAAAGTGTCTTTTTGTCAAAACATAAAAGTTTTAAATAAATATTTTAAAAAATCGATAATGTTTTAAATTATTATTTTAAATTAATTTCACAAATCGTACCTTAATCCGAAAAGAAATGCACTTAAAGCGCAAAACAAAACAGAAAAAAGAATTTCCACTTGTTCTCTGCTTGTCAGCATTCTTAAAAAAAACTTCAACTTAACCAGTCGTTACCGTTCACTTATTTATTGGAAGCATTGAATATGAAACTCAGAAATATACTACAATAAAAGCTAAATAGCCTAGTCTCTTAAAGCGAAGTTCAGATTTATTTTTGTTTCATAAGTAATTTCAGAGGCGAGGCAACAAAGGAGTTGAATTTCGAAAAAATCTTTTACTAATGGATCCATACTATTAGTTACGAATATCTAGCTAATAGTTCACTTTTCTAGTTTAACATTTGGCACTCTGTTGCCTCCGCTGCGGAGACATCATCTTTCCATCCAAAATTTGTTTTTGAAGCCAGGAATAAAGGAAAATAAAATTTTTCTTATTTAATCAGAGAATTTTTTAAATTGTCTACTTCAAGGAAAGTTCTTTTTAAAATGTGGTACTAATCGAATAAAATTTGTGTAAGAGGCACCGGAGTCCGAAGGGTTAACAATTTCTCCGTGTGTTTATGAATCGAACGCTATAAAGCCTCTATATATAGATATTAGATAACATAAACGTTTCAAATAAATTAAAAAAAATCGATAATGTTTATAATTTTTATTCTAAATTAATTTCATAAATCGTACTTTAACCCGAAAAGAAATACGCTTAAAATATAAAACAACAAAACAGTAAAAACAAATTCCATTCGTTGTCTGCCTGTCAGCATTCTTACAAAAGCTTCAATTTAACCAGTCATTACTGTTCAATTATTTATTGAAAGCCCTGAAGATGAAACTCAGAAATATATTACAATAAAATCTGTAGCATGGTCTCTTAAAGCGAAGTTCTGCTTTATTTATGTTTCATAAGTAATTCTAGAGACGAGACAGTATTTAAGCCGATGAGACGAAAATAATGACCGGAAGATAAGGAGTATGAAATATTCAACAATCTCTTTTTGTAGAAAAAAGAAAATCTAGTTGAGTTGAGTTGTTTCTCTTCTTTCTTTAAAAAAGAAACAAAAAATAAGTACTTTTACTTTGATGCTTCTATATACGTAGTTTATCTTTCAGCGGGATTACGATAAGGCGGCATTAGTTTTATATGAAGGATTATTAAAGGCAGTAAATTGGTATGTTTGAGTAATACTGCAAAAACTTAAAGAAAACTGAAAGCAAATGAAATAATATATGAAAGCTTGCGGAAAGTAAATTTTGAAAGAGGAATTTTTGAAGGAGTAAGAATGTTTTGAAGTTAATTTCTAAGTGCTGCCAAATGTTATCAATATTTTTAAATAGATTTTATCAGTATACGTAGTACTAAACTAAGAAGATACTTTTTGTTGTTGTTTTTATGAAAGCTATGCATATTTAAAAAAAATAGTCAATAAATATTGTTAAGAAAAAAAGAACCATTTGTTTTTTGTTTGTTAGCATTCTTACCAAAACTTCAATCAGTCATTAACGTTCATTTGTTTATTGATGGCACTGAAGACGGAACTGAGAAATATCTACTTATAATAAAATGCGATTGGAGAAATGTGTAAGGTCGGTTCCGGGTTGAACCATTCTGATATCGACCGTTGCTAGACGCTACGTTAGGCTTAATTCAAAACTGATGCTAAAATGATGCTTTTAAAATTTCTTCCGCTTAAAATAATGTTTCTTCAGCATATTTTCATATAAAACATGTATATCATACCCAATTAAGATAACAGTGGAAGTGTAAATTGATAAGTTTTTTATCATCTAAGACTACAATTGTATTTTATTTATTGACTCCAGCGCCGTCTAACAAAACTTTTGTGCTGCCATCTATGAACTATTTTAGAAGCATTTTTAGGAATATTATGAAAGATTAAGATGAAATTAAATTTAGTTTAAAAATTTTTTTTTAAGATGCTAGCATTTATCTGCTTAATTTTTAAATTTTTGTTTTCTATTATAAATAAATTAAGCTCTTTTTTTTTCTTCAAGTTGTTATGGATATATACGATATCATGATGACTGCATTAGTAAAACAAAAAAATATTTTTTCACATGCTCTTAAATTAAAATTTTATCTGCTTTGAAGCATGCAAATAAATCAAAATTGTTGTTAACTCAAAATTTTATGCTTTTTTGTTTAGTTTATGATATTATACATTCCTTACATTTAAATGACATTTGATAAAAAATATAAATTTCGTTTACAATGCGAGCAAATTTCGAATGGATATAATCCAAGATTTTAAAATCTGGTACATTTA
Source organism: Maratus speculifer (assembly GCA_964019185.1). NCBI lineage: Eukaryota > Metazoa > Arthropoda > Arachnida > Araneae > Salticidae > Maratus > Maratus speculifer. The sequence goes on along the minus strand of OZ025291.1, from coordinate 323,389,216 downwards.
ATTTAAAATTTTACGAAAGAAACAATAATAATAGTTTTGCTTTTCATAATTTACAGATTGAATTTTTAAAGATACATAGCTGAAGTTTTAAAAAATTGATTTTGATTTAAATCAATGCCTCCTTGCTATAGAAAATAGCAGTATTTTCTATAAGAAACTAAGATTTTTTTTTTTAAGTTGTTTTGTTTATAGTAACTGCGTATAGATGTCACCAAGTGCAAATTTAAAAACAAAACACAAAGCTTCATAATCGATGTCTAAAAGCATCGAAATAAGAATCTATCATATACCCACGACTAAAACCACTGCCGAATCATACTTTTAATAAAGATAATGTATTTTAAAATTTAAAAAACTTCAATATTTAATTAAAATGATTTGTGAAATTTACAGAAATTGAGTTTTATTTTACTAATTAATATTATTATTGTAATAAATACTGTCTTTCTTTTGAAATTAAAATTTGTTCAAAAAATAAATATCAATTAAAAAGAAAAAAAAAATCATCGTTTGTATTTGTAGAAATTTATTGCTATTTTTAAAATGTGCTTTTCTACAATACAAACTCTTGAATAACAAAATCTGCATTCTGTTTGTTTGTAAGAAGTATTAAAAAGATGAAATGCAAGTGAAAATTCCGGTCTCTTAAAGCGAAGTTATGCTTTATAATTCATAAGTAATTCCAGAGACGAGACAATGAAGGAGTTGAATATCGAAAATCCTTTACTAACGGATCCATATTATGTGTTATGAATATCTAACTAATAGTTCACTTTTCTAGTTTTAATAATTTCATCTGTATGTTGATGAAGAGAACGCTGTAAATTTTTTTTATAGATATTAGATAATGTAGTAACATGAAACTGTCTTTTTGTCATAACATAAAAGTTTCAAATAAACTTTTCAAAACTTCGATAATGTTTTAGCTTTTTATTCTAAATTAATTTCATAAATTGTACCTTAACCCGAAAAGAAATATACTTAAAACACTAAACTACAAAACAGTAACAACAAATTCCATTCGTTGTCTGCTTGTCAGCATTTTTACAAAAATTTCAATTTAATCAGTCATTGCTGTTCACTTATTTATTGAAAGCTCTGAAGATGAAACTGAGAAATATATTACAATAAAAGCTGTAGCGTGGTCTCTTAAAGAGAAGTTCTGCTTTATTTATGTTTCATAAGTAATTTCAGAGACGAGACAGCATTTAAGCGGATGAGACAAAAATAATGAACCGGAAGATAAGGAGTATGAAATATTCAACAATCTCTTTTTGTAGAAAACAGAAAATCTTGGAGAGTTGAGTTGTTGCTCTTCTTTCTTTAAAAAAGAAACAAAAAATAAGTACTTTTACTTTTGATGCTTCTATATCCGTAGTTTATCTTTCAGCGGTATTACAATATGGCAACCTTAGTTTTATTTGCAGGATTATTAAAGACAGTAAAATTAATATGAGAAAATGCGAGTATGCAGCGAGTATGAGTATGCAGCATTTTTAGAAATACTGCAAAAACTTAGAGAAAGCTGAAAGTAAATGAAATAATATATGAAAGCTTGCGGAAACTAAATTTTAAAAGTAGAATTTTTGAAGGAGTAAGAACATTTTGATGTTAAATTAATTTTTAGGTGCTATCAAAATGTTATCTATATTTTAAGGTAGATTTTATTAGTATACGCATTACTAAACTAAGAAAAAACTTGTTGTTGTTATTATTATTAAAGCTATCTATATTTAAAAAAATAATCGATAAATACTATAAAAAAACCCCAAAATCATTAGAGCAGTTTTTGAAATAAATTTTAGACATAAAATATATCTGCGAAAACAACCATTTCAATTTAGAAAGTTTTATTATATGTAAATTGCCTCATCATATCATGTATACCATGTGCTTTCGAATGTAATAATATTTATAGTTATGAACATATGTATAAACAGATATAAATCGCACTATTTTTTCACTTACCATTTTTGATTATAATAAAAGGGGAAAGTAAAAATAACGAAAGCATGTATTTTGTACAGTATATTTTTATTAGTATACGCATTATTAAACTAAGAAAAAACTTGTTGTTGTTATTATTATTAAATCTATATTTAAAAAAATAATCAATAAATACTATTAAAAAAACCCAAAAGTGATTATAATAAAAGGGGAAAGTGGAAATAACGAAAGCATGTATTTTGTACATTACAATCTGTTCGTATTTCACAACCACTCCTGCTGCAATGCGAAAAATTTTGCAATAAAAAATCAGTTATTCGGCTGGAATTCGAGGATATCATGTAATCATGTTTTAAAAAGTTTGCTTCTGTGTTGATGAATCGGATGCTATAAAGCCTCTTAGATAATATTAGATAACATAATAACATGAAAGTACCATTTTATCTGAACATAAAAATTCGAAATTAAATTTTTTAAAGATCGACAATGTTTCAAATTTTTATTCTGAATTAATTTCATAAATCGTACCTTAAACCGGAAAAAACTACACTTAAAACACAAAATAAAACAAAAAAAAATTACATTTGTTCTCTGCTTATCAGCATTCTTACAAAAACTTCAACTTAACCAGTCATTACCGTCATTACTTATTTATTGAAAGCCCTGAAGATGAAACTGAGAAATATATTATAATAAAAGCTTTAGCGTGGTCTCTTAAAGCGAAGTTCTGCTTTATTTATGTTTCATAAGTAGTTCCAGAGACGAGACAGCATTTAAGCGGATGAGACAAAAATAATGAACCGGAAGATAAGGAGTATGAAATATTCAACAATCTCTTTTTATAGAAAAAAGAAAATCTAGGAGAGTTCAGTTGTTTCTCTTCTTTTTTTAAAGAAGAAACAGAAAGTAAGTACTTTTACTTTTGATGCTTCTATATCCGTAGTTTATCTTTCAGCGGGATTACGATAAGGCAGCATTAGTGTAATTTGAAGGATTATTAAAACCAGTTAATTGGTATGTTTCAGCAATACTGCAAAAACTTAGAGAAAACTAAATGTAAATGAAATACTATATGAAAGTTTGCGGAAAATGAATTTTAAAAGTAGAAATTTTGAAGGAGTAAGAATGTTTTGAAGTTAAATTAATTTCTAGGTTTTTCCAAAATGTTATCAATATTTTAAAATGGGTTTTATCAGTATATGTAATATTAACAATAACTAATAAGAAATTTTCTGTTGTTACTTTTTATGAAAGCTGTATATATTTAAAAGAAATAATAAATGATAAAAGAAAAAAAAAATAGAACAATTTTAAAAAATAAATTTCAGATATAAAATAAATCTGCGAATACAACCATTTCATTTAGAAAGCTTTATTTTATATAAATTGCCTCAGCAAATTACGTATCTCACGTGCTTCTTAATGTAATAACTGTATAATTATAAACTTATGCATACACAGGTATAAAATTGTTTGTAATAAAGGGGGAAAGTGGAAGTAACAAAAACATGTATTTAGTAGATTACAAATTGTTCGTATTTACCAACTACTGTTGAAATGCGGTAAATTTTGTGATAAAAAGTCAGTTATTCGAGTGGAATCCGAGGATATCATGTATACTCTTCAAATTAAAAAAATTAACATGGTTTTCATGATATTAATTTTTTTAAAGTTTTAATTATATTTCTGTAATGGTGGTATTTAACCCTTTTGGACCAGAAATTTTTTCCAGTTTTTAGAAAAAAATACTTTTTCATTAATAACAATAACAACAGCTCTCCATCTAGATTATTTAGTGTTTAACGGATATTTCATTGCCTGAGAGATAACGAATGTTGTTGTTTTGCGTATTATTCAATTAATATTCATATGAAAATAGACTAAGGAAGAATTTTCGGAGATGTTTAGAAAATATTGTATTACAATGAGATTTAACTTATGTTTCAACTTTCTAATACCTTTTGCTCTTTATTACACATTATTTTTTCAGAAAAGTAATTTTTATTTCAAATTTAATAAATGAAATATATGTTTAAAATAAAAGAATCACAAACGGTACGAAGCGAATAATAATAAGTATTATTATTACTAAATGCCTAAATATAAATGAAGCCATATAGTAAATTCACAGACTTATACTAACATTCCTACATGTAAATAGTAGCAAAACTATTTTTTAAAACAAAATTATACTCAATTAAAAGACATGTACTATTAATAGTACACCAGACCCGAAAGGGTTAAAATTTTCTACTTTTGCCGATAAAGGAGAGAAATTATAGGAATTTTTGAATTTTTATAGACATCATTTTTTTTTAATTAATTATTTTTCGAAAAAAAAAAAAAAACGATTTTGTTAAACTGCCTTTTAAAAGAAATCCTAAGAAATAATCTTATTTACCTAGTCAATCGTCATGACGAAATTTGTTCTAAAATATACAATATTGTCTATCGACAAATTGACATCCAGAAATCATTACATCTTAGTATGTTTGTTTTTTATTTCAACCAAGAGGATTAAAAATTTTTTAAGCCCCTTACACTTAACGGAAGAACTATTTTAAAAAAGAAACTCTGATTATCAACCAATTACTTTTTAAAGTGGGATATTAAAACTCTTCAGAAGGCCATTAAAAGCGGAATGATTGAGCAAGAATGATGATATTTTTTAAGCATTTATTTGAACTTTTAAAATTGAAATGTTTTTGAAAAAGTTCTCTCAAATAACCCCATTTGCGCATAATTTCTTCAAAATAATTTCATTTCCATTTCCTTAGCTAAAAAATAAAAGCTAATCTGAAATGAGCTTTTTAGAAGCAAAAGTTTGGCAGTGTTCATTTTTACTGAATTAACTTTTAATCTATATAGAACACATGATTTATTATTCTAAAATTATATTTAATAAAATTAATATTATGTTTATTTTCTAAATGTACAATACAATTAGGTTTCGTTTTCCTCAAAGAATCTAAAAATCTCGCACAATTCAAATACAGTTTGTTACGTCAGCTAATATTAATATTAAAATAAAATTTCAGATGAAAATTAATGAGTAGAGGTGAAAAATATATGAGTTAATATACACTCGCTGTTTGTAAACCTTCAGTTTAAAAAGTCACTGATTATTATTATTTTTTTTTTTTCACATTAAAAGACATAAAACTGTCCGCTACTTCACTACAGGGAATAATATTTTATTGAGCATGCTGTGTTCTTTGGGTCATAGTCTTAAAAGTTTTCTTGAAGAAAATTTTCCAGTTTTCAGTTTATGTTATGCAACATCCGATCTGAGATTTTGAAGTTATTAATAATTGGATTGTATTTCTTTTGTTTCAGGTGAATAATATTTAAATACGATTCAAAAGTTATTTTATAGCATTTAACTATAACGTAATATATAGCATCAAGAACAGTATATATTTCGAAAAATAGTAAATACTCGGAATAGTATATATTCTGAGAGAATGTTCCAAGCTTAAAGATATATTCCGATAAAATTTTTAAAAGGTACCGTATGGTTAGTAAAACCAAGATATCCTCATGTTTATTCACGAATCATTTGCAATAAAATCACAAAAAAAGTGTAATAAGATTTAAAATAATTGTCTTCTTTACGAAAATGGACACATTTTTGCATAATGAATTATCTACATATTAAGAATTACATCAATATATTTCTTTCAGGACTTTTCCTTTCGGAATCAGTTTCGAAAGTGGAAGTATCTTAAGGGTGTATTTCGATTCAACTTGCTTATTTTCTGATTTATTTTTAAATATATTTTTACTCTCAACTGCATCAAACTGGCAAATTGTCTTATTTAGAAAGTACATAAAGTGCTGTGTTTATCGATTTTTTGATAAATGCAGAAAATATTGCAAAAAATGCAATCAAAGTTGGCTTTTTGAACCAAATTTTCTGAAGAGGGCGATCTGGGAACGAAAAAAAGAGTCATACTGAGAAAGTAATTGTTCATAAATCAAATTCTATTGAATTCAGCACAAAATGACATCACATGGCACCTTATGCATCTCTTCAAAAATCACCTCAGCAAGTTTCATGTTTCTACTTTTAAAAATGAGTCTGAAATTGTATCAGAAAATTTTGAGCTACTGAAGGTTCAAAAACATTTTTTCGAATACACCCTTAATAAGAAAACTTATGAAAGAAATAAAAAAGAAAGAAGTAATTCATAGAGATGAATCACAGCTATACTACGGAAAAAAAAAATGCAAAATAAGTTTTAAAATAATAATAATAATAATAATAAAATTTCCGTAGGATTAACATTAGCAAGCGAAAATTTTTGCGTGAGTGAAGTAGCCCTTAAGCGATGTTGTAATTGTATTAAAACTTGTTCGTGAATAAACATAACTCCATTCATTTATTAACTGAACTGTATATATACATATACACACACACATGTATGTGTGTATATACAGGGTTGTCCAGCAAATAACACCCTGATTTCATAACTAAATTGCTCAAAAACAAAGATCGATAGTAATATGCGGTAAACGGTTTTTTCATTAGGTAAGCTGTAAAAATCTTATACAGAAATTTCAAACAGTGAATATTTTGAAAAAATTGCGTTCTGATTGCATAGAATGCTTTGATTTGTCATTTTTCTTGTTTTAGATTGCCTGCAGAGAAATAATTTTTCAGCTTAAAGTGCAATATTTTAAAGATTTTTCGAAGTAAATTTTTAGAATTTCGAAATTTCAAAAATTTAATTTAAAAAATGAAATATGGCACTTTAAGCCGAAAAACACATTCTCTGGCAGCAATATAAAGCAAGAAAAGTGTCAAATCAAAGCATTCTTTGCAATCAGAACACAATCTTTTCAAAATATTTACCATTCGAAACTTTTATATAAGATTTTTACAGCTTACCTGATAAACAAACCGTTTACTGCATAATTCTATTGATCTTTGTTTTCGAGAAATTTAATTTTGAAATCAGGGTGTTATTTGCTGGACACCCTGTATATAAGCCATTTTAATTTTAATTTTAATTTTAATTTTAATGTTAAATATTATATTATAGTTAAATGATATAAAATATCTTTTGAATCTTGTTTAAACATTTTAAACCCGCTACAAAAGAAATGTAATCTGATTATACCTTGAAAATATCAGACTGTATGTTGCATGCGATAAAATGAAAATTTGGAAAAATTCTTCGAGGAAACTTTAAAAGCATGACCCAAAGGACATAGCATACTTAATAAAATATTATTCTCCGTAGGGGAAATTAAGGACAATTTTATCGCTTTTAATGAAAAAAAATCACTAACTTTTAAACTAAAAATTTATAAACGGTAAGTGTAAATTAACTGCTCTATTTGTCTTGTATCTATCTGTAAATTTTTACGTTAAGTCTTATTTTAATATTAATACATACTAACTGGAATAACAACTCGCATTTAAATTGTGTGTGGACGGTTGTTATTGCGTGAGTGAATTAGCCTCTTAAAAAACTGAGAATCCTTGCGAATAACATAAGAAAATATGAAAACAACTTCTTTTTTATTTTTTTTAACAGTATATATTAATTTATATATGATATTTTACAATTCTACCGTTTATATTGATTGCTTTTATGGTTTTGTTATTGTCAAATATATTATCTCAGAAATATCACTCAGACTAATCTATTTGAATTAAGTTCTCTTCATTCCAAACACAAAGCAATGCGAATTTGGCAACACCTTGTCTAAAATATTACCTGTCTACCAGATTTTGTCTACAGTAATGTTTGTTTTATATTATGACCAGTGTTCTCTCTGGCTTTTGACCAACATTAGCGATTCGGCGAATAAGAAATAAAAAAGTCGCCAAATGAAAAGAAATGTTAGCAAAATAGATTATTCCGGAAACACTGAAAAATGTATCTTTGTTGTATTCCCCCCCCCCTTTTTTTCCAAATGTTCTATTTTTTTCCCCTTATAAAATAGAAATTCGACTAAATACATTATAACTGTCACATCAACGTTTAAAGGTTTCAGACATTCTTTTAGCAGTTTAAATAAAAATTAAAAATTGCTATAATTGATTTATCATTGTGAAAATGTATACTAAAAATTTCTAAGAGATTTTAACTGTTAACCGATACAAAAAAAAAAAAAAAAAAAAAAAAAAAAAAAAAGAAAAATTTGACAAACCAATGACTACTTTGCATTTAACTAATAAATAGTACATTGATACAGTGATTAATTGGCAATAAATAAATATATATCGCATAATAATTTCTGCCTTCGGCCATTGTTAAGCTGAATTACTGTTAAGTCAGTATTTATGTAAATAGAACAATGTAAAGAGTATGGTATGATTGAACAGTATAAAGTAACATCGAACTGTTGAGCAACTCGGATAAGAATCTTCAGTGCATTTGCTCACACATACACACACAAAAAAGAACAGAATTTGAACACTCGCATTTTGGCGAGTCTGATTGTTCTTTTACTCGCCAAATAGAGCATTTAGTCGCAATTTGAGGCAAAGGCGAGCGGCAACGACAACCCTGATTATGACAGACATATTTCGCGATTAAAAATAGTAAAAATTATCATGCAGGAACTCTGGCAAGCTGACAGGTATTTTGAATAAAGTAAAGGGCTAAATTGTGTACGTGGTTTTTGTGAGTCAAGTTATCGAAAAATCTTGCAGTTGTAGACAATCAACAGTTCTTAGTAAATTTTTTAAATATTTTCCCCCTTATTTAATATCAGAAAAACATAAAAACATGTAAGGTTAAAAAAATGATTACAAATTCTGTGATTAAGATATAAATAAAAATTTTCTAATCTGAAATAGTGGTACTAAATTTTTTGAGGATTCCAAGGAGTATCTGAATCTTTTAATTGGCATATCAACAATTAATAATGAAAAACATATATTAGAGAGTCTAACCTCAACTAACGTGTCTAAAATTCAAACTTCGAAGGTTAAATAAGTTTTATAATGTTTGTATTTACAAAAAAGAAAAAAAAATATATAATTAAGGGAATAATTTATAAACCTGCCATTGGATAAAAATAAAATCTGACCTGTAAGGCAATTTTATTTTTATTTCTTCTTTAATTACAAACCATTCTAGTCCTTTTAAGAATTCAATTACTTTCTTTCCATAAGTTTTCATATAGATTTCAATTATTTTAATTTTTTTCTAAGCATTTGTATTATTCCTCAGGAATATCAATTTACAGACTTTTATAATCCTTCAAGTAAAACCAATCCCATCTCATATCGTAATCCCGAATAAAATAGATAAAATATGGATATCCGAGCATCAATGTAAACGCGCTTTTTTTAATTAAAAAGAAAGAAAAGAACATATATTTTTTTTCTACTGAAAGGAATATTTCATAGTCTTTTATCTTCCGAGTCATTATTTTTGTCTCATCTTCTTAACCCTCTGAGCGCCTTTCAAATGGGTTAAATTGCAATGTTGTTTTCGCTTCATTTTGTTTTAAATGCTCAGCAAATATGTTTCTTTCAACATTATATTAAAAAACTTAATCACAGATATGAATGTAATCCTTGAGAGTATTAATAATTCTAAAATGAATTTAAAATTAATAAAATCTACAGAATTATATTATCTTAAATATTGTGCGTATTGCAGTAAAACCTGGGGTTTAGTGAACGGAATAATACCTTCCAAACACTAAACGTTGCATCGTCTTTAGAATTACTTATGAAACATAAATAAACCAGAACTTACTTTAAGCGACCGAGCACTAAGATTTTTTTTTAACTATTTGGAAAATAGTTGTTTTCAATCAAGAATGGACCTTGTGGTGTTCGCATTTTATTTTTTCATAATTGGTCCGGAAATATTAATGTTTTATCCATGGCTATTAATATCATATAAAAAGTTGAAGTATAGGAGTAAAAGTATATATAAAAAGTATAAGAGAAAAGTAGATCTCGATTTAAAAAAGAAAATGTTACAATAAAAATTGGAAAATATTTTCAATCTAAAAATGTGCGTAAAAAAGAAATGGAATCAGATGATTTATTTGTAAAGCTAATGAAATAACTCAAATTTTTGTCAGCTGAAAATGTGGACTGAGCTTTACAGGTGCCTTAAAATCAATCGGGGAAAAAGAGGCATTTTTAACTCACTCCGTATTTCAATCATCCATAACAAGTTTGAAAATTCGTAATTCATAACTATATGTTACAGGCTGAATGAAATATGAGAACTGTTCGTTCAGTACAAAATGTGGACACAATTCCATTCCAGCGGTTTTGATAAGTGGAAGATCAATTCTCCAAGTAATCTCAAAACCTTGAACAGTTACGATTCAACCATATACTAAATATTTGTGTCAGACATATTTATCTACATCAATTCCTCAACAACCTGATTATATTAATGTTATACTTTAATTATTACTTCATGGTTTATATTCGTTTAGCATTATGGTGCTTAATTGATTTTCAACTGTTCTCACAAGAGTAAAAACCGAATCTGTAATGACTCAAATCCGAAATTTGTAACAATCTGCTTTAATGTGCTAAGCGCAGCTAAAAAAGTAAAAGTCAACCCGACCAATAGCAAAATATAGTTGTTAACCGGACCCAGATCCGACCCGAAGGAAAAAAACCGAAATTAAGTTGACCTGCAGCAAACAGTAGATGTTAACCGGATCCAAAAGCGACGCACAACAAAAAGTAAAAATTAACTCGACCTGCAGCATAAAATAGAAGTCAACCGGATGTAAAATTTTGTGAAATGATCGCGGTGAAAACACGAATTTATTCAAAGGATCGTGAAACAGACGCACAATTTGTACAAAGATTGCGAAAAAGGAAGAACATTTTATCAAAGGATTCACCCCAATCAAAATCGGGTCAACACGAACCCTCTCCCAAAAGTAAAAACCAAATCCTAAACTGCCCCAAATCGTAATTGTATGTCAAACTGCTCCAAATGGGCTAAGCACAGCTAAAAAGTAAAAGTCAACGGAACCAACAATAAAATGTACTAGTAGACCGGACCCAAACCCGACGCAAAAGCAAAAAATCAGAAATTAACTCGAACCTTAGCAAAGAGTAGAAGTCAATTGGACCCAATCACGACCCAAGCAGTAATTAACCCGACTAGGAGCAGAAAATGGAAGCTAACCGGACCCAAGTAGAAATTAACCCGACCAGAAACAAAAAATGGAAGCTAACCGGACCCAAACACGACCCAAGTAGAAATTAACACGACCAGGGGCAAAAAATGGAAGCCAACCGGACTCAAACCCGACCCACAGCAAAAAAGTAGACGAAACACGACTCGCATTAAAAAAATGAGTTCCGACCCGTGCATTAGACTTGATTTTCCAAACTTCTAAAATCGCCCCCCCCCCCCCTTGAAGACTTTCCAGATCCGCCCTTTCTACGCACATTTTTAAATTGAAAATATTTCCCAATTTTTTAGTGTATCTTTTTTTTTTTTAGATAGATCTCTATTTTTCTGTCTGGTTCCACCAGTTTTTTATATGATTTCATAGCTTTTTCAGATCCTTTCAGGAACTTTATCAATCACCTTCAACTAACAAATCTAAAGTATTATTAGTATTAGTTTAAAGTTCTTAGTAGGCATATTAGTTTGGCGAAATACCAGAAATAACGCCAGGTTGTCTTCAATTTTGGCGAATAATTTTGGGCGCCAAATTTGGCTATATATCGCCAATTTGGCGAAAAACTTACAACATTTGGCGACAGAACCGCCTTTTCTCCCACATGGTAGCTCTACTGCAGTTTTTCGGTATCTACGCAGATTTTCTTATGACCATAGGTATCTACACAGATTTTCATAGCTTCATTTTCAAATCGTTATTTTTATAAATATAGAAGAATTTTTTTCCCCTAAATCATCCTTTTTTAATTGAAATATCATTATTATAGTAACAGTTTTGACGTCGAAAACACTCAAATAAAGAATGCGATGTTGTTTTAACACATATTTAGTCATAGTTTCTATACAGGATGAGTCATAAATATCGAAACAATAGGCTATCTCCTTAAATATTGCCCCTAGACCCATACTTCCAATTGAAAAGTTTCGTAAAAAAAGTGAATTTTTTGATAAGATAAGTTGCAACTCCATGGGGGGGGGTCTATTTTAAAAAATACGAAACTTAAATTTTTATACGGCCCCCGGAGGATAACAGTCTAACCTGTTCCAATTAGAAAAATTTTCCTTATCCATTCCTGAATTGAACAAAAAAAAAAAAAAAAAAAAAAAAAATTCCTTTCGATATCTACAAATCCCTGATTGATATTAAAATCCAAAATTTTCAAAAATTCGTGACTTACACCACTTAAGCATACCTCTGAGCGCTCCGAAATCAGTTCATTTGAAGTTCAATTTAGGGATCGACCATAAATTAACGCATTGTTAAATGTCGATCCAAGACAATACTTTAACTTTTAGATATAAAATAAAAGCGCATAGGTTTTTGCTTTAAACTTCCTTGAAATATGTTAGATGTCTGCAATATCACGATCTTGGCGCCAGCGACCGTCTTATTAAACACTTGTTAAAAGTGTTATAAAATTAAGTGATATTAATTAAACTCTCGTTAAAAGTGTCTTATAAACCATGTCACTAAACTTATTGCCGCAGGCAATAAGTTTAGTGAAAATAGTAATAGCGATATTGACACTTCTATTAACGGAATCATTGGAAATATATTTTAATAAATTACATAGAAATATTTTCAAAAATCTACTTTTTTACTATCCAGCTTCAAAATTTATGATGGTTTTAAACCTATTTTTACTTTCTTCTATCTTTACAAGAAGAAATTATTGGATTCATGAAAATTTTGAATTCCGGTTTTCGATGCATTCACACGTTTTAGGGCTCAGAGATACCGAAAAACATGTTTTTACAAAATGTCTGTCTGTGAGTCACTGCACACTGCACAAGGAAAAAAAATTAAATCGACGTGATAAAAAATGAGGTTTAAATCAAATGTCGCATTTAAAAACTGTAATTAAAGAGGGTGAGAATGGCAAAACTTAATACAAATCTGAAATCGAAACTATACAGGACGGAGTTAATCACCTAGAAACTTTTAAAAAGCATTTAAACGTTAGGTGCCCATCTTTGTTTAAAACTAAATGCACTTTTCTGCATCAAACATGCTCAACATGCCGAAAGAAGTTTTCAGCTCAGAAAATTTACTTTTAAAAATATGATTTGTTTACAAAAAATTGCATCTTTTTTTTATATTGCTATTTTAAATACTTTTATTTAAAATATATATATATATAATATAAAATGCACAGTTTAAATCGCACTTAAAAGATATATGTCATGAAAAAAAAAAAAAAATGCCTGAATGCAAAAACTTATAGCCCGATTCAAATATAAACGAACAGTTTATACAAAACACTCGTAATTTGGTTTTCATTTTAATATAATGCTTCATGGCAATTACTTTTAAAAGAAATGCAGCATTTAACTTTATAACGGAACGTTACAGATGTATCACAACTTTTAATTAAAACGAACTGTTTTTTAATGTCCTTTTATTAAACGTACAATATCCAAAGATTGTATTTTAGAAAATTTCGACAATAATTAATTGAATGCGTATTCACAAAATATTTCACATTCCTTTTAAATGTAACATATTTTCATCTTTTTACGTTAATAAACTGGTCTTGTGATGCTTACGATTTTTTTTTCTTTTTTTAGAGGGGTGGGGGCGGTAAATCGAGAAAAAAAAATGCTATCTTAAATGACTTGATTTTACTATCTCGTACATAATTGCAACAGACGTAATTAGTTTTTAAGTAGGGAATTTTTTTTCTTTTTAAAATTCTTAATTTTTGATACTTCAAAAAGGAATTCCGAAAAATGAAATGAAATAATAATTAAATAAAATATTTTTGAAGCAAAATAATTCAAAAGATGTTCAAACAAAGATAGATAATTAGTTAGAAATATGTTTTCGAAGAAAGAAAGTAATTAATTTTCCCAAAGAAATATTCATAAAAAAATAACATTCCTTTTAGTATTTCATTAAAATATAAGTGCTTCATTTTTCTAAAATCATAACAGCATACTCAATTTGCAATTAAGCATCTTTAAAATGTTCCATTTCAATAAGAACTACTGCATTTCATTAAGGTTTTATATTACTTTATTAAGAGATAGTTGAAGCAAAATTAAGAGCGAAGGAATTGACAATTAAATTTAATAAAATATAAAAAACGAAAAAAACTCTCTTTCGCTTATCATTAAAATAGTTCAGCCAAACGATTTTTTTCAAGAATGTGAATATATAAATTGTGTCACATAATGTGGAGTGTCTCACATAAGTGATGGGACACTTGTGCTTTACAAAAGGAAACTAATCAAATAAATTAAAAAAAACATGTACACATTTTTTGTGGGTGTGTTTCATACTTAAATTTAGTAACGATTATTACATAACATACATTTTGTCAAAATATCAAAATATTAATTTAATAAAAATACAAATGCTTAGAACGGAGCAAAAAATAGCTCACATAAGTGATGGGACACCATTATATATGCAACAAAAATCGTCTGAAATAAGCAATAAAAATATCTTTTGGGGTTTTATTTTTACTTAAAAGCAATTGGCAATAATTTATAAAATCGTCTGCAGTATTTCTCTCCAGTTTGTTTTGGAATTTTTGTGTTTTTTAGCTCTGTGTAGTTATGAATGCTAAACGAAAAGAAACTTCGCCTGAAATTCGAAAATTAGTTATTAATTTACATATTGAACGTGGAAAATCTATTAGAAAAACTGCTGAAACAGTTAACTTGAGTCGTTCAACAGTTTTCAATATCATTAAACGATATAAAAAGAATCATATGATTCAGGATAAACGAAGACCTGGCCGACCATCAAAGCTATCCAATGGAATAAAGCGAATTATCGTTCGAAATATTAAAAAAAAAAAAAATCCAAGAAATAGTGCTTCAAAAGTTGCGGCTGATTTACAAGCATTATATAGAATAATTGTTAATCCTGAGACTATTAGAAGGGTAATTCGATCTGCTGGATATCACAGTAGAGTAGCCAGGAAAAAATTCTTCGTAAGTGAAAAGAATAGAAAACTCAGACTAGCTTTCGCAAAATCCAACATAAATAAGAATTCTGATTACTGGAATAAAGTTATATTTGCTGATGAGAGTAAATTTAATATATTTGATTCTGACGGTAGAATCTTGGTGTGGAGAAAACCCAGGGAAGAATTTCTCAAACAGAACTTGGTACCAACAGTAAAACATGGTGGAGGAGGAGTTATGGTATGGGGGTGTATGTCGTCCGCTGGAGTTGGTAATCTTGTTTTTATAGACAGTATAATGGATCAGTACAAGTATATGGATATTTTAAAGCAAAATTTGAAATCTTCAGCACGAAAATTGAACCTTCATAAATTTTAAATTCTACCAGATTTTAAATTCTACCAGGACAATGACCCCAAGCACACTGCTCTGAACGTTAGACTCTGGCTGCTATATAACTGTCCTGAAATAATAAAAACACCATCACAATCTCCAGACTTAAATCCCATAGAGAATATTTGGCAAGAATTGGAACCAAGAATTCGCAAATACACCATTTCTTCAAAACAACAACTAAAATCGGTGCTTCAAGAAGAATGGGGTAAAATCACTCCAGAAATCACAAAAAAATTAGTCGAATCCATCCCAAAAAGATTAAATCATGTTTTAAAAGTAAAAGAAAATCCAACAAAATATTAAAACCTTTTAAAAAGTAAGATTTTTGGATAAATATTTGATGGAAAAGTAAGTGTCCCATCACTTATGTGAGCCATTTTTTGCTCCGTTCTGAACAATTGAATTTTTACTAAATTAATATTTTAATATTTTGACAAAATGTAAGTTATGTAATAATTGTTACTAACTTTAAATATGAAACACACCCAAAAAATTTTTGCACATGTTTGTTTATTTATTTTATTGCAGTTCCTTTTTATAAAGCACAAGTGTCCCATCACTTTTGTGAGACACTGTATACACTATAGGCCAAATGTGACTGATAGATAGATAAAAATCTCTATATCATATACAGAGCTGCTAAAAAATTCAGAGAATTTTCTGATTATAGATGAAAAACAATAACTGAAATTAGGTTTTGAAATGCATTATACATTTCCATATGGTGAAATGAAATATAATATTTTAATTTTTTTAAACGGTGCAGTTTTGTTACATTATTCTGAAAGTGTTGGAAAGTGCTTCATGATCTATGTTTGACGCATAATGTTTTTTCTTTCTTGTTAAGTGTTGTCTTTAAATTGAGATAAAGTTGATCTAAAATATGAATTTTCGCTTTTGTGTTAAGTTTTCTCGAATCAATAAATGATATATTTAGCAGAAAATATATTTTTATATTTCTTTATCTTAATGTAGTTCAAATTTCTCAAAATGGATTTTTCCCAAAACATTTTTTTTTGTATTTTATGCACTTCCTTAAAATGCTCCATTGATTTAAATTTAAATTCGAATCTTTTATACCTCTAACAGTAATTCTTTTTCATAGATACAATAATAAATATGAGTAGTCGTTTTGAAATATTGGTTTAATGATGTCTTCAAATCACTAATAATAAAGTTCATTAACATATACATGTACAGATGTCTAAAAGGAAAAAATCTTATTCTTTTAAAAAATTGCCTCAGAAAGAAATGGAAATATCTGTTTGGCTGGAGATTATACATTATTTCAATTTATTTTTACAAAATTACCTCAGGGCTCGTGTTCTCACTGCGATTGCACAAA
Organism: Maratus speculifer; assembly: GCA_964019185.1. Taxonomy (NCBI): domain Eukaryota; kingdom Metazoa; phylum Arthropoda; class Arachnida; order Araneae; family Salticidae; genus Maratus; species Maratus speculifer. Next base: position 323,372,476 of record OZ025291.1, on the reverse strand, counting down.
AATTTTAAAACTTTTAATATAAGTATTTAATTTTAACATCACATTTCACCGAAAAAAAAATGAAGTACTCAAAAATGAGTAAGTCGATGTACTCATCTTGAATTAAGTATATTTGGATAAAAAATGAACACATTACTTTCTCAATTTCGAAACAGCATATGTTATCAAATCCAAAAAAAAAAAAAAAAAAAAAACGTTAATTTTGTACCCAGTATTGGTTTATCTCATTCATGGAGGCATAAAGTATTCTTATTAATGTAGATATTAAATTATGCACAATATTTTAAAATAATTTCAAAGTATACTTGCAAATAATGCTTTTGTCATAAAAATGTTCGATTTGGGTATTTTGCTAATAATTTTGTCATTTCTCTTAATAAATTATCAATTAAATGTTTATTGTTCATAATTTTGAGCAGGAAATAAATACCAGCATATTTTCACTTTAATTTGTAATAATAGTAAATTTATATTTGAAAATAATGATGGAATTAAAAATGAGTACATGTGTTTCTCGATTTTGAGAACTTTTGGATCGGAGCTATTTTGAGTATGTGAAGTACTTAAAATTGAATACTTTTTACTCAGTTTTGAGAACTCATTTTATTCAGTGTTGGCAGCCGAAATTACTGTATATAATTCTTAATTTTTCATGGTATCAATGGTTGGTGATACATCCCCAGTAGCCAAATAATATTGGACCAATATTGGCTACATCTTGGAGCAATATTGGCATGAAATATTGCTCCATTATTCGGATGTTTACACTTTGCCCTTATTTAGCGAATATTTGTAGCCAATAATATGCTAATATTGGGGTTTCATTAGAAATATTTCCAATAAAACGCCAATATTGGTTAAATATTGCAATTTCATTGGAAATATTTCCAATGAAACGCCAACATTTGTACAATATTGGTGTTTTATTGGCAATATTTCCAATGAAACCCCAATATTGGTGTAATATTGGCTGCAAATATTGGCTAAATAAGGGCAAAATGTAAACATCCCAATATTGGTTAAATATTGATGTTTTATTGGCAATATTTCCAATGAATGAAATATTGGCGCAACGTTGGACCAATATTGGTTTGCTACTAGGGATGTTTGTTCATCATATTGGCATAACAATTTGATAAATTTGAACAGGACAGGTGCATTAAATAGCTCAGTGCAGTTAACCCTAAGAGGATGTAATACAACTATTGTATCCTCCTAAGTGTTAAATGTTGCTTGCTGCAAGGTATTTTATGTCTTAAATCTGTTTTTTGATACAGTATGTGATCTTTTAGAAAGGACGAAGGCAGTATCAAACATAAAAGTATTTCTTTTTTAACCATTTCGGTTTGGTGTACTATTAATAGTACATGTCTTTTAAGGTATCCGACTACGTTGAAAATGCAGTTTTTGACCAAAATTGTCAAAACTTTATTATTTTATTTTAATAAAGACCAACTTTTTACCTTTCCAAAACTGTGTTTGTTTTTATTGTACGATAAATAGATCCGGAGTTATAGAGATTTTTAAACTACTCAACAGCTATCACTCAAACCGGAAGTGCCGTTTATAGGGCCGTTTGTTTAGAGAAATTATGTGGTTTTGGTAGTATTTTTTATAATTCTAAGAAATGTAAATAATATGCTCCATTGACAATACTTACTTTTTGGGTTCGAGGCTAATTTGTTTATTACTGATGTACATTACTGTGAATTCTTGAAAAACATAAATCGACACTTTAATTGCATTTTTTGGAAAATGTAATTTTCAGTGAAAACTCCATACACAAAACACGATTTTTCAAAAAGTTATTGAAATATCACCATGAAATTTGAAATATATGTTATTTACACTATTGTGAAGGAAATGAACTAAAGATTTAAATTTAGAATAAATATTTTTTGTTTTATGGATGTTTTTGTGGAATGACATCGATGAAGTTTATGAAAATTTACGTGTAAACAGGTGCGATACGCTATAAGTTGTGAAATACTTAAAGTATCTCCTAGATTTTAGTTCATTCTCTTCGCTAATGTCATAAATATGAAGTATAAAAAGGAAATTAAAATACATACAGTAGAATTTTCTTTAGAGCGTTTTGGGCCAAATTTCATTAAATTTTGCGATAAATTCTTCCATTTATCAAAATTTTATCAATGAATAAAATATTTTTTAGTTTTTTTCACATTTTCTAGTCATAATCTTAGTAAAAACAAGTTTTAAAAGTAATTAAATCGCTTTTATGGAAAAAGTCGCTCCGAACGTGGTCGGGTATCTTAACGGAGTATTGTTTTAAGAAATACTTTTTCTACTAATTACATGTAGTGTTAGTATATGTCTGTGCTTTTAATATATAAATTCGTTTATGTTTAGGTGTTTAGTAATAATAATAATTATTATTATTATTATTTGCTTAATTGTCTTTGCGCCGTTTGCAATTCTTTTATTTTTGACACATATTTCACTCTTTAAAATAAAAGTTACTTTCCTGAAAGAATCATGTGTAATAAAGCGCAAAAAGTATTAGAAAGTTGAATCTTATTTTTTTAATACAATATTTTCTAAACAACTCTAAAAATTATTCCTCAGCCTATTGTCGTATGAATATTAATTGAATAGTACGCAAAGCAACAACATTCGTTATCTTTCTGGCAATGAAATGTTCTTTAAGCACTAATTAATCTGTTTGAATTGCCAGTGTTAATGTTATTAACGCAAAAGTAATCTTTTTAAAAAATTGAAAAAAAAAAAAAAAAAAAAAGGATTAAAAGTACAGTCGACTCTCGTTAATTCGAACTCGTCGGGACCGCAAGAAAAGTTCGAATTATGGAAAATATGAAATGAAAACATGCTCAATATGGTACTATTACAAAGGAATTAATGTTGTAGCGTTTTTTAAATTTATTTCGTCTGTTATCATCAGAATATGACTTAATATTAAATTAGAATGGATAAATACATAAACTAATAAAAAGATTAGAAACAAGCACGGTGAAAGAAAAATGTAAAGCGTCACTGATGGACAGACGGGGCTCTAAGAAAATGGATATCTATTGCATTGCATTATATATATACTCGTTCGGATTTTCACAAAAATTAAAGAAAGAAAGTTATTCAAATGATCCGAAATCCGTGAGAAAGAAAAGAAAAACGAAAAATCGGCATTCTTGTTAGTTCGAATGAAACGAAGTCAAAAGAAAATTAGTTCGAATTAATAAAAATTTTTAACGTTATTCTGCCTTTGAAGATTTCGGGACTTCATGTTTAGTTCGAATTAAGCGAAGATTCGAATTATCCGATTTCGAATTAACAAGAGTCGACTGTATCTCTTTTCCATTTTTCTAAGAAAGCCATAGAATCGGACTAAAACTGAATAATAATAAAAAATAAAATGCATGACCTACGCAGTTATGACATACGTTGTAAAATTACTTTTCGCTGTTCAAGAGTGAATACTCCAAGAAACAAATGTCTTTTTCAAAGCTGAATATAAAAGTTATGGTATTTTAAAAATCTAATGCTAAGAGATGTAATACACCTCTCCTGATTTCACTGAAATAACTGTTAATTCAATCCATTGTTAAAATTTTTCGTTAGCACATCTAATTTCTTTTTTTTCTTCTTTTTGTATAAGCTTATACAATAAATATTAGAGGAATTTGATTTTTAAATTTCGGAATTTTCTTACAGATACATTAAAACTGTTTAAAAATCCAATATTTAAATTTTTCAATGTCTAAATGAGTTAAGTTCTATAAGTTACCACGTTCAACCACTGATGTGATTTCCTTTGAAACCTCAAATTCTCCTGTTCACAGGTAATTGTAGCTTGACACGCAACACGCTTGCTGCAATGAAGCAGTGTTCATTTCAGTGGACAAGTCGTAATCGTCATTGTTTCGAACATTGTAGAAGTCAAAACGATGCAATAATCTTGTCACGATCAGAGGCCAGTGTGTGAATATTAACCCGACTGTTTTATTCTATGTAGTAGCCGAACTTAAATAGTTATGTAATGTATTTATCAAGAAACATCAGAAAAGTTTAAGTTAACAGAAATGTTTAACCACATGCATTTTAAAAATATATGATAATAATATATATTTTAAAAAGTAAAACGCCTTTATTGCATTTTTAACATGTTCTGTTATATTTCAGATACAGTCGACTCTCGTTAATTCGAAATCGGATAATTCGAATAAATTCGGATAAATTCGAATCTTCGCATAATTCGAACCAAACATGAAGTCCCGAAATTTTCAACGGCAGAATAACGTTAAAAACTTTCATTAATTCGAACTCATTTTCTCTTGACTTTGTTTAATTCGAACAATCGAGAATTCCGATTTCTCATTTTTCTTTTCTTTCTCACGGATGTCACATCATTTGAATAACTTTCTTTGATTTTTGTGAAAATTGTTCCGAAAGAGTATACATATAATCCAATGCATTTAATATCCACTTTCTTAGTGCCCCGTCTGTCTATTAGTGACACCTCAATTTTTTTTCTTCCAATGTGTTTGTTTCTAAGCATTTAATTAGTCAATGTATTTATACATTCTAATTTATTATTAAGTCACATTCTAATGATAACAGACTAAATGTATTTAAAAAACACTATAACATTATTTCCTTAGTAATACCATACCATAGGTGTTGTACTATATTAAGAATGCTTTTATTTCATATTTTCCATAATTCGAACTTCGGATAATTCGAACATTTCTTGTGGTCCCGACGAGTTCGAATTAATGAGAGTCGACTGTACATGTCTTAGCTGGAGTGGTAACAGGATATAGCACACATTTTGTATTTTCCTCAAAAGTAGTTTCTGTGTTCAGAATTATATTACAAGCTGATGAATATAACAGCATTACTTTTATAATTTAAGTATTCATACGGATATTATATTAATTCTATAAATATGGATATTATACTTTTTTATTTTTATACACGAAACCATTATATAAAGCATATGTAAATAATGAAACTTTTTTATGAAAATTCGGAAATTCTGAATAAAAAAGCCACTTAATTACTTTCTTCATATTAACACAGTGATAAAGTAGCAACAGTATAAAACAATGAAAGCTCCAGCTTGTGCAGGAGATAAAAAGTTTAAATGAGTTTATTCTGATAAGCGACCGCGTTTAACCGCTGAAATGATTTCCTTTGAAATCTCAAATTCTCTTGTTCACAGGTAATTGTAGTTTGACACGCAACGCGACTGCTGCAATGAAGCAGAGTTCATTTTGGTGGACAAGTTATAATATTCATTGTTTTGAACATTATGGAAGTAAAAACGATGAAATAATCTAATCACGATCAGAGACAAGTGTGTGAATATAAATCTGACTGTTTTATTCTGTGCAGTATCCGTACTTAAATATTTATGAAAAGTCGTCACCTGAAAATAATAAAGTTCCATCTTGTGTTTTGAGAAAAAAAAAATGACTTATCGATATAGTAGGTTCTGTTTGTATCTATGAAGACATTTTTGCATCAAAACGATGTTATCATACAGCACGATAGTGCTGTATGGTAGAGCTCAGCTGCATCTCTAATGTTAAAGTCCAAAGTTTGCCTCTTAATAACTTTGGACCCAATCATCGGATCGCGACGAAATTCAAACGGGGAAGTGTCCTACCCTAGATCTCAAAGTTTACAAAAATTCATCCAGATCCACCGATTAGTTTCGGAGATCCAGAACCCCTGTTTTGGCACTTTTTGCTCGTGAAACAAAAAAAAAAAAAAGAGAAACAACTCAATTATAACCCGAACCAGGAAACATTCAGCGACGTGTAATAGCTTGTTCGAAAGCTTTTAATTTAGGGATGTGCCTTGCAAAGGTCCGGTAAAAAAATATCAAAAATTAAGGAAATGGCACCCATTTAAAATTTATATAACGCTATTCCTTTCATAATTTAACATTATAGAAATCTCTCCTTTTTAATTGCTAATTCAATTGTTGCTTTCGAATTGCCACCATGTATAATTGATATGTGACCTTACAATCATAATATGGCATAATTTTAATCTAGAAATGCTTTCATAGATACAAATAGAACCTTTCCATATAAGTAAAACATTTTTTTCAAAAATACAGATAGAACCTTATTATTCTCAGGTGACGAAATGATCATTAAGAAACACGTGAGAAATTCAAGTTAATCGACATGTTTAACCATATGCATTAAAAAAAATATGCGATAATATTTATATTTTAAAAAGTAAAACGACTTTATTAAAAACTTTAACAAGTTCTTTTATATTTCAGATACATGTCTTAGCTGCAGTGGTGACGCAATAGAGCACAAATTTTGTATTTTGGTCTCTAAATGAAAACTTATATGTTTTTATAGCATTTTTAGCTGATTTACAGAAATTAATTGGTAAAAAAAGCCTCTTGTTAAGCAGTGTAATTTGTTACAATTATTATGCTTGCATTTTTAAATTAAGTATGCTTGTCAAGAGAGCGAAGGGAGCTAATCACTATAGGTTAATTCTACAAAAACTTGCCATGTCCGTCAAACAGCTAAAAATCGCTATGCTTGTTCGCCACCGTTATTTTCGAAAATTTTCCTTCACCCTATTCAATTGATGAGATATCTCCGATAAAATAAGTCACATTTTTCCTTCCTAAAATACTGCACTGTAAAAAAAATTCATGAGGTTACTAAAATTTTTTTAGTAAATTTCTATTCCACAGAATTTTTTAGTAACCATTCCAAACTTTTTTTTTTTTTTGCAAGTGAAACAACCCTTCCTTTTGTAAACTGAACAAAAGAATTTTTGTATTAATAACTTAAAATTTTTTACTATGAGCCAGCCAGCAAATTTTAGTAACAGCTCCAAAATTATTTTAAGTAACCAATACTCACGGATTCTTAGTAGCTAGTCCAAACGCAATTTTTGCAGCGGTAGATTTCCGGCAACGCCCCAATAGATGGCAGCATCAAACATTGCCATCTGCGCAATTTTGATTTCATAACCCTTTTACTTAACGAATACTTACACTGCATACACTCAGTACGTCTTCGGTGGTGTCGAGCTTCGAACCCGAGGGCTTTCAGTCTGGAGCTCTGTGCTATGACCGCTAGGCTATCACGACCACACCAAGCGAGTTTTAGTAATAGCTATTAAAAATATAAAACTATTAATTCTATTCATTGCTAGCTTTTTTCTAGTAACTCTTACAGATTTTCTTGTAATTGAGTAAGATTACTAATTTTTTTTTCGTAATTATAAGGATCACTAAATTTTTTTTAGTAGATCGACCCTTTTTTTTACAGTGTGGTAGCCAAAAATCGTTTCATGTGACAGACATGGCAAGTTTTCACGAAATTAGCCTATAGTTCACGTATAAATACTATAGTGAAATTACGTTAAGTGAAGTGAGTAATACGTTAAGTTAAAAAAATAAAAATAAACAGCTAAACATTTTTCCCAAAAAATATTTTTTGTGAAAATCCATTGTGATTCGATTTTTTTTTTTACGTATTTTCGTTCTATTAACCTTTTCAGACCGGAAAGAACTTTGGTTGCAAAAAATGTTGAAATGATTGCATGACATTAGAATATAAAACACTTTGATTGAAAATAAGTCAAAAATTTTATAAACATACTTTATAAAAGCAAAATTTCATATAAAAAATTCTGGTGCATTTGTGACATTCATGTGTTAAAATCGAGGGGTTTAAATAATATAACACTACTTTCAAAGGGTTAAAAAAATTGTTCAAGCTCTCTGGTATGATTTAGGTTAGAAACTGGAAATTCTACAAATATTTATTTTTAATTCACCAGATTAAGATAATGACGAAGCAATCACCATAGAAAGCGATAAAAGCTTCAGCTTCTTCAGTAGATATTAAATTTAAATGAGTTTATTGCGATACTGACCGCGTTTAACCATTGTTTCGAATGTTATAGAAGACGAAAGGCTGAAATAATTTCGCCTGTTTTAGATACAAGTGTATGAATATCAATCTGACTGCTTTATTTAGTCCAAGAATCAACAGCACAAAAACCTATGTTATCAAGCACAAGAAAAAAAACCCCTCTATTTTCTAGAAGAGTAGTAGGATAATTTAATGATCCATGTCTGCCGGATTTGAAGTGGTGCATAAGCCAAAAATTAATACCACTAGTGACTCACTCGTAGGTTTATAATGGTGTTTTTCTGATCCTAGTTTTCCACATTTTCATGCCTTTGATGGCAAACACAATGTTAAGGGTGCTCTCAACTGCTCCGCTCAACAAGCGAAAAACGTTTTGACACATTTACAAATTCATTTTTTAACAGAAAGATATAAAATTGGAAGACCTGACTATGGAGGCGATTTCGAATCGAACTTATTTTTCCAATTTATGCTAATTAAATTACCCATCCAGTTCTAAGTGATTTCGATGGCATGATCACCTGTTTTTCTCCTGCTTTTCGACCGGTTTTTCTGCTTTCATCGGGAAATGGGCTCAAAAGTGTCAATTTTGAAGGCTTGTTATGAAAAATCTATTGTGCTTTAAAAAAAAAAAAAAAAAAAAAAAAAAAAAAAAAAAAAAAACAGAAAATTGAGTGCAATTAAACAGTTTCTGAATAATAACACCTGCTATTTTCATGCATTTCCGAACAAAAATAAATTAACGCATGTGTCACAAAGTTGCCCTTTTTGATTTAAGAACAGCCTTAAACCTACGAGTAAACCACTAATGGTATTAACTTTTGGCTTATCCACTACCTCACTTCCGGCAGACGTGAATCATTAGATTCCCCTATTATTACTCTTCTATAAAATAAAGATTTTTTTTCTTGTGCTCGATAACATAGATTTTTGTGCTGTCGGCTCTTGGACTATGTTGTATGTTGTACATGAAAGAATCATGAATGATATTTACAGGGTGTCCCAAAAATGACTGATGGATTTTAAAATTCAATAACTTGCAAACGGTGACAGCTATTTAAAATTTTTTTGCAGGAGGGTTATGTATAATGTCAGGAGTTTTTTTACCGTAATTTTTTATTTTAGTTCGCATATCAAACAATAGGTGGCGCTGACGGCGATTGAAGGCCAGGTGATCAATGCTGAGTGAAGCGTCGACCTGGCCTTCAATCGCCGTCAGCGCCACCTATTGTTTGATATGCAAACTAAAATAAAAAATTACGATTAAAAAAACTCCTGATATTGTGCTTTATATATAACTCTCTTGCAAAATTTTTTTAAATGGCTGTCACCGTTTGCAAGTTATTGAATTTTAAAATCCATCAGTCATTTTGGGGACACCCGGTATCAACAAGAACGTGTAAAGTTTAAGCGAACAGACATGATTAACGACACACATTTAAAACATTTACGATAATAATATACTTTTAAAGGTAAAATTACTTCATTGCATTTTTAGTGTTTTTTTTTTTTTTATACCAGGTTATTTCAAACCCATATCTTAGATGCAGTGGTAACACGATGCAGCATATTTTTACTTTCTTCTATCTTCAATAGAAGAAAGTATTGTAATCGAAATTTTTTTCGACTTCCGGTTTTCGACGGATTTACACGTTTTAGGGATCAGAGATTCCAAAAAACATGTTTTTACAAAATGTCTGTCTGTCCGTGTGTCTGTGTGTCCGTGTGTCTGTCTGTCTGTGTGTCTGTATGTCGCCATTCTACCATCAAAAAGTGTATGAAGTTATGCATAGAATTGAACCAAATTTTTTGTGAATATTTTTGGCTGTGGCAAGCAGATCCCCCTTCAGTTTTGAAATATTCCGCCGGAAGGGGGCGCTGCAATCGCGATTTTTGTGCCATTTTCAATATTGTACCGACCAAAAGTATATGAAGTTATGCATCGAATTGAACCAAATTTTTTGTGTATGTGTATGACTATGGCTAGTTGGTCCGCCCTGAATTTGAAAATAATCCGTCGGAAGGGGGCGCTGCAATCGTGATTTTTGTGCCATTTTCAATATTGTACCGACCAAAAGTATATGAAGTTATGCATCGAATTGAACCAAATTTTTTGTGTATGTGTATGACTAAGGCTAGTTGGTCCGCCCTGAATTTGAAAGTTATCCGCCGGAAGGGGGCGCTGCAATCGCTATTTTTGTGCCATTTTCAATATTGTACCGACCAAAAGTATATGAAGTTATGCATCGAATTGAACCAAATTTTTTGTGTATGTGTATGACTATGGCTAGTTGGTCCTCCCTGAATTTGAAAAAAATCCGCCGAAAGGGGGCGCTAAAATCGTGATTTATGTGCCATTTTCAATATTGTACCGACCAAAAGTACATGAAGTTAGGCATCGAATTGAACGAAATTTTTTGTGTAAGTGTATGGCTATGGGTAGTTAGATCGCCCTGAATCTGAAAAAAATTCGCCGGAAGGGGGCGCTGCAATACCGAATTTTATGCTATTTTCAATATTGCACCACATAAAAGTGTATGAAGTTAGTTCTAGAACTGAACTAAACATTTTGTATATGATTATTTTTTGGTAAGGCAAATAGGTCCTCCCTGAATTTGAAAAAAAAAAAAAAAAATCTGCTTATCATTGTATTGTCCATCGGCTCGTGCAAAGACGGAAATTCGTTTTTACTCCGATTAATTGATTGAAGCAGAAATTTAAGATGAAAATCAAAGTTGGTAAGGTATTGAATTAAAATTGTTAAAGCATTAAAATGAGTAACTATTTTTTTTAATATTAAAATGTATGTATGAGATAGAAGAAAGTTTTGGGATTGGCACATCCAACTAGTTTTTTCTCTAAATGAAAAATTAAATGTTTTTAATGCATTTTTGGCTGAAGTTCAGAAAGGAAATGATAAAAAAATTCTTTTGTTGTGCAGTGTAATTTGCGATAATTATTATGTTTGTATTTTGAAAATATGTGTATGTCAAGAGAGCGAAGTGGATTGATCACGACATTCAAGGTATGGATATTAAATGAGAAAACAAAAACAAAAACAAAACAGTTAAACATTTTCCGCATACACATTTTTCATGAAATATTAAGATATTTTTCCTGTGTCATTCAGTTTCTTAGTAACCCTTTTAGGGTCAAAGCACTTCTGTTAAATAAACATTGAAATGGGTAAATCACATAAGAAACACAAATTTGTTTAAAAATAATTAAACTTTTTATGACGTACATTAAGAAATTAAAATTCTATAAAACTATTCTGCTGCATCTTTGACATTTATGTATAAGAATTAATAACGTACCACTCCCACCCCCTCTGTACTAACTGTTTTATCAAAATTTGTGGATTATTTATTCAGAAATTCCAAGTTAATACTTCCAGAAAAATGAAATATGGCAGCGTCACCAGTTAGGTAATTTACACCAAAATCTAATCTGCAACAACTTATTTCAAGTTTTAACTGAATCTGAAGTTTAATGAAAATTCGTGTATTAGTATTTGAGATAGAATCATTGCATTGTCGTAAAAAGACTGGATATAAAGGCCACCAAAAACTAAAGAATACTAATTTATATCGGGGACTAACTGAATTTGAAGTTTGATGAAAATACGTGCATTAGTTCCTAGAGCTATTACGATAATCATGAATAATGCCACATAGCAGCGCCACCTAATGGGCGATATACACCAAAACGTAATCAAAACCATATTATATCAAGTACTAACGGAATCTGAAATTTTATGAAAACCCGTCCATTAGTTCTTGAGATATAGCTATTGTAGAAATCGTAAGAAAGGCAGCATAGCAGTGCCACCTGCTATCATAGCAAACGCGGTAGCGTTTGGTATAATATGTTTAAGAAATGACATTGTAAACGTCTTTTTGAAATTTATGGCGAATCAGTTGACGTACGAGAGTGTTCTTTTTTTCAAAAGATAGAACTCGATGAGAGAAATAAAATAATTGCATTCAAAAAATTATCCTAGTTTAGTGTAGTTTTTTATTTAACTTTTAACGAAAAAATGAACACCTAAAATTCAACAAGCGATAGCTAACGATCCCATGGATGGATTAACTTCATTTTTGGTTTATTTTAATCCTCTTGGTAAAAATTAAAATAGATTTTTTTTCATCTTTGTATGTCTGACGATCGCTGAGAAAATCGAATTTGTGTCTTAAAGCTCCAGTTGAACATTGTTTCTTGTTATTGCTGTTGTAGTTTTTTTTAGTCGTTGCCCCCAAGTTTAAACAGATATAAATTTTTTATGTATGCAACATATATCATTCAAATTAAATAAATCACGGGAAAAACATAATTATTTATTTTTATTGCTTAGCATTTAGTTTAAGTTCTTTGAATAAAGTTGGAGCGCACTGTAATTATTTTCGTTCGACTCCTTGGTTTATTTTCCAGACATCATGCATTTTATATGACAATGCAATAACTTTTTTAATTAGTCTAATACAATAATAAAATTTTGGCGGCATATATTTTGCTTTTCAAGATACAAAAAAAAATCTTCAGCTTTTATCAAAAAATTTGAATGACAAGTACTAAAAAAATGCTCTGGTGAGCAACAAAAATGGGTTAAAATTTTTCTAAGTATGAAAAAGTGTTTGACAAGGGCTTCTAATTGAGCATGAGAAAAGACAAGGGGCCTCTTCTTGGCTGCAGCTCACTGTCAATGCCAAATTTGAAAAAATCATATTTGCGCTTTTCCCATATAAAAGAAATTAGTCACAATTACGATAAAAATGTGTAGTGCAAAGACGTAGCCAGAAAAAACGCAGCGTAATTAAAATGAATGTAAGGCGAAATAGTACCAGAAACCTTAGTTCCTGCTGCGTATCATACTCATTGCAGTGCCACCAAGCATGCCCGCTGCGTAGAACTGCATAGAAAATTGTTTTCTAGTGCAGTTGCACTGCAGAGTCAATAGTGCAGTTCACATATAAAGCATGATTGAAAATTTTACTAAAAATAAAGACGGGGAGTCATATGCAAATTTTTTGTATATGGAAAAAGCGCAAATAGGATTTTTTCAAATTTGGCATTGACAGTGAGCTGCAGCCAAGAAGGGACTTCTTGTCCTTTCTCATTTTCAATTAGAAGCACTTGTCAAGCACTTTTTTATACTTAAAAAAATATTAACCCTTTTTTGTTTCTCACCAGAGCATTTTTTAATACTTGTTAGACAATATACACCAAAAACTAATCAGATTCAGTTTATATTAAAGTCTAACTGAATCTAAATTATTGTGAAATTCCGTGCATTAATTCTTGAGATAGAGTGCTCATAAAATTTATGTCTCATGTAGACAGACTGACAGACTCACAAACAAACATTAAAAAAAAAAAAAAAAAAAAAAAAAAAAAAAAAAAAAAAAAAACACTTTTTTTGAATCTTTGATTCCTAAAATGTGTTAATCTGTCGAAAACTGGAATTCGAAAATTTTTACGAATCCAACACTTTTTTCTTCTAAAGATTCAAGGAAAAAAAATACATTTTTAATAAAACTGATTCATGGAATACCTACCGTTATATATAGGAAATGTACTTATTTTTGTGAAAATTTGGTTTAAAACTAAAGATTCTGTATTAATTTTGTTTTCTTCAGATTAAGGTTACAGTGGACTTTCAACATTAATTTTTTTTTCAATGAATTTTTTTAAATTTTTTTTAAAATATTCATAATATATATATCTCTTATTTCACAATTTTTTTTAAAAAATATATTCAATAGTTTTTGAGATACAGATTTTTCTTTTTTTTTAATTAACAAAAAATAGTAATATTTCAAAATGCTCCATGCGAAATTCTTTATGCTCAATTTTTCTGTTTTTTTGTTTAAAATGCTCTCTATGTATGTGTTAACAAATGTTACTAAGCATTTTTAGCATATTACTTGTAAAACATTAAAAAAAATGATTTTAACTTAATTCTTTTGTATTTTCCGTTAAAAAATCATTAAAAATTTCATATAACTGAAATTTAAAAAATTTACATGCGTCTAAAAAACTTATTTTTAGTAACATTTGTTAACACATACATAAAGAGCTTTTTAAACAAAAAATCAGAAAAATTGGGCATAAAGAATTTCGCATGGAACATTTTGAAATCATGAAAACGACGAAAATATCCATTCTGAGAAAAACAGGTTTTAGTAACTACAGTGGTTATAATTGCTTAATATTTTCCTACTGACACAGTTTCTGCTATTAAGGGATATAATATCATTTCTAGCTTATATGTAAGTGTTTTATATTTTTATGGTAAATTTACATAAAATATGTGGCTTCAACAGTAATTCATGCAAAGGTTGGTTGGTTGGTTGTATAGATTTTATTGGCACAAGGTCCCTTTAGGGACATGCTGCGCCAAGAACAAGGTAAAGAGAAAAAAAATAAATGTAAACTTTAAAGGATGTAAAATGTAAAAGTCAATTTAAAAAACTAACATAGGCATATTAAAAAGGTAAAAACGAAATGATGATATATAAAATTGTAGTACAATAACTAGTCAATAAGATAAAATAAAAAGCTTAAAAAAATAGTAAAATCATACAAACAGTAAACTAGTGATACATAACAAGAATTAGTAAAATTGTAAAAACAATGATACTTTTGACAATATTTAAAAACTCAAATTAAAATGGTAAGTGGTAAGATCAATTAGGTATATATTCCTCAAGAACAGTGTTTCTTTCATCTTCACTTGAGTCATATGACTCTTCCATAGCCTCTTCCACATAATTTTTTAGCCTTTTGGGATCTTTCAAGTAAGAAAGAGATACGTCATGATTTGATTTCCGTTGTTTTTTTGTGACTGTTTGCCATTGGTGAGATCCTCGAATAGTCTTATTTTCAGATGTCTTTTGATTTTGTTTCACGGCTTGAGCGGAATTGGTCTTTTGGTGGTTAGAAGCAGAAAGATTAACTGTTTTTTTATTGGGTGTAACTGCTTTAGGCTTTTGACTAATATTAGGTTTTTGGCAATCTGATGCAGAGAGATTAGGATTTATTTTAGATGTAGATGCATTAGTTCTTGTCTGGGGTTCAGTAGATTTTTTCGGTTTTTGTGGCTGAATAGGTTGATAGACTATTGTAACAGGCTCTGAAGACGGTAACCAATGCTCTAATTTAGGGCTAACAGAACATTTAGTAGGGCAACCGACATCTCGTGTTTCTTTCTTTAGAGTACTAGGTGGATTAGGTGATTCTGTCTGGGTGCTTATATGTCTTACAGATTTTGATTGCTGCTTGAGTAAACTAGAATAAGAAAGACCTATAGATGGAGTTCTGGTTTCAACAAGTTTTCGAGCTTCTGGATATGAAAGATTTTGACTGGTTTTTACTGCAAGAATTTCTTTTTCACGGTTCCAAATTGGACAGGAGCGAGAGAATGACGTATGATTACCTTTGCAGTTCGCACAGCGTTCTGGTTTTTCACACGATTTACCATCATGGCCGACTTCTGCATAGCGAGGACAGGTAACATTGCCACGACAGTTAATGTTAGTATGACCAAAACGCTGGCATTTGAAACATCGTAAAGGGTTAGGGATATAAGGCCTGACTGGACAGCTTAGGTATCCAGCTTTAATTCTAGATGGTAAATTATGGCTATTGAAAGTTAGTATTATGTGCTTTGTCCGAATAACTTGTCCATTCTTTCGGATAGTAATGCGGCGTGCATCTATTATATTTTGTTCTTTTAAATTTGAGAGAAGCTCTTCTTTTGAGGAGTATAAAAGATCTGGTTCAGAAATTACACCGCGACAAGTATTTAGAGTTTGATGAGCTTTAACAGAAACAGCAAAAGAGCCTATTGTAGTGCAATTGACCAGAAGCTGTGATTGACTGGCTGAAGAAACCTCAACCAATAAATCCCCAGAGTGCAGTTTTTTAAGAGTGTGACCGTCGCCTAAAACAGACTGGAATGTTTTTGCGATAAGAAAAGGTGAGGTTCTCTTGAAAGAACTATCTGAGAGGCTATCGGTGCGTTTAATTACAAAGAAACGTGTAAATGATAAATTCTGCACAATTTGTTGTTCTCCACATGGGAGAGAATTATTTGAATTAGAGATTTTTCCATCCATAGTAGGAGAAAAAATAATTCGGACCCCGGCCGCACCACCCACTACCGAGCCCAACAAGGGGATGCACATTCGTGCACCAGTGCTAACCAGGGTCTATACGGTCACAAGACAATCCTATGTCAGTCTCCACCCTTAACGAGATGACTAGTAATTGCTCGCTCGCTTGATCCCTAAAGCCAGTGACCAAAGTCAGCCGACCAGCCGATTGATGCAAACGGGACCAATATGCACCTCCCGTCTACCTGAAGCAGAGGCCAAAGCAGTGTGTTGGTTTCCCTCAACTACCAGGATCCCCCTTTCCAGGGACACGGGTCGCCACGCACGGCCAACACGTGGGTGGTTTACAATTCTCCATGAGTCCATATACAGGATGATATCGGCTCATACAGAATCGCTCTCACCTCCGAAAAGGAAACCACAATGAGAGTGAAACAAAGATTAAAGGAAGACAAGAGGAGTAAGAGGAAATAGAAAAGAGAAAGATCACTCGGGTGCCCCGGGGTTGTGAAGCCCGTGAATACCTAAAGAAGGTATCCCCCTGGGGGGAATTCATGCAAAGGACGTGAAGTATCTGAATTTTAAAAAATCTTCTCTAAAGTAACATTTTGTATTTTCTAATGGCAGTTTTCAAATTTTACTAGAAATATTCATGGTATAAATACCTCTTATTGCACAAATTTTTGTTAAATGTATTAAATATTTTTAACATTTTAAATATATTAATATTTTTTAATTTACGCTAAAAGATTGGGGAAAAAAAGCAATTCCTCTAAATACATTATAAACAAACGCTTAAAGAAACAGTTAAAAGTTACAGTTAAAGTATTGTTTTTCGAAATCACAAAATTAATAATTTCAGTACAAAATAATAACATTTTGTATGGTAAAACTAAAAACTAGGCTAAATTTTACGGATGTGAATCGTCAAGAAAGTAAACAAAGGGGCGTGGCACAATCAGCTGATTGGACAAAAATGCTTCTAACTCCCGTAAAAATAGTCGAAATTAAAAATTTCTTTTGTGTTCAATAGCAGGGAGTTCATATAATGTTATTATGCTAAAAATTTGATGATTTTTTGCGATTTTGAAAGTCCACTGTAGCCTTAAGACAGTGACAAGGCAGTACATATATTAAAAGATGAAAGCTTCAGCTTCTCCAAGAGATATAAAGTTTAAATGAGTTTATTTTGATACTAATCGCGTTTAATCATCGATGTGATTTTCTTTGAAATCACAAATTCTGTTGTTCAGAGGTAACTGCAGCTTGACATGCAACACGACTGCTGCAATGAAGCAGAGTTTATTTCGGTGGACAAGTCATAATATTCATTGTTTCGAACATTATAGATGTCAAAACGCTGAAATAATCTAGTCATGATTAGAGAGCCATTGTATGAATATTAATCTGACTGTTTTATTGTATGTTGCTCATGAAAGAGTTATGAAAGACATTTATCAACAAGACCGTCAAAAATTTAAGTTAACGGACATGTTTTATCCCTACACTTAAAAAAATATATGTAAGATAATAATATGTATAAGGTAAGCTGTATTAACTGTATCCATGAGGTAACTGGGCCATAGGCTGTTTTATAAAAAACCGTTGATGCCTTTTAAATTTTAGATTTTTTTGAACAATGCACTATAATCTCTACTTTTTAACTCACAGGCTATCAAATCCTGAGAGCTTATGTGCCTGTCCGTTCTGTATGTATGTACGTACGTGCGTATGTACGTAACGCGATAACTCATGATAAAAATATCAAATTCATTTGAAATTTTGGATAAAGGTTTATTATGATAAGGCGCTTCCCTGATTAGTTTTGAGAGTTCATTCGTTAAGTATAAGAAGGGAAACGGGGGCTAATGCCCCTCCCCATAATTTATAAAACAATTTTTTCGTGCAGAATTGTCAGTTTTCGTTCAAATCTTATGAATAGGATCATTCTGATGAGGATCTTCCGTGATTAATATTGGGTGTTCATTATATAAGCATTAAGAAGGGGAACGGGGGCTTATGCCCCTCTCTTTAATTTGTGTAAATGGGTTTTTCATGCAAAATTATCAGATTTCTTTCAAGTCTTAGATATAGGATCATTCTGATGAGGCATCTCCTTGATTAATATTGGGTGTCCATTAGATAAGTATTAAGTAGGGCAAAGGGGGGCCAATGCCACTCCCCTTAATTTATGTAAGTGGATTTTTCATGCAGGATTATCAGATTTCGTTCAAGTCTTAGATATCGGATCATTCTGATGAGGTGCCTCCGTGATTAGTATTGGATTTTCATTGGATATTAAGAAAGGGAACGGGGGCTATTTCCCTCCTTAATTTGTTTTTCGAAGGGCATTATTATATAAGGCTGTAATATATAATTAGTGTGCATAGCCTGTGAGCTCTATGCCATCAGTTTAACTGGGCAATAATCTTTTTATTATTAAAAGTATGCGTGTTACCTCAAACTCTGTCTTTACTGTGAAAGATTGCCGAAAATTTAGGTTTCTTTCTTTAAAAACAACGTCAATCTAGTTGAACTTCCAATGGCTTTTATTAAAATATTATAAGTATACTTTTATTGAAAAAAAAATTACTTTTTTTTAAAAGATTAGGCATATAAATGCATTAATATTTTTAGGTATTTATACATATTTATTTTATTACACAAGTTAAAAACTACAAAGTTTTAATGCACAAATCCGTAAAAAACAAACACCCTAAAAAAGCGTTGTTTTTTACGAGATTTGTGCGTTAAAACGCTGTAGTTTTTAACTTGTGTATTAAAATTCGTAGAAAGTGTTAAAATTTTGCTTATATTTATTTCATGTTTCAAATGTAAGACCCACGTCCCAATTACCCCATAAATCTTTCAAAAATAAGATAACTGGGACATGTATCAGGGGTAACTGGATCACATAAGATCTATTTCCAAATAGACTGTTATAAATAATTTTTTGAGTCTCTCTTACTACTCTATTTCCCCATTATTCCACGCATACAATTAAGAAAATTATATGATACTTTGTTAAAATTATATAATAAAACTTTTAAAAAGCATATTGTGGGGTATTAAGCCAAATTTCTTAAGTGAGGAAGCCAAGCTTTGAAATTTTACGATACCGATGATATTTATAGAAAATTATCGAAATCATTGAAAAATAGTTCTTTTCGATATAAAAATATGGTTACATTCTCGACAGATTTATTGGACGTATAACACTTTCATTGAAGTAAATAAAAAAGATATTAAGACAATTAAGTATTTACGTAGCTGTTTTTTCATAGATTTATCATGTTAATTTCGTCTTAAAATACACATGTAACTTGAATACATATTACCTAAATTAAAGTACATAAGTATTTACTTAATATATATGTTTGTTTGCATAATTAAATTAATAATTTCACATTTAGTACTTTTTTTTGACACCTTAGCAGCAACACTTTCCCTTACAACGCTATATACACTCTATAACAAGAAAATCGATGCACCAAGAAGGAGTTGTCCGATGGAGACAAAAATTAGTGGATAGGAAAATTATATATAAAATAGAAAATTATTGTAATTTCAGAAAAATTGAATGATTTATTTCAGAGATACATAGTTACAAAGTAATAAACTCAATAAGGTGTTGATCCATCTCCAGCATGGATGCAAGCAGCCACACGGCGTAACATAGATTGATAAAGTATCCTGAAGATTTTCTGAGGTATTTCTTGCCAAATTCGCTCCATTTGTTGGGCTACGTCATCAACATTTTCTGGTAGATGCAGTCGCCTTCCCATCATATCCCAGATATGCTCGATGGGAGAAAGATCGGGCGATCTGGTTGGCCAAGAGAGTGCTCGACAAGCTTCAAAACAATTCATAGCAACGCGTGCCATATGTGGTCTGGCATTATCCTGATGAAAAAATGAGCTCAGACCACTGCAAAAAATACGGTAGCAAAATAGGTCTCAGAATGTCGTTGACGTACCGTCGTTCTGTAAGTGTGCCTCTAATGTCGACCAAAGGGGTCCGGCTATCAAGGAAAATGGCACCACAGACCATAACTCCTTGTTGAGGGCCTGTGCAGTACGCAGTTGGAAGCCTTATTTGTCGCTAAAGACTATACGTTCCCAGTCAGCGTCTTTCCAACTTGATGGAACCAAGCACCACTGTAATCTGGGGAAGCGAAATATCTCACCACTCTGTACGATGTGGCGAGAAAATGCTTGGCGAGACTTTTAGATTTGTGAGATAAATACTTTAAGAGGGTGTTTTCGCTAATGGAGAGTGTAGCAGTCCTGTTTACGTTTATTTTGATCGCTTGAAGAAGAACGAGCTCGAGCGACTTTAGAAGAATTTTAGAGAAAAAGAAATCACAAAACTGATTACAAATTTTGCATTGGAAATGTGTTATAATAACAAATTTAACGAGCTATGGATTTTATGTACTATACATAATTTAATATCTATGTGTGTTGGCCCCCCCAAAAAATCACATTATGAATTTTTTTATTAACTAATATTAAATTTATAGATTACTTAATTTTTTAATTAATTTTTTTTATCAAACTCATTGTGAACTTTTATTATCTTAATTATTAAGAGACGTATTACATATCTGAATAAGATTAAAAATTCTAAAATTTTACTAATTTCATTGTCTGATTTTTTTAGAAGACTTAAAGACTTAAACACACTTAAAATCAGCAAGCATTAAATCAATTATTTGATTGAGGGACTAACTGTATTATAAAGACATTATAATTAATATATGAGCATATTATTAAATATACATTAATAAAAAAAACTATATTATTAGAGATATAAAAAGTGTAATTCTTCCACACATCAAAAATGTATTTTTAAGCTATTTTTTATTTTTTATTTATTTTTTTTTTTTGTTAAAGTCTTGTGAGATTTTAATGTTTAATAATTAAAGTATAAATATTTATATTTTGTTTTGGAATATTAAATGTCACTTTAAGGATTCTTCCCCTTTTAAAAGTAATTTTATCGTATTCTACCCCATTCTATCCTTATAAAAATTGAATATGCAATAATAAAGACATGAATAATTATATTGGGTTGTTGTTTTGATGCATGTCATACAAAGGGTTAATATATCCCTCCCCCCTACTTTCTTCTAATTTTAATTAAATACATAATATTGGGCTCTTTCTTATGAA
This sequence comes from Maratus speculifer, assembly GCA_964019185.1. Taxonomy (NCBI): domain Eukaryota; kingdom Metazoa; phylum Arthropoda; class Arachnida; order Araneae; family Salticidae; genus Maratus; species Maratus speculifer. The sequence continues at coordinate 323,351,290 of OZ025291.1, read as the reverse complement.
ATAGTTTTAATGCTATACATTCTTATGAAAAAGTTTTAATGCTATTAAAACATTGATTGTAGAAAATCAGTTGTAATATTTCTAACAGATGTATTGATATTTTTCTTACTATGAATAATTGATGACTTCATTTTAAATAAAAATATTCCAGAATTTGAACAGCAACTATCATGAAAAGCACACAAAAATAAATTCCAAGATACTTGTCACATGCTTATCTGATACACATTTTTTGTTATGTATTTTTAGCTTAAAGTTTAAAGAAATAATGTCAAAGTATCATACACTATTTTATTCATTTCAATGAATAGAATACTGTATATTTTTTAATAATTTGATTTTTAGTGAATAATTTTTGTTACAAGTCTGATAAATTATACATGCAATGGTACTACTACTTCATTATCCTGTCGATTAAAAAAACTATCAACAAATTATAAGATTCAATGCCAATAATGGATGATCATAAATGTCACATTCATTTGATATTAAACAGGGTAAAAGTGTTTCACATCATCATGTGATTTTTAATTTGACATTTTTACTTTCTTCTATCTTTACAAGAAGAAAGTATTGGATTCATGAAAATTTTCGACTTCCGGTTTTCGACGGATTTATACGTTTTAGGAGGTCCTGAACACGTTTTGACTATTTTTAGAAAATGTCTGTCTGTGAGTCTGTCCGTCTGTCTGTCTGTCTGTCTGTCTGTCTGTCTGTCTGTCTGTGTGTCTGTCTGTCTGTATGTGACAAAAAAATTGTGGGCGCTCTATCTCAAGAACTAATGCTCGAAATTTAATAAAATTTTATATTCAGTTAGACCTTGATATGAATTAGTGCCTATTGGTTTTTGGTGAAAATTGGCCAGCAGGTGGCACTGCTATACTACGTTTTTCATGATTTTCAAGATTGCTATATCTCAAGAACTAAAGCACAGAATTTCATCAAACTTCAGATTCTGTGAGACCTTGATATACATAGACGCTGATTAAGTTTTGGTGTAAATTGGCTAGCAGGTGGCGCTGCTATGCCACGTTTTTCATGATTTTCATGATAGCTATATCTCAAGAACTAATGCACAGAATTTCACCAAACTTCAGATTCCACGATACCTTCAGATACATAGTCGCCGATAAGGTTTTCATGTGAACTGCCCTATAGGTGGCGCTGCTATGCTACATTCTGCACGATTTTTGCGATAGCTATATCTCAAGAACTAATGCAGAGAACTTCATCAAATTTCAGATTCTGTTACACTAGAATATATAACATAATTAGACGCCGATTAAATTTTGGTATAAACCTCTCAACAGGTGGCGCTGCTATGCTACGTTTTTCATGATTTTCACGATAGCTATATCTCAAGAACTAATTCACAGAATTTAACCAAACTTCAGATTCCGGGAGACCTTGAGATATATGGACGCTGATTAGGGTTTTGTGTGAATTGCCCAATAGGTGGCACTGCCATGCTACATCTTGCACGTTTTTTGCGATAGCTATATCTCAAGAACTAATGCAGAGAACTTCATGAAATTTCAGATTCTGGTACACTATAATATATAACATAATTAGACGCTGATTACATTTTGGTATAAATCTCACAACAGGAGGAAGAAACAGGATAGACTCACAACAGGATAGAAGAAAGTTTTGTGATGGCCACAACATACTAGTTTTTTTATATTTTTATTATTGGTTTACTAACTTATTTATTCTTTTGTTATTTAAAATAAAAATTATGTCAGTTTGTTTAACTTTTTAGATAGTTAGGCGATTTGTATAATTTGGCAAAATTAATCGACTGTATAATCAAATAATACTTATGCAAATATTAAAAAATTGGTAATTCAAGCATTAATTCCAGGACATTTTGCAAATAAAAGATTCATTCAACAGATTTCAGTTGCAGCTAAAATCTAATTTAAGATTGAATTACATGTTATTTTTCGAAAGTGGTATGTACTGTATTCTTGTTTTAAATATCTGGGAAAAAAGTGGTCTCTACAACCAATTTTAAAATATGATCTAGATTTGCAGAATGCTAGATTTTGGTAAACATTGAAATCACTTTAATTGCACTAAATATTTGTTTCCAGTTTCATATTAGTAATATTACATTTATTATATTTTAAGTATATTAATCATTAACAATTTATTATATTGATTTAATAAATATTGTTAAATATTAATTTTAAAATGTTCATACATTTTTTCTTTATACTATAAAATTAGTTTTATTATTTTTTTTAATAAAAAATAATAAATATTTAGATTATATCCTAATTATAACTATATTCATGATTTACAATTAGCTTATTTTAAATAAATAATAATAAATATTTATACTGAATGCTAAATTAATCTTAAACATTTGGGATTTTCTTTAAATTGGTTTTTAAATCTGAAGTATTAATTACAAAATATATATACACATAACCAACATTTTTTTTTTTTTCGTTTTTTCACTTTTTATCAATGATGATTATTCAAAGTTCATAGCTTCTTAAAAAATATATATACTAATTTTATTGCTATAATTTATAATTATTAATTAATACTAAACCAATATAAAGTATTTATTTACAGAAAGCTATAATTGATTTTTCAATATAAATTATATATAATTATATTAATATTATTGTATAATAATTAATTAATAAATAATATTATTAATAATGTAATAATTTATTTATAATAATGTTAATTACATTATATAATTAATTGCAGCTTGAAAAACAAAATGCATGTAGTTTTAATTAAAAATGACAATTTTTTAAAAATATAAATATTATTATTATTTAAATATATTATATAATAATTATGTAATATATTTATATGATTAATTAATAATTATATTAATCAGTAAAATTTGGAAAATATTTTTTTGTAACAAACATTCAAAAAAGCTTTTTTTTTTTTTTTCAAACCCTCCAATATGATCCGCGCGTGTTTGTATAATTTTATACAAAAACACCAGAAGTAGCCTTCGCCGAGTGCCAGAGCAAGATAGATACGCATGCGCCAGATTTGTGATTCCTAGAGATGCTGTTTAGACACTATCATTCGCTCCTTGTCTGTTGATTGGCGCTAATCGTGAAGTCCTGCCAAGCATTTTCTCGCCACATCGCACAGAGTGGTGAGATATTTCGCTTCCCTGTAATCGGGAATGGCTCGACAGTGTCAGGGCTAGAGAAAAGAAGGGCTAAGTCATCGAGCCTCAGAGAGTGAAACAGGAAGTTGGCCGTGATGACGTAGTCATTTTCACGCTGGCTTATGGAGCCAGCACAAAGAAATGGGATTTAAACGTATTTGAGTTTATTTTGCATAAAAATATTAAAATGATACTTGAAATATTTATGTTTGTCACTATTTCGGGCGTTGGGTTATTATGATGACTATTGACTTTCATGGTCAATGTTACTCTTGAATGATTTAAAGGAAAAAATTATATAATAATGAGAATTATTTCTCATAAATACGTAACAACTTTTTTGGTATTTCACACTTTTTAAAATTAAAGAAACAAGGCGGAACCCGCCGAAATTCGACGAAAGAAAATCTTTTAGAAAGAACTAATTTATTGATTTATAATAAATCTACAAAATTAGTTACAGTAAAAAATACATCTTATATTGGTCAAACTAATTCTTAAACAAATATTATTTTAAGTTAAAATTAACAAAATACTATAAAAATTAATTATCCAAATTATTAAACGAAACAAAACCGAAATTCGCCGGATCTTATAACAAACGATATTTTAAAAATAGTATATGTATTTTAATGTCTATTTTTTTTTTTTTTTTTTTTTTTTTCAGTTTTAAGAGAAAATGGAGTGATTTTGTTGCCACAACTAGAAATATTACTATTAAATAATTTAACAAAGTTTATTTAAATAAGGAGAAATATTATTCTTAAATATGTAATAACACTTTTTGTATTTCATGCTTATTAAAATTAGAGGAATATTTAAATGCTTGCATTTCACACATTTTCCCTCTCTATTAAACTATTACTTTGCTAAATAAAAAGAAATATTTTAAATTATGTAACAAAAGCATAAAATTTCAGATAAGAAAAAAAAAATATATATTATCCAAATCAGATTTAAATTTGTTTAGTTTTTCAGACTTTATTATGATTGTAAGATTCGCACTATTTATACATATAAATAAAATGGCTGCAATAAGATGATTTTTAAAGAAATGAACTTAAGTTTATTAAGATTAATTACTTTCTAGCAATTATTTCCTATTTAGATAAATATAAAATTAAATTAGTTTTTTTTTTTTTTTAATTATAAATATTCAATGTTCATCCGGAAAATCACATCTAGATTTTTTCCCCCAAAATCTTTTTTTTTTCCTATAATATATTCACTTGGCATGAGCACCGAATTAACTCCTTTATAAAAAATTTGTGATTTGTTTCTTGCATTTTGCACAAAACGTAAACAAGCGGATTTATTAAAAGATACGTAATGTTTGTTCTGTTTGTTTTTTTTAAAAAGTAAAAAAAAAAAAAAAAAAAAAAAAAAAAAAAAAAAAAAAAAAGCATTTTTTAGCTATATTTTAAAATTTGTAAATTGATTTATCAATATATAATCGTAAATTAATTAATATTAAAATATTAGTTGATAAAAGAATATAAATTTTTAAATACTGCATTCTACATTTTTTATTTATATTTTTCTACATTTTAGCTATTAAAATGCTTCATTGATTCATTTTCTTTCATGCAGTTTCACAATAATGTAGCCCATTTTTGCGATCGTTTATTGGCGTATCATGAAATTCACTTTTGTTTCAGCTCTCGTATAATTGTACAGGTTACAGAGAAGAATGGCGATTGATAACCTCTGGCAAGCTAACAGGAAAGTGCCTTAAAATTAATATATTAATTTATAAAAAAATTTTGAAAATATTAAAATGTTATATAGTCATCAGAAATAAAACTGTGAGCGTAATTTGTATAATTCTAGTTTATCTAGTTGATTAACAATCGATAACAAAAGTCCATCTTTACGTACAAAAAACAAGTTGAATAAATAAGATTGTAAAAAAATACATGAATCGAAAACTTCGGTTTATAAATATATTTTGGAAAAGAGCGAGAAAGAAACTCAGAAGAAAAAACTTTTCTTTTCTTTAATTTTTCTTTTCAGTTATCTCAATAATCTGTTTCAAACTTTCTTTGTAAATCGCTTAATAAAAGTTATCACAGCATAACCTTGCGTTTTTTTTTTCTTTGAAAGTGGGGAGGGGTAATTATGTCTTTTTTGTTGCATCTTTGTATACATTTTTGTATAACTATACATTTTTCTGTGCAAACTGGAAAAATGTTTTCTTTTGTGTTACGATACAATCGTGGTAAGATTACATCTTTTTTTTTTTTTTTTTTCGTATTACGATGCATATTTTGGCATGTAACGACTGCATAAGATGCATATGTAAAAAAGATAATGTTTGCTTAGTATAAAAAATTGAAATATATCAGTTACAGACAAAATAAACTTAATATACTATGTGCTTTCTTGAAAAACGAAGTATAACTCAATGACCAGCGTGAAAACAGTGACGTCACAGAGTTTCCGGTCGGGAGGAAAGCTAGTCACAAGGCGGCATAGATCGCCTCAAAGGGATGACATAGCCCTTATATTCTCTAGCCCTGCGACAGTGTGCAGGCGTGAGTGGTAGGTGGCGTAACGGTCGGTACGAGCTTAGATTTCGCTCTCTCAGCCATTTGTAAATGGTCATGGTGGACACTCGTGTGCAAGTTGCATGTCTGATGGTTGATAGCGATGAATGAGGTGCTGTGACAGCTGATCTGACGACCATTCTGTCCTCCCGCTATATTGCGGACCTAGGTCGACCGTTACCATTATGATTCTAAAATCTGCTGCTGTCTACACATTCTTGCAAACATCTTTTGATCGCTGCATCGCTACGACCCAGATGTCGAGCGATTCTTCGATTTGCCCAACCTGCCTTTTACAATCCAAACAACCTTTTTCAAACTCTGAAAGTTGCTTGTAATGAGCTTGAATCCTGCGGCAAAGCATTTTTATAGTCGTTGAAAGGTCTCCTAAATTGGAATAAGACAGAAACCTTTAACAAAAAATAGAGAACAGCACTATGTACATCTGCTGGATGCGAGTTCCGATGCGCTGGAGATTGCAATATTCTTTCATTGGACACCAAATTTTAATAAGTTGCATGTTTAGTCAAAACATGTATGCATGCGAAATTTTAAAGCAATCGGATCATTCCTTCTTGGTGCGTCAATTTTCTTGTTATAGAGTGTATTTGACAGATAATTTCCATGATCTGCCTGATTTTAAATTTTTAATTGTTTACATTTTTTCAAACAGAATCAGATACCTCAGATTAAAAAAAAAAAAAAAAAAAAAACATAAACGCTTTTAGATCACAAACCTACCTGGTCCAGTTTTCTTATTTTCAAGGGAATATAAACCCTCGAAGAAGGAAAAATTAAATACATATATTTTCATTATATATGTATAACTTCTGTCTGACAAAGTGAATTTAACTGAACACATTTACAGAGGTTAAAACTTTAATCCAAATTAACATTTAATCTTTTAGAAGTTGAATTTCCATAGCCATATTGTAAAATCCTGAGCCAGTTGCCCTGCAGAACCCTATATATAAAAGTAACTTTACTACATTTTTACTGTAGTTTTGTAAGGGATTATTTCAGACTTATATCTTAGCTTCAGTTGTAACACGATACAGGACACATTTTGTATTTTGCCCTCTAAATGAAATTTAGATGTTTTAATGTATTTTTGTTGAAATTTAGAAACAATGTGTTTTTGGCTGAAATTCACAAACAATGTTTATTTGGCTGAAATTTAGAAGCAAAGTATTTTTTTTTTAAATTCAGAAACAATTTATTTTTGTCTAAAATTGAGAAACAATGTACTTTTAGCTGAAATTTAGAAACACTGTATTTTTCGCTAAAAATTAGAAAGACTACATTTGGTTGAAATTTTGGATGAAAGTATAGTTGGCTGAAATTCAGAAACAATATATATTGGATTAAAATTTAGAAATAATGCAATTTATGGCTAAAATTCATGAACAAAATCGGATAAAAAAAACTCAGGTAAAAAGGAAGCCTCTTGTTGCGCAGCATCATTTGCGATAATGAGGATAATGACCATAAATAAGAATAATAAATGCAAATTTTTGGGTTTAATGATTTATAACACTTTTATATAATTTGACACATGCTGGGAAAAAGCATCTTGAACATAGAAAGTTCAGAAAAACCTATGCTGGGTGAATCAAAGATTACCGCTTAAACTTTTAGACGTAATAGAGCATAGCACAAAAAATATTTTTGGATAGAAAACCAAGTTGAAAGTGATCTCCATAAAAAACAGTAATAATTTCAGCTTCTTCAGTAGATAATAATGTTTAAATGAGTTTATTACAATACTGACCACGTTTAACCAGTGAAATGATTTCCGTTGAAATATCAAATTCTCTTGTTCTCAGGTTAATTATAGTTTGGCACGCAATACGACTGATGCAATGGAGCAGAGTTCATTTAAATGGACAAGTCATAATGCTCATTGTTCCAAACATTAAATGTCAAAACGATGAAATAACTAAGTCACAATTAGAGACTGTGGGTGAATTAGCATATGAATATTAATCTGACTGCTTTGTTGTATGTAGTACATGAAATAGCTATGAAACATATTTATCAACAATGTTTAAGTTAAATCGACATTTTAAAATGCAAACGTATAATTAAAAACAATTACAAAAATATAAACAATTTAGTTTAATAGTTACAAAACGCATGAAAATTATTTAAAAAACAAAGCATTAAATGTTTTTAACTTATTCAAAGATCCTCATCATTAATGTAAATAACACAAAAAAACGAAGTATAACATAAATCAACTTATAGTTGAAGCCATGTGCCAGAAACAATTAAATCAGTTTCTGGTACATAGCTTCAACTGCAAGTTGAATTATGTTATATATGGGGATTTTGTGCTATTTACATTACTGATGAGGAGCTTTGAATAAGTTCGAAATGTTTAACGCTTTGTTTTTAAAATAACTTTATGCGTTTTCTAACAATTAAATTAAATTGCTTGTATTTTTGTAATTGTCTTTAATGTATTATAAATAGACGTAATACCTTTTTTCACTTTAAAAACTTATATATACATATGCTACCTGACCCGCTCGGCGTTGCCCAGGAACAAGTTAAATGAACCGGAGACTTGTATTATTTTCGATTTTTGACACTATATTGTCTTGATTTCTATTCAAAAATGAAAAAAAAAAAAAAAAAAAAAAAAAAAACGAAGAAAAAATATTAATTATTAATAGTAAAAGCTTTCGTAAGCAGGCATTTTCCTGTTTTTACTTACCCATCATACGTAGTATAGGTAAGTCTTGCAATCGTTTTGAAAATCGAAATTTTTTTTTTACGGATTTACACGTTTCAGATAGTGGAGATTTCGAAAAACGTAGTTTTAGAAAAAAAAATTTGCTATCCGTCTGTCTGTCTGTCTGTAAACGCTCTATCTTCCGAACAAATTGAGATAGAGACTTGAAATTTTGTATGTACTTAGTATGTAAGGATGGGACAAAGTCTATTTAATATCAAAAACCTTGATTATCTGGAACTATTTTTTTCGGGCTCTCGAAAAATTCGTTCTGATGAAAGGTACATAAAAATTTTCGATTTTTTTAATTTTAAGAAATGGAAGTAAAAGGCAATAAAATTACACAAATTTTGCATAGAGAACGAAGTCGATCATATTATTAGTTGCCGAGATATTTGTAATCCTGTTTTCCACATTCTTCGATTTTTCATGACCCTGTATTTCATTCAAATTCCAATTGAGAGGTATATTTTAATTGGAAATGAGACGCTTAATCCGACACAGTTAATTATTTGTTAATAGAATTATTATTTTTGGAGTTATAAGGATGTTTCTTTTACGCAGTTTGGTACTACTTGAGTAATTTGGCGTTTTATATAATTTATCGAAATTGGTACATCAGCAGTTCTTTAATATAGCATTACTATGTATATTAACGATATTTAAATTTTGTTTATGAATTGCAATGCATTGTATAAATAGTTTACACATGTTTTATTTTCATATAAAAATCCATGATGGGTAAGTATTACGGTGGCCACCAACGACAAGTTTCACGTTTGGTCGTTTTATAATAATAATAAAATAAATAGCTCTTGTTGTCCGAATTCTTTAAAATTTTTATCGGTTATCGGTAAATCTTCTATCGCTACATGTGCCCATCTTTGAAATTTCATTAATGAAAGCTATTGTCGGAATATCAAATGATCATTTTTCACTCAGTTGTTATGCAATTTTACAAATTTTCCACCTATATTTGGTAATTTCTCTTTTTTGATTCAACATTTTGAAAGTGTTACAAAATTTTATAGAACATAAATTCCATCAGTTTTTACTGTTATTTTCATAGAATAAATAAAATGATATTCTGCCTTAATTAATTTTCTTTACATATACTTTTATTCCTAATTCTACTTTAAAAGTTTTAACCTGCATTTAAAAAATATTAGATATTGCAAAAAAATTTTAAACTTCAAAGAGAAATCCTTGGACGGGTCCGCTGTTATCTAGATATTCGTTTATTCATAAATTTGTAAAAGTCATTTCACGAAAGACAGAAACTTCCATTCTTTTATATTTTTAAAATGACCTCTTTCATTGACATTTTCCACTATCATAGGCTCGATAAATGTTTTATCGCTACATATGCCCATCTCTGAAATTTCATTACTGAAAGCTATTGTCGGAAGAGCAAACGACCATTTTTCACCCAGTTTTATCCCAATTTCACAGTTTTTTTTTTCTCTACATACCTTCGGTGTTTCTCTTTTTTGGTTCAACATTTTGAAAGTCGTACAAAAATTTTATGCAGCATTAGAGATGGGATGAATATTCGGCCTCTATTCGGTATTCGGCCTATTCGGCCCTTTTTGCCGAATATTCGGTTGGCCGAATATTGAAGGCTTGTGGACCAAATACTTCGGTCGAATACCTGAAGCCGAATATTTAGAGATATCTCACCGAATATTGCTAAAATCTCGCCGAATAGTGAAAGATATCTTGTCAAATAAATTTAGGATTTAAAGAATTTCATTTCTTGCAATTTTTTTTTTCTTATCCAAATTGGCTACTTCATTTATGAAGTCATTCTCATTCTTACTTACAAAACATACATTTATTCAGATACTAAAAAATTTACAGCCTTTTTGTATTTCCTATAACAGGTTAGTGATATTTTAGAAAATGCTGCCCAAGTTGGAGATTTAATTGTAAGGGAAATGCCTTCATTAGAGAATGATATATCACAATTCAAGATATAAAAACATTTATAGAAGAAAAAAAAAAGAAAGAAAAGGAAAACACTGCCTTATTCTAAAATACCCGAATATTTATTAATGTCTGCAAATTCCATGCACATATAAACGAGCTCTTATAAAATTCATAATTTATTTTCTATAAAGTAAGAAAAGAAATAATTCATTCACTAGGTGTATTAACGAAGATTCATTTTCAAAATTAAATATCAAATATCACTATTTCAAAATACAATGGTACATCTGAAAACAGAACTGGTGTCAAACTAAATACGCATTAGATGACACAACTTGCTTTATGAAGATGGTTTATAAATATTTAAACATAAATTCTAAATACTGAACAAAATAATTTTTTATTCTATAGTTTTCACTTTTAAATAATTATTTGCATAATTACTGACTTAAATATGTAACATTATTATGTATATATTTTTAATTTACATCTTCCTTCATTCATTTTGTTATCAATTTCTGTATACCCTTTTAATGCTTGTTGAATAAGTGGAATATTGAAGTTGAATATCTTATGCACCGATTCAAATGTCAAAGATTTTGTTAACATATGCATTCTACTTTAAGCATAACCTTTTCTTTAACACAATTTATTATTTAAAGCGTGGCAACTGATTTCAGAACATTCTCATTCTTATGAATTTGCTTATCTTTAGGGACACAAAACTCTAAATTATCAAAATTAATTCATTAAAGGTTATTTCAGAAAATATCTCCTCGTGAGTTCTGAGAGAGAGAGAGAGATTAAGAATATTATTAATTTTGGATGCAAGAACGGGTAAAAGTGCCATTTGATAGTAAAAGTGAAGCACATTCTTCATATTTTAATGGAAATATCTTACCATCCTGACTTACTGAAAATCAATTTGATGTACATTAGGATAAAAGAATATAATGCAATTTCATAATTTTTTTTTGTGTTAAAATAAGTTGTTCAAATTTAAAAATACATTTAAAAGTACATTTAAGAGTAATAATTATTAATGAGTTCCTATTTTTTACATTAAATATAATCAAAATTTGTTTTCTTTATTGGAAAAAAGTTGGTATTCGGCCTAAAATTTGGCCGAATATTCGGTATTCGGCCATTTGGCCAAATCACTATTCGTCCCATCCCTATGCAGCATAAATTCTATTAGTTTTCACTGTAACTTTCCTGGTATAAATGAGATAATATTTTGCCTTTATTAATGTTCTTTGTGATATTTTTCATTCTTAATTTTATTGCAAAAGTTTAAACCTGCATCTAAAAAATATTAAATATTGCTAAAAATATTAAACTTCAAAGCGAAATCCTTGCGCGGGTTCACTGGTACCTAAATATTCGTTTATTCATAAACTTTTAAAAATCATTTCACGAAAGACAGAAAATTTTAATCTTTTATCGTTTTGAATGACCTTTTTCATTGATATTCTCTAACATCATAAAGCTCGATAAATGTTTTATCACTACATTTGCCCATCTTTGAAATTTCATCAATGAAAGCTATTGTCGGAAGAGCAAACGGTCATTTTTCACTCAGTTGTTGCTCAAATTTATCGATTTTTTTTTCTCCACCTACATTTGGCAGTTTCTCTTTTTTGATTCAACATTTTAAAAGTGGTACAAAATTTTATAGAATATAAATTCTATCAGTTTTTACTGTAACTTTCATGGAATAAAAGACCTAATATTCTGCCTCGATTAATGTCCTTTGTGATATTTTTCATCCTTAATTTTACTGCAAAAGTTGAAACCAGCATCTAAAAAATATTAAATATTGCTAAAAATATTGTACTTCAAAGCGAAATCCTTGCACGGGTTCATTGGTATCTAAATATTCGTTACGAGTCATTTCACGAAACTTTTATTTTTTTGTCGTTTTGAAATGCCCTCTTTCATTGACATTCTCTACCATCATACGCCCGATAAATACTTTATCGCTACATGTGCCCATATTTGAAATTTCATTAATGAAAACTATTGTTGAAAGAACAAACGATCATTTTTCACTCAGTTGTAGCGCAATTTCATCGTTTTAGGTAGATTTCGTATGAAATACTATCTATTGCATTATCTCCCATGTTGGAATTTCTGAAAAAATTTTGCAGATCTACACCGATCATGACTCCTAGACCCCAAAACTGCCATCAGTAAAAAAAGTTTATCTATCTATCTATCTATCTATTTATCTATCTATCTATCGGTGTATATCACTTTCTTCTAGGCACGATAACTTCCATAATTATGCTCAAATCTTCTTCAAACTTTTACATAAAATCAAGGGGCATAAAATCTCGGTCGAGTTCGTAAATGGGCAAAATCGGACCAAGAGGGTGGAAATAGGGAGGGTTTTTGTGAAAACCGAAAAAACGCGATAACTTCTTAATTAAAATAGATATCGAATCAGTAAAGTTTATATTACTTCTCAAAAACGGGCTAAAAGTTTATGCATGACAGATTTTTGGTAAAGTTAAAAATGAGCTCAAGGGGCAAAAAAAAAAAAAAAAAAAAAAAAAAAAAACAGGGTTTTTGGGAGATAAAAATTCATAACTTCGTCAATTCTCAAGATATCAAATCCAACTAAATTTTTTATAATTGTACTTAACATTATCTAAAACTTTTGTATTTACAAGTTTTTGATAGGATCAACTTTTACCGATGAAAAAAATTAAAAAAGAAAAGAAAAAGGGGGGAGGGAAAAGAAAAAATCCATAACTTACTCAATTCTTAAGCAATCAAATATAATTAAATTTATTTTACATCTTCTCAATAATATCTACAACTTTTATACTAACAAGTTTTTCATAACACCAATTTTTATAGCAAAAATAAATTAAACAAAAATTGGAGTTGGAGAAAAAACCTCAAATCTAAACTGCTTATATTCTGACTCATTTTTAAATTCATTTTAGATTTTAAACGCATCCAAATGGCAGATCCTCTTATTTAGGAACTATATAATGTGACTTATTGGCCAGTGTTTTGATAAAAGCAGAATATATTTCAAAAGACTGCCAAAAAAGGTACTTTGAACAGAATTTCTCGAAGTAATAAATATTGAAAAATTGAGGAAGGATAACAAATTGCGTTTTTTCTGAGTCATTTTTAAATCCATTTTTGTTCTCAAACGCACCCAATTTACAGGTCCTCTTATTTAGGAACTATATAGTGGAACAGATTAGCTAGTATTTTGATAAAGGCAGAATATACAGGGTGTCCAGCAAATAACACCCTCAAAATTAAATTTCTCAAAAACAAAGATCGATAGAATTATGCGGTAAACGGTTTGTTTATAAGGTGAATAAACCTTCTGTATAAAAATCTTACACAGAAGTTTCGAACGGTGAATATTTAGAGAAGATAATGTTCTGATTGCAAAGAATACTTGGCTTGACATTTTTCTTGCTTTAGATTGCTTGCAAAAAACGAGTTTTTCAGCGTACAGTGCCATATTTTAACGATTTTTCGAACTAAATTTCTTGGAATTTTGAAATTTCAAAAATTTAATAAAAAAAATCAGTAAAATATGGCACTGTAAGGCAAAAACCTCGTTCACTACAAGCAATCTAAAACAAGAAAAATGTCAAGTCAAGTATTCTTTGCAATCAGAACACTATCTTCTCAAAATATTCACCGTTCGAAACTTCTGAGTAAGATTTTTACAGCTCACCTAATAAACAAACCGTGTACCGCATAATTCTATCGATCTTTGTTTTTGAGAAATTTAATTTTGAAATCAGGGTGTTATTTGCTGGGCACACTGTATTTTAAAAAAGGCTGCCAAAATGGGCACTTCGCACAAAATTTCCCAAAGCGATCATGATTAAAGAATTGAAGATGTACTCAAATAACAAATTGGTTAATTTATGACTCATTTTTAAATCCAGTTTTGCTCTCAAACGCATTCAATTGACAGCTTTTTGTTATTTAGAACTATATAATGCGCGTATTCATCAATTTTTTGATAAAGGCTAAATATATTTTTAAAAAAAAGCTGTCAAAATGGGCATTTCGCAAAAAAAAAAAAAAAAAATAAAAATAAAAAAATAAAAATAAAAATAAAATCCCAAAGCGATTATAATTAAAGAATTGAGAATGTATTCAAATAACAAATTGGTTATTTTATGTCTTATATTTTAAATTCAAAATTTCTCTCAAACGCATTCAATTGACAATTATTTGCTATTTAAGAACTGTGTAATGAGCCATATTGGTCAGTTTTTTGATAAAGGCTAAATACATATTTTTAAAAAGCTGTCAAAGTGGGCACTTCGTACAAAATTTCCCAAAGCGATCTTGATTAAAGAATTGTGGATGTATTCAAATAAAAAATTGGTTATTTTATGATTCATTTTTTAAATTCAATTTTTCTCTTAAACGCATTCAATTGATAGTTTTTTTGTCATTTAAGAATTATATAATGTGCGTATTGGTCGATTTTTTAATAAAGTCAGAATATATATTTAAAATATGTTTTCAAAATGAGCATTTGAGCCGAATTTCGTTTAAGATGATTTTGATAAAATCATTTCTTACAGAAAAAGGAATTTTTTTTTTTTTTTCAAAAGCGGACAAATAAAGTAGTTAAACTGGGTTTATCGCTAATAATAGTTTATATTTTGTTGTTGAAATGAAAGCTCTTCAAAATCTACTCCCGCCTATAGGCCAAGCCGATAGGGATTTTTCCCTCCTTTCTCCACCTATATTCGGTAATCCTGTTTTTTAAATCAATACTTTAAAAGTATTACAAAATTTTACAGAACATAAATTCTATTAGTTTTTACTGTGATTTTCATGGAATAAATGAGATGATATTCTGCCTTGATTAATGTTCTTTACAGAATTTTTATCTTTAATTTTACTGTAAAAGTTTAATCCGGCAACAAAAAAATATATATTGCTTAAAAAATATTAAATTTCAAAGCGAAATCCTTGCCCGGGTCCACTAGTATCTAAATATTCGTTTATCCTCTTCAGACCTAATGTATCCTATATAATACACATCTTTTTTTTTTTTTTTTTTTTTTTTTTACGTATATAAATAATGTTAAAAAAGAGAAATTGGTGTGCATTAAGCTTAACAGAGAACAGAATTAAACAAAAGAGCAGTTCTTTTCTCATAGCGCTTTTTTAGTGAGCTGTGTTATATAAAAAGGACTTGGAGCAGAAAAGTACAAAATGCATACAAATGAAAACATAGATAATTTTACTGTGCATTAATATCATTTGTGCATAAATATCATTTGTACAGTCCATTAGTAATAAAAAAAATATTAAATATGTATTTATTTTATGTGTTTCAATAATTTTGCAATGCAAAAAAGTAAAATTTAAAAAAAAAACCCCTAAGAAATTGTCAAAAAATGTACTTTTTCAGTCGCCATTTATTATCAAATTCTATGTACAAAAAATAAATTTAATTTTTTTCGCTGCTCAATCTTTCTTAGTTATCAGTTTGTTAATATAGATCCATAACTGAAATTTTAAAAAGTACATAAATAAACCCTGGGGTCCAAAGAGGTTATTCATAAATTTTTAAAAGTCATTTCATGAAGGACAGAAACTTCCATTCTTTTATCTTTTTGAATGACTTCTTTCATTGATATTCTCTACTAACATAGGCTCGATAAATGTTTTATCGCTACCTATGCCCATGTTTGAAATTTCATTAATGAAAACTATTGTCGGAAGAGCAAATGATCATTTTTCACTCAGTTGTAGCGCAATTTATCGATTTTTTTTTCTCCACCTATATTCGGTAGTTTCTTTCTTTCTTTCTTTTTTTTTTTTTTTTTCTTTTTTTTTTTTTTTTTTTTTTTTTTTTGATTCAACATTTTAAAAGTCGTACAAAATTTTATAGAACATAAATTCTATCCGTTTTTACTGTGATTTTCATGGAATAAATGAGATGATATTCTGTCTTGATTAATGTTCTTTGTGATATTTTTTCATCCTTAATTTTGCTGCAAAATGTTAAACTTGCTTCTAAAAATAATATATATTGCTAAAAAATATTAAACTTCAAAGCGAAATCCTTGCGCGTGTCCACTGGTGTCTAAATATTCGTTTATTCATAGCTTTTTAAAAAGTCATTTCACGAAAAGCAGAATTCGTTCTTCCATTCGTTAGACTTCCATTCTTTTATCGTTTTGAATGACATTTTTAATTGACATTCTCCACCATCATAGGCTCGATAAAAATTGCATCGCTACATATTCCAATCTTTGAAATTTCATTAATGAAAGCTATTGTCGGAGGAGCAAACGGTCATTTTTCACTCAGTTGTAGCGCAATTTCATTCCTCCTCCCCCCCCCCCCCATCTATTCAGTAATTTCACTTCTTCAGTGCCATTAATATTCAACATTTTAAAAGTCGTACAAAATTTTCTAGGTTATTATCATTCAAAAATACATAATGCAGTTAAAATATATTTTTTATTTATCTTTTTCTTGCGTGTGCTCTTTTCTATCTGTTTTTAGTGTAACTTTTATAGAATAAATGAGATGATATTTTGCCTTGATTAATGTACTTTGTGATATTTTTCATCCTTAATTTTATTATAAAAGTTTAGACTTTCATCTAAAAAATTTTAAATATTGCTAAAATATATTAAATTTCAAGGCGAAATCCTTGCGCGGGTCCACTGGTATCTAAATACTTGTTTATTCATAAATTTTAAAAAGTCATTTACGAAAAACAGAAACTTCTAGTCTTTTATCGTTTTGAATGACCCTTTTCATTGATATTCTATACCATCATAGGTTCGATAAATGTTTTGTCGCTACATATGCCCATCTTTGAAATTTCATTAATGAAAGCTATTGTCGGAAGAACAGACGATCATTTTTCATTCAACTGAAGTGGAATTTCAACGATTTTTCCCCCCACCTACATTTGGTACTTTCTCTTTTTCGATCCAACATTTAAAAAGTCGGTCAAAATTTTACAGAACATAAATTCTATCAGTTTTTACTGTAACTTCGTGAAATAAATGAGATAATATTCTGCCTTGATTAATGTTTTTTAAACATATTTTTATCCTTAATTTTACTGTAAAAGTTTAATCCTGCAACAAAAAAATATTATATATTGCTTTAAAAATTTCAAACTTCAAAGCGAAATTCTTGTCCGGGTCCAATGGTATCTAAATATTCATTAGCGCATAAATTTTTAAAAGTCGTTTCATGAAAGACAGAAACTTCCATTCTTTTATCGTTTTGAATGACCTTTTTTTATTGATATTCTCTAACATCATAAGTTCGATAAATGTTTTATCGCTACATATGCCCATCTTTGAAATTTCATTAATGAAAGCTATTCTCGGAAGAGCAAAAGATCATTTTTCACTCAGTTGTAGCCCAATTTGATCGTTTTTTTTCCTCCACCTACTTGGTATTTTCTCTTCTTGAGTACCATTAACATTCAACATTTTAAAAGTTATTCAAAATTTTGTAGAAAATCATTCAAAAATACATAAAAAGCAAAATCTTTTTTGCATATAATGTTTTTTTATTTGTGTTTTGACAGAGTATTGAGCAGTGATTTTTAACGTGGAGCACTCGCCCCACACGTGGAGAGGGAGAAATTCCAAATTTGTAATTTACTCATTCGACCCCAGTTTTATTCAGAAAAATAGTGTTTTAGAGCAAAAATAAAATTATGTATGTAAAATTTAATAATAATATATATATATATATTTAATTTTTAAAAGAGTTCACAATTAAAGTTTTAAAAGTAGAGTTCAAACCAAAATAAATGAGAATTATATGAACATTTAAAAGATAGAAAATTGATAGACCCCTCCCCCTTTTTCTTTCTTTACTTATTAATAAAATTACAAAAAACTTATTGGTTATAACCATATTTTACAATATTTTCAAATGTTCATAGAGTGAGCCGTGTATTTCTATTCTTCTCCGTAGGCCTTAATGTAGCAGAAAACTTTTAAATGTCCCTGTAAATAAATTTATCATGATAGAAACTTCATATTCAACAGGGTTCGTGCTAGGGGAAACATTAATAACGTCCAAAACTTTCATGGCAATCTGAGTATATTTGCGAGAGATAAAGCACGACCAAACGGCCAGATAAATTGAAAGCATAAACACTTTTCAACTTTGCTGGAAAGTGTTAAAAATGACTATTTATTCATAAAAACTACTGGAGAATGTATGGCTATTTTTTATTCGGTTTTTTATGGCTTGATCATTTTTTTTTTTTTTTTTTGCGAGGCAGTTTATCTTCTTGTATCCCAATAATATTTTAGATTTTAGAAATGAAACAAAACATCGAAAAGCAGGCGGCGGATGCACAAACTGTTATTTTATTGAGATCACGGCTTAAATATCTGGAATGCACCCAACCTTAAATATTATCACAACTTAATAATAATAAAAACATAATGGTGAACCTACCAACAAGCTACTAAATTTGAGTCTGCAATTGGATTTCGCGAAGATACGATTCGGCAGATCATGCGCATTTTAATATGTAATCGAGATTAACTAATTCTGGAATTTGAATGAGCCATGAATTCGATGAGGTGATAGTTAGTGCAGTTAATGTCTGGTATATCATTTTATCATACGTGGAAAGCAAGATTTAATGTTCTATATTTATGTTTTATATTATTTCTCATAATATTTAAAAACTGTATGTTCTCATTATATTTAAAAACTGCATAAAGAATTGTTTATTTTACACTTAAAGAGCAGTGGCGCAGCCAAAGGGGTGGTTTTGGGGTTAAAACCCCTCCCAAAGCTAAGAAAGATCGCTATAATTGCCGCTTATATGAATCAAAACCAAACTTAGTATTTAAATGTTTTGGCACATTTCGGAATTCACCGCGCTTTACTGAATCAAATTTCATATAATAAAGTAATTTAATTAAATGGCGAAAATTCTATTTAAAACTATGAAAGTGCATATTACATGGGTTAGTTAAGCAAAAATTGGTTATTTGAACTAAATCACTATCTTCACTTTTTCACTTTTCTTTTATGCTAAAAAAATAATGATTTCCTGTCACACAGATGCTCTTTAAGTTTAAGTATTACACAGCGAATATTCTAATTAGTTCTGATTATATTAATCGGCGATTTAAATAACCGGCAATCACCTTTATCAGAAACTCACGACTCCCCCCCTCCCCCCTTTGTTAAATTAATTAATCATGTTTGCATAAATAAATACAACTACAAGCAGCTGTAAATGTTTGCTTGTTCATTAATTTTTTAAAAGCATTTTCGTGGTAAATGGCAATTTTCATTCATTTATCGTCTTAACTGATCTTATTACATGATATTATACAACAAAACACATTCGATAAATTTTTTATTGTTACATATACCCATCTCTGAAATTTCATTAAGGAAAACTATTGGCGAAAGAATAAATGATCTTTTTTCATTCGGTTTTCCCTAGTTTGATCGCTTTTACTCCAATTTCTAGGTAGTTTCATTTCTTTTGCGCAAATAACATTTAATATTTTAGAAGTCGTATAATTTTTTATTAAATATCATTACATGGTAAGCGTATTATTGTGAGATTATTATTTAACTCACATATTATTTAATGTGATTATTTGCGAGATAAGTATTTTTTATTTGGGAGTTAATATTTTCTTATTGTGAGCTATTTTTTTTATTTGTATTTTGCCTGACATTTAGAAGATACATTTTACAAAAAACCTATCCTTCCACGCAAAAGAAATATATGTATATAAATTAATAATAATAATGATAAGAAATGGTATGTGGTCTTTTTAAATTTATCTTTAATAACATTTATTTATAAAAAAGAAATTTACATTATAAAATAATTATAGGTATTTAAATAAAAACAGCCATAAATAATTTTAAATATTCGTCTATTCGTAAATTTTTGAAAAACGTTCTCGTGTGAGACTGAAACTAACTTTCGTTCTTTTATCTCAATGACCGACTTTATGAATGACTTACTCTAGCATTATGGGTTTGATAAATGTTTCGTAATCCATATTCATAGGGGAGAGTGGGGTTGAATGGGACAGGGGATGAATGGGACAACAGAAATTTATATGTGTTCCCCAAACATAAATAATTTGATAATTTATCTGACTGATGGCAGTACTGAGATCATTCAACAGACATAGTTTCAAAGCAATATCCAAAACAGAAGATTTGCTATTGTACAAAGTGTATTTTTTAAGAACCAAAGTTACTTTTTCTGTTTAATCTTTTTAGTATTTAATTGATAGTTGACCTTCTCAAAACCTTAGAATTTTTTTTCTGTTAAAATGATATAATCTCTTCTTATACTTATGATGCAAATGAACAATATTTACAGTCTTTACTAAGCCTAATCACTGTTTTGTATAACCATGTGGGTATGGGGGTAAATGGGACAGTCCCATTCATCCCCAGGGCTATTCCATAATAAATGAAATTACATTTTGTCATTACCTAGAAACCAGTTAAGAGAAGAAAACGAGGCCGCAGTCGAGTCCTAACCGATACACCAGAAAAACAATGTTTGGGAAAGAAATTGTAAAAAAACAGACCAAGAAAATTGAATTGCCTGCCCTCAAGAAATATTTTTAGTAAAGCTATGGACAGTAGTAATGAATCTGACAATTTATCACTTCATGATGAAGACGAAAGTGATTTTAACATGATTTCAAGTAATATGGACCACCAAGTTTGCAGCTGGGATATTATAATAGAAGACGAATTTTTCCTAACAAAGATATGTGGAAAAATATTTATCATTACTCTGCTAGGGTTTTAAAGAACAATAATGATAACCTTCAAGTACAATTCTAAAGAAAAAAGGTTAATAATTCCTTATTTTACCATACTGATCCACTAAAATTTTATCTTGTTAATCTGAAGGATATTTTTATGAAACTACCAAAGCCTAGACCTCTGGGAACTGACAGAACTAAAGGACTGTTGTCATTTGATATTAGCTTCAGTCCATGTGTAGTAAAATAAAATGTATCACTCAGTTTCCGAATAAAATATGTTTAGAATAATTTTCTTTTTTCCTGTCCCATTCATCCCCACTATGGGAATGAATGGGACAGTATGCATGCATGTTAAAAAAATTATTAAAAATTAAAAAAAAAAACAATTCTTTATTGAAATTAGTATGTCAATAAGTTGCTAAATGCTGAAGTATTCTTTAAGTAATATTTTTTAAATTAACAATTGTATACAGCTTAAGTTATTAGTAAAAATGTAAAAACTGTCCCATTCATCCCCACTCTCCTTTAATTAATGAAAACCATTGGCTGAAGAATAAATTATATTATTAATTCAGTTTTACCATCTTTTAATGTTCCAGTAACATTTAATACATTACAAATCATAGAAAATGTCATAGAAAATAAAAAATTAGAGGTCGCTATCCAACGTATACCTCATTCAGAAAATTAAAGATGGGTAAAAATAATGTCACATAAATAAAATAAAACTCAATGTTTCGGTTTAATCTTCAAAACCATCCTCAGGAATAAAATTTCCCCCAAACACAAATCTGTATTTTTTCATTTCAACGCATGTTTAATTTTAGTATATTATTCAAACCGGAAATGGCGTAATAGCTTTTAAATTTCAAACGCCTTTTTTAAAAGGTTTCCATAATTTT
>OZ025291.1:323121151-323329156 GCA_964019185.1 Maratus speculifer | reverse complement strand
CAGTATTAACATTAACATAAAAATTAACATTATCCTATGACAATTGCATCTCCAATTTCAGTCATGCAGCCGAAAATGTTTAATTGAGAGCTGATAATGCATTATAACAGCTTGAACTGATTAATGCAATATAAAAACTACTTGAAAAAGTTTCGGAAAATTACGGAAAGAAAATAATTTTATTTTTATGAATTCTTTTAAAATAAAAAAAATTTTATTTTTTGAGGTTTCTAAACATAAAAGTATTCTTTTTAAAAAAAATAGGTGACTTGAAAGCGGTTATCGAATATTTTCTTTCATGATTATAGTAAATTTCCATAGCTTAAGAAATATCTGTCTCATTTTACAGTCGTCAGATCGCAGAATATATATATATATATAATATGGAAAATATATATGGAATATAATATGGAAAAGTTCAATTCCTTCTCCTAATATTACACCTTTCATAAATATTTTATCATGACATATTCTTTGCTTTAAAATTTTATAACCTAATGGAAAAATAGTAAGTGATCATTTTTTCATTCAGTTTTTGCTGGCTTTGTCGTATTCTCTGCGACAATAACATTTAATGTTTTAGGATTCAATTTTTTAATATACAGTCAACTCTCGTTAATTCGAACTCGTCGGGACCACAAGAAATGTTCGAATTATGGAAAATATGAAATTAAAACATGTTTAATATGGTACTATTACAAAGAAATTAATGTTATAGAGTTTTTTAAAATTTATTTCGTCTGTTATCATTAGAATATGATATAATATTAAATTAAAATACACTATATTGCCATTGATTATTGGACACTTGCGATTTAGACATTTTACTAAATATCTAGAAAAATACATGAGGAATCATCTCGAAATTCTTAGTGTATAAATATAATAGTATGCGCCATACATCACCGTGAAGATTTTTTACCAAAACTCCATAGGGGACCGTCAACAAATTGAAGAAGAATGAATATCTTTTGAATAACCCTGTCAAAACTAATGTAGCAAAAGCGCTCAAACTCTAGATTATGATTGAATGCCTTATTGTAATACGCCTTGTTCATTTTTATGCAAATAGCATGCATACTCGCAGAGTAATTAAGGTTTTTTTAAAAAGGGTCCCAAATTTTTCCAAGTTTTTCCCTTATAATTTTCAGAGTTCTTAATATAAAATAATATTTTTTCCAGAAAATATGACAAATAACATTGCACACAGTACCTTGTAATCAGGAATTAAAAAATAATGAAAATTGTGTGCAAAATGAGTAGGTTTACTAAATAATTTTTTACTGCGCATGCGTCAACGATATCAAAATTTCATTTGCATATTATGTTAGATAAATGTATAGAGCAACTTTTGTGAAAGTCATAAAATCATAACTTGAAAATTCTGAAAATAATCATCAATTGAATTAGTTGAAAATCCGTTATTCTCAAAATGAAGCAAAAACAAGAGGGGTTGTATCCATATATTCATTGATTACTGTCAATATAGAATACACAATACGGGATGTACTACTACATTTGGATAAAATCCCTCATTTTTTTGCTTCATTTTGGAAATAACGGATTTTGTCCTTTTTCTATAGACGATTACTTTCAGAATTTTCAAGCTATGATTTTGAGACTTTTACAAAAGTTGCTCTATACATTTAGCTAACATAATATGCAAATGAAATTTTGATATCTTTGACGCATGCGCAGTAAAAAATTATTTAGTAAACCTACTCATTTTTCATACAATTTTTATTATTTTTTAATTCTGATTACAGGGTACTGTGTGCAATGTTGTTTGTCCTATTTTCTAAAAAAAATATTAATTTATATTAAGAATTCTGAAAATTATATGGGAAAAATTTGGAAAAATTTGGGACCATTTTTATAAAAACCTTAATTACTCTGCAAGTATGCATGCTATTTGCATAAAAATGAACACAGTGTATTACAATAAGGCATTCAATCATAATCTAGAGTTTGAGCACTTTTCCTACATTAGTTTTGACAGGGTTATTCAAAAGATATTCATTCTTTTTTAATTTGTTGACGGTCCCCTATGGAGTTTCGGTAAAAAATCACCACGGCGATGTATGGCGTATACTATTATATTTATACACTAAGAGTTTCGAGATGATTCCTCATGTATTTTTCTAGATATTTAGTAAAATGTTTAAAATCGCAAGTGTCCAATAATCAATGGCAATATAGTGTATATAAGTACATAAACTAATTAAAAGATTAGAATCAAGAACAATGGAAGAAAAATTTAAAGCATCACTGATGGACAGACGGGGCGCTAAGAAATTGGATATCAAACGCATTTGGATTATAAGTATACTCTTTTGAAACAATTTTCACAAAAAGCAACGAAAGTTAGTCAAAGGATCTGAAATCCGTAAGAAAGAAAAGAAAAGGGAAAAATTGGAATTCTTGTTAGTTCGAATTAAACGAAGTCAAGAGAAAACGAGTTCAAATTAATGAAAATTTTTAACGTTATTCTGCCATTGAAAATTTCGGACTTCATGTTTAGTTCGAATTAAGCGAAGATTCGAATTATCCGATTTCGAATTAACGTGAGTCGACTGTAATACCATTCAAAGATACATGGAATACAAGTTTTATTGTAAGTTAAAAAGTATTTATTTATGTTTTTCCTGAAATTTAGAAGATATAAATGAAAAAAATATTTGTATATGACATTTAATCATCGTCTTTAATAACAATTACTTGCAAAACTTATAATAAATTAATTATGCTTGTTTAAATAGACATACACGAACATTTGTAAATATTCGTTTATTCATACATTTTTAAATACATTTTCGAGAAAGAATGTAACTTCCATTCTTTTATCGCCTTCACTGACCTTATTAATGATCTTCACTAGCATTATTGGTTCGATAAATTTTTTATTATCACATACGCTGATCTTTGAAATTTCATTATTGAAACCTATTGGCGGAAGAAGAAATGATCATTTTTTGTCTTGATCGTTTTTTTCTCCACCTACTTGGTAGTTTGTCTTCTTGTGAGTCGATAACATTTAATATTTTAGAACTGTAACACAATTTCATAGAATACCTTTCAAATATAGCTAAAGCAAGATTTGTGCGTAGAACAATTTTTTATTTGTGTTTCTCATGATATAGAGAAGCTATTTTTTTTATCTATAAAATATTTTTATATTACTTTTAGATACATTGTTTTTTTTAACAATGTTTATTTTCAAGTAGGTAATTTACACAATAAAATAATCATGTTTGTTTAAATAGACATATACAAACATTTGTAAATGTTTGTCGATTCATAAATTTCTCAAACCATTTCCGACAGATACTGTAATTTCGATTCTTTTACCATCTTGACTGACCTTATTAATAATCTTCTCTAGCATTGTAGGTTCGATAAATTTTCTATTATCACATATACTGATCTTTGAAATTTCATTATTGAAAGCTATTGGCGGAAGAAGAAATGATCATTTTTTGTCTTGATAGTTTTTTGTCCACCTACTTGGTAGTTTTTCTTCTTATGGAACGATACTATTTAATATTTTAGAATTTAATAGAATGCCTTTCAAAAATAGCTAAAGCAAGATTTGTGCGTAGAACAATTTTTATTTGTGTTTCGCATGATATATAGAATCTATTTTTTACACATAAAATAATTTTATATTACGTTTAGATACATTGTTTTTAATAACGTTTATTTGCAAGTAACTAATTTACTCAATAAAGTAATTGTGTTTGTTTAAATAGACATATACAAGTATTTCTAAATATTCGTCGATTCATAAATTAAAAAAAATAGTATTAAGATAGACTGTACTTCTATTCTTTTATCATCTTGACTTGTCTGATAATTTTTTTACTATCACATATGCTGATCTTTGAAATTTAATTACTGAAAGCTATTGGCAGAAGAGCAAATGATCATATTTTGTCTTGATAGGTTTTTTCTCCGCCTACTTGGTAGTTTGTCTTCTTGTGAGGCGATAACATTTAATATTTTAGAACTGTAAAACAATTTCATAGAATACCTTTCAAATATTGCTAAAGAAAGATTCGTGTGTAGAACAAATTTTTATTTGTGTTTCGCATGATATATAGAAGCCATTTTTTGCATATAAAATAATTTTATATTATCTTTAGACACATTTTTTTAATAACGTTTATTTGCAAATAACTAATTTACACAATAAAATAATTATGTTTGTTTAAATATACACATACAAACATTGCTAAATATTCGTCGATTCATAATTTTTTAAAAGTACTATTGAGAGAGACTGTAACTTCCATTTTTTTATCATCTTGACTGACCTTATTAATGATCTTCTCTAGCATTATAGATTCGATGAATTTTTTACTACCACATACACTGATCTTTGAAATTTCATTACTGAAAGCTATAGGCTGAGGTGTAAATGATCATTTTTTGTCTTGATCATTTTTTCTCTGCCTACTTTTTTCTTGTGGACCGATAACATTTAATATTTTAGAACTGTAGCACAATTTCATAGAATATCTTTCAAATATATCTAAAGCAAGATTTCTGCGTAAAACAACTTTTTATTTGTGTTTCGCATGATATACGGAAGCTATTTTTACATACATAATAATTTTATGTTATTTTCAGATACATTGTTTTTAATTAAGTTTATTTGAAAATAATTAACTTACACAATAAAATAATTATGTTTGTTTAAATAGACATATCTAAACATTTCTAAATATTCGTCGATTCATAAATTTTTAAAAGTATTATTGAGAGAGACTGTAACTTCCATTCTTTTATTACCTTGACTGACCTTATTAATGATCTTTTTTAGCATTATAGATTCGATGAATTTTTTACTATCACATATGCTGATCTTTGAAATTTCATTACTGAAATCTATTGGCCGAAGAGCAAATGATCATTTTTTGTCTTGATAGATTTTTTTTCTCCCCCTCCTTTGTAGTTTGTCTCCTTGTGAGCCGATAATATTTAATATTTTAGGACTATAACACAATTTCATAGAATACTTTTCAAATAATAGAATACCCTAAAGCAAGATTTGTGCGTAGAACAATTTTTTGTTTGTGTTTCGCTTGATATAGAGAAGCTATTTTTTATATATAAAATAATTTCATATTACTTTTAGATATATTGTTTTTTTAACAATGTTTTTTTCAAATAAGTAATTTACACAATAAAATAATTATGTTTATTTAAATAGACACATACAAACATTTGTAAATTTTGACGATTCATAAATTTTTCAAAACATTTGCGACAGATACTGTAACTTCCATTCTTTTATCATCTTGACTGATCTTATTAATGATCTTCACGATCATTATAGATTCGATAAATATTTTTTTTTATTATCACATATGCTGATCTCTGAATCTTCATCACTGAAAGCTATTGGCAGAAGAGCAAACGGTCATTTTTTGTGTTGATCGTTTTTTTCACACCCACTTGGTAGTTTGTCTTCTTGTGAGGCGATAACATTTAATGTTTCAGTACTGTGACACAATTTCATAGAATACCTTTGAAATATAGCTAAAGCAAAATTTATGCATAGAACAATTTTTTGTTTGTGTTTTGCATGACATATAGAAGCTATTTTTTACATGTAAAATAATTTTATGTTACCTTTAGATACAACAATTTTTAACAATTAGATTGGGATGTGGCCACACAAATAATCATCGCATCGAGCTCACGGATAAAAATCTGGGATTAATTAAATCTCAATTTGCATTTTAAAACGCAAGTAATATCTTGGTAAAAAACGCCTAAAAACCCGATTTTAACAATTGGTTTATAGGTTTATCATTATGTTTTCCTGCTTCCAATTCTCTATGTTTTCATATTTTTGGGTGCAGGAAAGCACAATGATAATCCTACGAGTCAACTGTTGCTTTTAGGTATTTTCCACCAAGATATGATTTGGCAGACTGATTCAATTTTAATATGCGAACCGAGATTTAACTAATCCTAGATTTTCATCCGTGAACTCGATGAGGTGATTGTCGATGATGTCGCCTTCTGGTCTAAATATTTATTTTGAAATAAGTATTTTATTCAATGAATAACTACGTTTATGAACATAAAGTCAATTACCAAAAATAGTAAATAATCATAAATAAATTAAAGAAAAATTCACAAGATCTACAAGTTATATTTTTTTACTGTCATGAGTAACTTTATTAATGACTACCTTTAGCATTGTACGCAGTGTAGCTTTCCTTACAAATAGCAACTAGTCGGAAACTGTATGTCAAACGTGGCAAATAAAGAGGGTTTCTAATATAACTATTTTTATAAATATTCAGATACTTGTGCAATAGCAGTTGCACTCTTACACAAAAATCCATGAATACAAAATTTATTAATACATATATTAAACTCTGTAAAACGGAACTAATAAAACTCTTTCTTAAATAGGATGTAATCACCATGGTAACCTATAGAATATATACCTACCATGGGATATCGCTGAATTAATTACTATGATAGAATTTAATAGAATTAAGAAAACATTTATTAATATCTTTTTAAGTTTTAATTCGATTTTAATAAAAATTGAAATGGTTTGACAAAATTATGCAGCTATTCTATATATATATTAAATATCAAACCATCCGGTTGATAATTTTTGCGCTGTTATATACGGATAGACAGATAGACAGAGAAACCATGCACTAGACGACAAATGTACTAAGGTTTTCTATAATTATGTGCGCATTTTAAAAACTATCTATTACAGCCTTAGGATGGAAAGCAATTCAAAACAATTTTGGTGTATTTACAACGATCATGACCTCCAGACCAAAAAAGTAACTTCCGTTCTAATATTGATAAATATTCTGCATTTAAATATATATAGATTTCCAGCAAGCATTCTGTACCAAACAATGTGATACCCATGAATGTCTGTGTTTGCAATACTTTATTATTTTAAAAATTCATAATACAGTTTTCAAGAAAAATTCCAATTTTTCCTTTAAAACACATTTATTATTGTTTTACGGTGAGAAACTCTTTTCATTTTATATGCAAATAAATACTTTCATGTTGTTTAATAAAATTTAACATACCTCTAACACACGATTCCCTTTGAACTGCGTTTTAGTGGTATATTAAGTTTTATTAGAAATTTTATTAGATATTATCTTCAAAAATAAGCTAGAGAAGAACTATTGTTATCCTAATAAAATATCCGGTATTTTTCCAGTATAGAAGCATTGGCATATTTTGACAGCATGATACAATTTTAAATTTCAGAAAGTAAGATTTATTGATAAACGATATAAATATATATGAAAAGAAACCTAAGGAGCTTTTATTCTTGTTTTGTATTCTTATTATTTTTATTGTATTTTATTTAGACAAAACTTCTGTTTGGATATAAAAATATATAAATGACTTCTATATTAAATATATTGTATAAGTATTGAGAGCATTCTTTGTATACATGAGGCAGTGAATATGTTGCTAGAAAATATGCATGAAAATGATCATATTGGTGATAGTTCAAGAGCCGATAGCACAAAAACCTATGTTATCGAGCACAAGAAAAAACCCTTTATTTTATGGAAAAGTAGTAATAAGGGAATCTAATGATCCATGTCTGCCGGAAGTGAAGTGATGCATTAGACAAAAAATAACACCACTAATGGTTTACTCGCAGGTTTAACACTGTGTTCCACCCGTGCCGTGTGCCGTACAATCAAAGGTATGAAAACATGGAAAACTGGGAGCAGGAAAACACTATGATACGAGTGAGCCGCGAGTAGTAATAATTTTTGGCTTATGTACCTCTTCACTTCCAGCAGACATCGTTCATTAGATTCCACTATTACAATTCTACCATAAAATAAATGTTTTTTTCTTGTGCTCGATAACATAGGTTTTTTGCTGACGGCTGTTGGTACAGAGATGCCGCGGACGCGCTATAGCGCGTAAAATACGCAAAAAATTGGCGACGGGACGCAGAAAAATAGCTCTTACGCGTCCCACGGGAAGCGTAATTTCGTTGAAAAATCGCAATAAAATGGCGACTTTCGTTAAAAAATTCCGAAATAACGACTAATTTTCGGCAAATTTCGTCAAAGGATTTGCGAAAAAATGGCTAATTCCCCCCCCCCCCCCTAAAAAAAAAATCGAAAAAACGGCAGATTTTCTCAAAAGATCGGGATCAATTTCATCTAAAAATCGCGATAAAACGGCAAATTTTGTCAAAGAATTCGCGTAAAACGACAGATTTTGTCAAAAAATCGCGATAAAACGGCAAATTTTGTCAAAAAATTTCAATAAAACGATAGATTTCGCCAAAGATCGCGAAAAAATTGCTAATTTTGTCACACATCGCGAAAAAACGGCAAAATTACTCAAAAAATTGTAAAAAAAAGGCAAAATTTGTCAAAAAATCGCGATAAAACGACAGATTTCGTCAAAAAATTGCGTTAAATCGACAGATTTATTCAAATGATTCGTGAAAATTCCTAATTTCGTCAGAAAATGTCGAAAAAATAGCAGATTTCCTCAAAAGATCGCCAAAAAAACAAAAATTTCGTCTAAAACTCGCGAATAAATGGCAGATTTCGACAAAAGATCGTGAGGAACTCAAATTTTGTCAAACGGGCACAAAAAAAGCGATATGTCGGAAGTGAATTTTCATGTTCTAAAAACTAATTTTCTTGCTTCAATTTTTTTTTCGCTGCTCCAAAAACGGATTTTCTTGCTTCAATCCGTTTTTGACTGCTCCAAATCTTTCTGAGTAAATGTGAGTCAGGAAAACACCCATTCATTAAACCAAAAGTCTCATCACCTTTACTCAACAAAATTATTTTTTTTTTCAGCTAAATTGTCTTTTTCAATAAATCAGTCTTGCCCTCATCCCTTTTTTTAAAGAAATGCGAGCAATAGTGATACTTTGTGACGGTATATTCATGCTGGGTGTCATTTGTGACGTTATATGCAGACATACTCATTAATTTAGGTTAAAACAACACAGTTTATTAAAATGATAAGGGCTAAAGGAAAGTGGAGCCAGTCTATAATTTCACTCACTGAGAACACTATGAAAAGCTAAATCATACTCACAGGCTTTGGTCTAGCTCAGCCGGGGCACCGTCTAGCACTTGACACTATTTCCTGGCTGACCTACTAAACAAATCTTAATTTCACAGCCCGTGGCTGTGGATATTTCTTTATTTCTCAAATGACCAAAACGGAACGATTCTAAACTTTCTTACCAAGGCCGAATCTTTAATCCACTATCTGAACTTCTTTCCGCTTTACTGGAGGCCGTAGCTATTCTCTAATCATCAGCACCTTACTGAACAATCATCATCTTCGTTGTCTAATGGCGGAATACACACAGAGGCTGCTGGCTACTACCAGAAACACACAGACGCTGGCTGCTGGCTAAGGCCAGAAACACACAGAGGCTGCTGGCTCCTGCCGGAAACACACAGACGCTGGCCAAGGCCAGAAACACACACCACAAACTCACACCCAAGCTTTTATACGCGACAAACTGAGATACTTCTCATTAACATAATACTAATAACCGCGAGCTAACTGCGGAATTCGAAAGAGCACACACACTCTAGAAAGTTAAAGTAAAAGAGAGGATAGATGTCACTTTTACGCCTACAAAATGTTAAATTATTGACGTCACGATCTCAGAAACACTAGAGTGCCTTTATGAATAAAGGTCACTCCCTCACAACTTGTTATCTTCTACATTCAAATGTTCAATATTTTATACTTAAATTTGTATCTTGCACATTTATTTTTAAACAAGTAAAGAAAATTTCTCTTAATAGTTAAAAAAATTAATACTGGTTTTATTTATTTATTCTTAAAACAATAATTCTTGCATTTCATTTTTCTTTTGCAAATGAACAAGTTCAATTTTTGCATCTAAAAATATGACTAGTGGGGACCCACTTGGTAAAAAGGGACTCAGAATTTTAGAAGTCCTGGGTCCTGTGCACCCAGGATTTTTCAAGTCCAGCGGCATCCCTTATGATTTTATCCAATGGCTTACGGAAGGGAGAGGCTCAGGAATTTCAGTCCTTGAAAACTGAAATAAAAACAGTGTTTTAAATCAGATGACTTGTTCCAAAAACGTTTATTTTCTGTCTTCAATCTTTCATAATTTATATCTGAAAAAAACTTTTTTATGCGTAGAAACAATATTAATCACATTTTTACTGAATAAATCTGCATAATGACTACTTAATATCTGTTTTATGACATATTTTTAATTTAAATTCAGTTTACTTATCATATATATGTTTTGAGCATGCAATTTCATTTATTTCTTATTAGATTTAATAAACAGTTTTAGAATATTCAATTCTTGTGAATTGTAATTTATAACTATGATGTAGAATCATATATTGACAATTTAAAATACTTAAAATCAGGTTTTTTTCTGAATTACGTTCCGTTTATTTACTTGTGCACTCATAAATTTAAAAATCTATTCATTTACTCTCTAATATAACGTTATTTTTATTTCATCTAAAAAGCTCTCTTTCATAATAATATTATTTCCTGTCAAAAATAAATCCTTATTCTAGCTAAAGTATTTTTTATTGTAATTTAACTGGTCTTGCATTTTATTAATCAGTGCATAATGGTTAAGATAAATTTAACATCTGTAAAGCAGATAAATGAAATAATAACAAGTAAATAAATTACAGGAAATATTTAATGCTTATTTCATACAATTATTATGAAACATTTTTCATCCGTCATCTATCAATTGATTAATGTAATTAGATTTTGAATTTATATGTGGTAAGACTAAAGAATTTTCGATGAAACATTTTTTTTAATGGTTTGACAAAATAATCTATCAGGAACTGGGCTCTGCAACGATAAGGATGTAAAAAAAAATTGTGTTCGTTTTTGGGGATCACCCACCCTTTTCACTGGCTACCAATGTAAACTATTGTTGCTGGAACAGTCTGTGCTTATTTTGTGTTAAATTCAGCACTTCGGGATGAGAACATTGAATTAAGGTGGTCTGGTGTAATAACGCCAGGCGGGGTAATAACGCCAAGTGCTAATATTATGCATAATTATGAAATAATCTGGTAAGTGACACCCATGTGCTCTGAGCAGAAGGGTTTTGAGTCATATAAATTGCAAAAAACAGCTTCAAGTTAATTTGTTTCATTTTTAGGTCTTATTGTTTTTACAAGCAACTAAAATTAACGCTTGATCTAAAATTTGCGAGATACATTTTGTGATGTGAAGACAATTTTTTTTTAAATCCGGAAATACTTTGTTAATTACATAAATTTGTAGTACATTTCATGGACTTTCAAAATGTTGTTCAAGATTTTGGATATCTTCTCGAGATAATTTGTAATTTAAAATGTATTGCGTAATAACTATAACGGGGTAATAATGCCAATCCTTGGCATTAATACCCCCGATTGATTCCCTACAGTGGCCGAGCTACATCCTAAATACTGATTCAAATAAACACAGTTAAAACTGTGCAATGTTTCTAATAATTCTATTTAAGCGGTACTTTTTAAGCAAAAAGAAGCTCACGGTCTGATATTCTTTTGCCTCATCCTCCCCCCACACCACACCTTTATTTTTCTTACACTTTCACAAAAAACTGAACATTTTCAATAGCTTAGAATGCAATTTGTCAATTTCTAAGTTTGTAGAGTTTGTATTTTTAGAACTGGGCAATCTACATGCAATTATTCCATCTTATTTCACAGTTTTGTTTGCATGGCATTATTACCCATATTAGGTGGGTGATAACGCCAAATAGCATTGGTCAAGAAATCACGCCATTACATTTTATGAAGACATATCTGTAAATTTTTTTTTTTTTTATATAGATAGTCAATGAGTTGCTGTATCAAATCATATATTTGTTTGAAAAATACAATCTAAAACTGAGCCGTGAAAATTGATAGAACCTTAACGTGGCGTTATTACCCCCAGGGTACCTTATATGAAAAACTCAATGAAATACTATTACTAAATCCTGTCTTTTACCATACATCCAGATCTTCCCAATATTTTATCAAATAAAGAAACAAATTTCATTCTACAAACTTCCTGACAGTAACGCTAAACACTATTACATACACTGATATTCTAGGACAGCTTATTTTTTTGTAAAAACTTTTTATTATATCGTGTGTGTTTTTGGAAGACCGATTGTGGGTGGGCGTTGCTCGGCCATCCTGAACTAATTTGTATGATTTATTTAATCATCGTAAATCTCAGAATACAGCATCTTAAATGTTCTGTCTAAAATAAACCAAAACGTTATTTTTCTAATGTCATTAATAATTAATTATAATAAATGATTAATCCTATAAGATTTTTATTATTTATCTATAATCCTAATTTTTTAATGAAAATGGCTGAATGATCATTTGAGTCCTTCACGCCTTACAATTTTTAAATTTATACACCATTCTATATCACCCTATTCAATAACATCATTATCTTATGTCTTACAAAAAATTTGAGAAAAAGACAAAGCTTAATCCTATAAAAATACCAATAGCTAAAGCGCCGATTCTTTAAAAACTAAATTCTCTAGGTACACGTAATTAAATCAAAACAGCAAAACTTTGTTCAGAGAACTTTTTCAAAACGCGACCCAAAGGACATACATACTCATAAAAGTATTATTCTCCAGGGTAATATTAGTGATATACTTTTATTCTTTGATGAAAAATTGACTTTTTTAACTTAAATCCAATAAATGGATGGTATTTATCAGAATTAAAAAAAAAAAAATCCTCTTGTACTAATTTTCAATATTAGACAAATAGCCTTTATTTTATTTTAGTAATTTTCACATTTCAGAGCTATTGAAAAGTGTTTATGAATTCGGTTTGTCCGTCCGTCTGTCTGTTTGGTCGTGCCGTAACTCTCGTAAACGTTGTTAGATTACTGCGTTATCGATATATGTTTGTAAGAGTTACTATGGCATGTTACCGATTGAAAACAAGTTTGGAAAATTTATATTTACACATAGTGACGCTCAAAAGAATTTCATTATTTTATCGTCCATGGAGAAAAATTGCTTGGAGAATATTTTAATAATCGTTTCAAGTATAATTTAATGATCCTCTCTATTTTTAACTTAATGAAATTGATACACATTTATGACGTGTAGTAAAACATGCTTTCAGTTGAATATGAAATACAAAGCAGTAGCAGGGTAACACAAAATGATTTAATTACATAATGGTTTACGTCAAAAACTCATTCGTAGCGTATTTTAACGATGATACATTATTTAAAGCATAATGACATTTAAATACATTTTTATCTGTGTAAGTTTATCTAAGTCTGTACAGCATTTATCTTTCATTTACAAGGATAAACTAAAGAATTTAGTTACTGTGCATTCGGTTAGCGATAATTTTTGGAAGTATGTTTTAAACTTTGGTTTGAGTTTTAAATTTAATTAAATTTAATTTAATTACAATACAGTCTGTTAGCGTTAACTCCTGGAAATACGTGTTCAACTTTGGCTTGAGTTCTTAACTTTAACTAATTTTTCCATATTGGACAATGATTATGAATTCTGTAGAATATATACAGGGCTATACAAAAGAACATTGATAGCATTACTGCCTAAGGGCGTGAATTGCTTAATGGTGGTTTTTAATTGTATAATGTATGCACCAAAACACTTTATTTCTTGTTGCAAACTACTTTATTGGTGTTGTTGTTATTTATGACGGCCGATAATCTGCACTAGGGATATAGCTCTTAGGGAGAGTGCCCTCCATGGGGATCTTTATAAGGGAACCTAACCCGTATTTACGCAAGGTTTGAAGAAAATCATGAAAACTTTGAATGATTAAGTCTACGGGCGCGATTGGGTTCGAACCCAGCACCTCTCGTCTACCAGCTTCGAGAATAGAACATCTTAGCCCCTGGTGGGCTTATAAACCTATTTGAAATCGGTGAATCATTAGATAAAAGCTTCAAATTCTGTGAAATTTTTTTTGATAAGATTTAAACATGATTCGTTAACCTTTTCCTTGAAATCTTCATTGCGACTTAATACTAATTCTACAGTTATACCTTTTATAATTTTTAACTACTTTTTCTTAATATTTCTGCAAGATAAAATAAAGTATAAAAATAATCATATTATTTTTGTCTATTTAGAAGAACGAGAAGATAAATAACTACACCATTTTTTTCTATTAAAAATGATTGTTGAATATTTCATAACCCTTATCTACCGGTTCATTATTTTGGCCTCATCCCCTTAAATGTTTTGAAACCCCTGGAATTATTTATAAAACATAAATAAAGTATGGCATGACCATAAAAATAACCACATTATGCATGATACTACAATATATTTCCAGTTTCATCCGTGGATCTTTAATCAGAAGTGAAGAAGTGTGGATTTTAATAAATTAACTCGAGATTTTGTGAGAATTAAAGTACGAAGTTTAAAATGAAATAATATGTTTATTTGTCGTTCTATTATTTATATTATGAAAATTTTCAAACGCTATATTTTATGACATATTGAATTTTGAAGTATTTTCGGAAGTTTTATGCCTTGAAACTTTTTGATTATTCAAGAAGAATTTATCAAGATTTTTAAAATATTAATTTTTATAAATCTTTTATACAGTTTTTGCGAGCTTGGTAGAGTTTCGTTTCATCTTCTTTGCACGAATTTTGTTGTTTCAAAGAATGTTTGGAGATGTTTATTGATTTATAAAACTTATTTTTAAATTAGAAAATTAATCTTATATCAAAATCAAAGCGTTATAAACAGTTTTTTGCTAGCGTAAAATCAGTATGGGTTTCGTTTTAGAATCTTTTGTTCGGGCTCCTAAGAAGGAATTCAAACACTCCTTTTATGGAGTATCCTACCCTCTATTATAGCAGTGTTATTTTGATATATGGTCATATGGAAGAGAATAAAATTAAACCCCAGTTTTTTAAAATAAAAAAGGGCCTTGCTTGACGTAAAAGAACTTAATTGGCAAAAATAATTGAAAACCAAGCACAAGGCTAGAAAGAAGGATTCTACATGGTCAGTGGATGGTCAGTGAAGATTGGATAAATCCAAACAATGGTTGAAATGAAACAAAGTTCAACCATTAGGCTCAAAATATGTTATAACATAGACTAAACTTTAGATTTCCCAACTACGGAACCCGTAGACTCCATGGTTTCTTTGTTTAAATTTTATTCTGGTGTTTTTCTTTTAAAGTCCCCCCCCCCCCCAAAAAAAAAAGAAAAAAAGAAAAAAAGTTTTAAATCTAAGAAAAATTAAAGCGTACACAACTATTTTTTTCTCTTAAGGCATTTTTCTCTATTCTTGTGTCCTATTTCTCAAAAGGCACAAAACTAATTTCAGATTATTTAGAATCACCCAAAGCTGAAAACAACTACAACAACAAAAGCTACAATGGCTAATCTAGACATGCTTTTTATAGTGAAATGTAACATGTATCTCTCCTAAACATTCACATAAGTACAGGAAGAAGTTAAATGTCTCTTTCGATAGTATTCACATGCAGGGAAATTAAATTACTTTTCTTAAAACAGTTTTTAAACAGTTCACTCACCAAACTTACACAAAAATAGATTAATGAAAAGTAAAAACGTTATTTTTATTAGAAAAAGTACATTTCAGAAATGTTGCATTTATGGCGAAAATGTTACTTATTGCAAAAAGTTTTATATCTTTTAATAAATATTTCTTCTCTATTAGTATAAGAGTAGATACATTTTCTTTATGTTTTATTTAGAGAAAAGCTTTTAAATATTTCCTTTTTTTCCTGCGAAAAATGATTAAGTATTTCCTTCCTGAACAGATAAGATAAAACTTTAAAACTATTTTTTTATGACGATACAATGCTTACAGTTTCACCGTAATTTAAAAGTGACTAATTTTTTGGAATAAAATAGTTGGCAACTTGGTAGATATGAATTGTTTAAATTTTTATATTTAAAGATGCTTAATTCCATAAAATCGACGAAAAACAGCAGAGAATATATATTTTATCTGTAGGAAATTCATAAAAATTAATTGATTAAAATCATTTCTTTTTGTTTTGTTTTATAAAAATATTCAGAGTTAATCATAAAAGCATTACATTTATATTTTCAAAATTATGCTAATTTTAAAGCTGTTATTTTAAAGTTAAGGATAATTTCGATTATTAATTTTGTATTACAATGTAACAAAAGTTTTTTAACCTATGAAAATATAATATTATGGAGAGTAAAAATATATAATGACTTCTTCCGAGTTAGGTGCTGTGCATATATAACGTTATCATTTTAGCGGGGTGGAGGGACTTGTCTTTTGATATCGATATAATTTCTGATCCAATCGAAGTTTTATCTTTTTATTTGTAACATGATATTTGGTTAAAAACAGTAGTTTAAATATTTTTTATGAAAATACAAAATTATAATTAAATTCTCTAAATTATTATAAAATTATTTAATTCTAAAATATGGAATATCCCAGCGTTTGACCTTCTATTCTCCATATGTATATGCATGCTTGATCACGGTTTGAGAAAGCATATGTGATGTACTTTTGAAATGAAGCTTGTGTTTACTAATAAATAAAACTAGTCGTTGGGGGGGGGGGGGCACCGTAATACTTACCCATCATGGATATGTATATGAAAATAAAACATATGAAAACTATTTATACAATGCAATGCAATTCATAAACAAAATTTAAATATTGTTAATATACATAGAAATGCTATATTAAAGAACTGCTGATGTACCAATTTCAACAAATTATATAAAACGCCAAACTACTCAAGTAGTACCGAACTGCGTATAAGAAACATCCTTATAACTCCAAAAATAATAATTCTATTAACTAACAATTAATTGCGTCGGATTAAACGTCTCATTTCCAATTAAAATATACCTCTGAATTGAAATTTGAATGAAATACATTGCCACTTCATGAAAAATCGAAGAATGTGGAAAACAGGATTACAAATATCTCGGCAACTAACAAACCGATCGACTTCGTTCTATATGCAAAATGTGTGGTTTTTTATTGTCTTTTACGTCCATTCCTTAGAACAAAAAAATTCGAAAAATTTTATATACCTTTCATCAGAACGAATTTTTCGAGAGTCCGAAAAAAAATAGTTCCGGATAATCGAGGTTGCTGATATTAAGTAGGCTTCGTCCCATTCTTACATACTAATTACATACAAAATTTCAAGTCTCTATCTCAATTTGTTCGAGAGATAGAGCGTTTACAGACAGACAGACAGACGGACGGCAAAATTTTTTTTCTAAAAATATGTTTTTCGGAATCTCCACTGTCTAAAACGTGTAAATCCGTCAAAAAAAATTCGATTTTCAAAACGATTGCAAGACTTACCCTATACTACGCATGATGGGTAAGTAAAAGGAAGAGTGTTCTGTATACTTGCTTTGTTGATAAGAATTTCTATCTACCCCCCCCCCCCCCCCCCCCGACCTTTCCTCTGTTCGGGATAAATGCAACGAGACTTTATTGCGGTGGAATACATTATGTAAAAAAGCTATTATAAAATACGTTTAAATATTACACCTATTAATTTTAAGTATTATTTGGTATAAAGCGATATTTTATTGACTTCTCTTTATTTAAATCAGTACAATATATACGAAAAATAAAAATAAAAAGTTTTTTTTGTATCACTCCAAACAAAAGAAATAAATTCTAAATATTGAAAAAAAAAATGCTAACGATATTATTACCGGGGAGGGGGGGGGGGTGTTCCAGGGATGATAACGCATGCGATCGGAGTGGGGGGAGGGGCTCCAAAATTAATAAAAACTTGATAACGCTATATTTGTATAGCTCCTTACCTATTGTCAAGAAAAGCAATTTTTGCCTTTGAAAATAAATATTTGAAATAGATGCTGTCAGTTTTGTGAAATTCACCAATATGCAATCCGAAAACGCCTATTATCTGCATTACATGTTAGAATATAAACAATGAAAATTGCCATTAACAGTTAAACTCATAAATAATGTTAAATCTGATGTTTTTTTTCTGAGTTATTCATTTACCAATGAATAAATATTTAAATTCCCTTGACCAACAAAATTTTATCTCGGAACAAGATTTAATGAGCATTCATAGAATAGAATAGAAAATAAGCGAGTAATTGTGATCACAGATGCTACTTTCTTAAAACCTCAGCCACAAAATAACTCAAGTTGAGCCAAAATCCACTCACCTCACGACTTGAAAGTCAAATTCTCTTAAAGATATGAAACAGCTTGAAAAACGAGTTGTTTTTAAGCAATTTTAATCAAGATGCGTAGTTTAAATAAGCAATTTAAATCAACATGCGTAATTTAAATAATCAATTTAAATCAAGATGAGTAAAACACTTAAATAAAGAATACTGCCCAGTTAAACTGATGGCATTGAGCTCACAGGCTACAAATACTAATTGTACATTAAAGCCTTATATTTTCAAGGGTTAATTCCCTTCGAAAAAAATTAAGAAGGGGAAACAGCTCTCCCCTTTCCTCTTTTTTTATACTTAATCATTGAACCTCCTATACTATCAAAGACATGCTTTATCATATAAAAAATCTATATCCAAAATTCAGAGCAAATGAGATAATTCTTAATAAAAACCCATTTAGCATTTATATAATTTAAAAGGAGTTATCCCCCTCTTTTATACATAACCATTAAACTTCCAAAACTATTCAGAGATTTGAACGAAATCTGAAAATTCTGCTTGAAAACCCATTTATATAAATTAAGGGGGGGGGCATTAGAACTCTTGTTCCCCCTATTTATACTTATTCAATGAACACCTAATAACAGTCACGGAATCGCCTCATCAGAATGATCCTAATCTAAATTTTGAACGAAAACTTAATTCTGCATGAAAATCCCATTTATATCAACTAAGGGGAGGGGAATGAGCCCCTCTTATACATATCGAATGAACTCCAGAAACTAATCAGGGAAGCGCCTTGTCAGGATATACCTACATACAAAATTTCAAGTAGATCGGATATTTTTATCACGAGTTATCGCGTTACGCACGAACGAACATACAGAACGGACGGGCACATAAGCTCTCAGGCTATGATAGCCTGTGAGCTAAAAAAAACTCATTTACGATCCAATAAATTACAGCTTTTTCTTGAGTAGCCAAATCCACTCTTTCGTTTTAAGAGTGTATGATTGATGAAGCTGTGCTGCTATACGAAAAATGTTAAAATTATTATTGTTATTATTTTTTTAAATTGAATTGCAAAAATAAACTGATGACATTGAAAAATTAATTTAATTAAAATAATGGACTTTTCAAAATTTTGTGACTGATCGTAGGACTTGAGATATTCAGCTGCAAATACACGAAATTTGAAACCTCTGACTTATACAGTTTTTGTGTACGTACTCTGTCAATGAGGTCTGCTGAAAGACAGACAGAGGTTGGTTGGTTGATTTTTGAAGTCCGATTATCTGCGCTAGGGATATAGGACCAGGGGGGAGTGCCCTTCGTGGGGGTCTTTCTAAGGGAACCTAACCCGTATTTACGCAAGGTTCGAAGAAAACCACGAAAACTCCGAACGGTTAGGCCGACAGCCGCGATTGGGTTCGAACCCAGCACCTGCCGTCTACCAGTTGAGAGGTCCGAACCTCTCGGCCACTGGTGGGGCCGACAGACAGAGGAGTGAGACGAATAGGATTTCGTCAGATGTACGAAATCCTAAATATTATTTACAGCCAACCAAAACTGTAACTATCATTTTGTTGTGTCACTGTTTAAAAAATGAATAATCAGTACAATTTGTATTGCATGTAATTTATATTTTCTTTAAATTAACTTAGTTATGATACAAAAAAAAAAAAATGCTGCACTATGTTATTCCTTTCCACCGTAAATGTAATTTTTGTGCAGTTGTTGCTAATTTATAATCACTCTTTAAAAAACAAATTCTAACAAAGGGATGATCCATAAAAAATTATAATCCACAAAAGCCTCGGTCTCTAAGTGTGCAGATTTTAGAGAGTTGGTTGACTGCATGCATATGAAAAAAATTGATCCCATGTAGATTTTTATAAGCGGAACATTTATACGTTTTTTTTTCTAACTGGAATGCGCATTTTTAAGTATAAAAAATAATTCTATTTTTTTAATAATCACAGAAACCAGATTATAAAAAAATAAAAGAAAGGAAAGAAGCGCAAGAACAAAAAAATTTTATTTTAAATACTGATTTCTTTCTAAATAAATGTTTGAAAATCGCCTGAAAAAAATACAGTACTGAGAAAAAAGTATTTTAGAGTTAAAAATTTTTAATGTCTCTTGTAAGAAATGACGGGTGCAATGATCGATTATTTTCGTGGAAAAAATGCTTTATCGACTACAGCTTTACACGGAAAAAAATGCCGTTTATTACTTTCTGCACTTTTTAAAATATAATCTCTATCTCAAAAAGATATACAATATCTCATGCTTAATCTGAAAATTTTGACAAAATTTTGTTATTTTTATGTCGCGGGAATAAATCAAAACTGAATTGATACATAGCTCATCGAATTTTTAATTGAATAAATTAAATTGATATAAGAAGCCATTCTCTGTAATGTTTTCCAATATTTAAAACTTTTTTTTTTTTTTTTTGCATAAAATATGAACTTTACAGGCATCACTCCAAAAGTTTCCTACACTAAAGGAAGAGGATGTTATTTATTGGTACATCGCTGTTAAACTGTTATCATAGTTTTATTCTAATATATAGCTTTAAAATAAACTAAATTACTCAATAGTAACAAATAAGAATGTTTTAATAGCCAGATTTGAACAAAAAATAATTTCTGTGCTTAATGTGTTTGTTTAATTGTAAAATATATATTTTAGACAAATATGAGAAGTTATTTTAGTTTTGGTCAACTTCTGATTTTTTTTAATTCTGATTTGTTACAACGGGCAATTATCTAACTAAACTAAACATGTAGTTTTTCGATTGGATTGGGATCCACAATGCCCAAATAGTCCAAGAGCCGACCGCACAAAAAAATAAGTCACCGAGCACAATAAAAAAATCCTTTATTACTTACCCATCATACGTAGTATAGGGTAAGTCTTGCAATCGTTTTGAAAATCGAAATTTTTTTTGACGGATTTACACGTTTTAGACACTGGAGATTTCGAAAAACATATTTTTAGAAAAAAAAAATTGCCGTCCGTCTGTCTGTCTGTCTGTAAACGCTCTATCTCACGAACAAATTGAGATAAAGACTTGAAACTTTGTATGTACTTAGTATGTAAGAATGGGACGAAGCCTATTGAATATCAGCAACCTCGATTATCCGGAACTATTTTTTCCGGATTCTCGAAAAATTCGTTCTGATGAAAGGTATATAAAAATTTTCGAATTTTTTTATTTTAAGGAATGCATGTAAAAGGCAATAAAAAAAAACACCAATTTTGCATAAAATCGATCGGATTATTAGTTGTCGAGATATTTGTAATCCTGTTTTCTACATTCTTCGATTTTTCATGATCCTGTATTTCATTCAAATTTCAATTCAGAGGTATATTTTAATTGAAAATGAGACGCTTAATCCGACGCAGCAAACTGTTAGTTAATATGATTATTATTTTTGGAGTTATAAGGATGTTTCTTTTACGTAGTTTGGTACTTCTCGAGTAGTTTGGCGTTTTATATAATTTGTTGAAATTGGTGCATCAGCAATTCATTAATAGAGTATTACTATGTGTATTAACAACATTTAAATTTAGTTTTGGAATTGAAATACATTGTATAAATAGTTTTCACATATTTTATTTTCATATGCATATAAATGATGGGTAAGTATTACGGTGGCCTCCAACGACTA
Organism: Maratus speculifer; assembly: GCA_964019185.1. Taxonomy (NCBI): domain Eukaryota; kingdom Metazoa; phylum Arthropoda; class Arachnida; order Araneae; family Salticidae; genus Maratus; species Maratus speculifer. Next base: position 323,307,272 of record OZ025291.1, on the reverse strand, counting down.
GTTTTATGTAGTAATAGGGTAATCTAATGATCCATGTCTGCCAGAAGCGAAGTGGTGCATAAACCAAAAATGAATACCACTAGTGTTTGACTCGTAGGATTAGCATTGTGTTTTCCTGCATCCAGTTTTCCATATTTTCATACTTTTGGTTGTACGGCGAACACAATGCTAAACCTATGAATATCCACCACTAGTGGTATCAATTTTTGACTTATGCACCACTTCGCTTCCGGCAGACATGGATCATTAGATTCTTCTATTACTACTCTTCTATAAAATAAAGGATTTTTCTTGTGCTCGATAATTTAGGGTTTTGTGCGGTCGGCTCTTGTACTAAAACTATTTCTTTGATAAAAATCGAATATTTTTCCAAGTATAGGTGGTAAATGCTGAAATTAGGTTTTTAATGGTGTTAAGCGTTTTTGAAATTTTTTATTTATCATTATCGTTCATCTTATAGGAGGGAAGGCGACTATATAAAAACTTACGTTACCAGACACAAGAAAAAAAATTATCTGTTTTATGTTCTAGGTCTGCTTAAAATGAAGTGTTGGCTAAGTCAAAAATTATTACTATTTCCGTTGTGTTTTTAGAGGTTTATTTTAAAGTTATGTAATACCAGTGATGCAGTTGTAGAAAAAACACAGGGTATACGCTTTAAGCAGAGAGCATACACTCAAGGCAGAGGGTATACCCTAGAGTGCATATATTATAGCTTTTTTGAGAAACAGAGTGTATGCGGTGTTCTTTAAAAAATCCAGAAGGTATACAGCGTATACCCTCCACTACATCCCTGTGTAATACAGAAGAATAACAAAATATGGGCATTCCTTCTTTTAATTGGCATGTTCCAAATGAGATCTTGTGCCATAAAATCCCATACAACAACAACAACCTTCATTTAGTTGTATACAGGGCAACAACTATAACAACAAAAAATGCCTGTTCCTTGAATATTTTGACGAATTCTTATGTAGTTTTGTATAATAAATTTAAAAAATAATTTCTGTTTTTCGCAATCAAGTGTAGTTTTTTTTTACTATACCCAAAAACACATACCCATTTTGTTCCATCATATTGCAAAGACATATTTCTAACAGAGTACATGGACTGATATTAGTATGTTTTATGAAAACACTGATAAACAAGGTTTCTGTTTCTAACTAAGTATGTGGTGACTTTTATATTTTAGGTGGTGCTGTGAAAGAATATGCCATTAAAAAGTTTCCATCACCCACAGATTTTTAAAAAATTCAAAATCCTGAAAATCTCAATTTTGTAGTATTTATTCAACACATACACCTTATGAAATTTATCATTTGGTATTTTAGTAATGACAAAATTTTAAATAAACATTTATAAAGCTTAAAATTAATATTTAAAACACTGAAAGTATGCATTGTTTATAAAGTTTCAGAAAAATATAGATTTTTTTGTAAAAAGAAATGATATTAATAAGAAATTTCATACTTTATGTAACTGTAAATGTCTTAGCTGTGGGTGCTCTCTTACAGGTCATTGTTCCGAGTTATATTGACAATTTAAAGTAGACATTAAGCCACTTATATCATTACAGTAGCGTAAAACATCTTTTCTTTTAAAAAATGTTGAATATTTCTTATATCAATCTCGATAAATAGATATCTTTGTACAGTTTTTCAGGAGATTCCAAACTTGCAATCTTGATCAAGTAATTCTGAGTTTTTCTTTGATAAATTTAAGTCTTTCACAAAATCATTTAATTCTTTTTGAGTTATTAGGTGTGGTTCTTCATTTATGCCAGGAGAATAGTTCATATCAGATGTAGAGGAAGTTTCAGTTTCATCGATTTCCATTTCTACTGCTACATCATCATATGTAAAATTCGCTGGAGGTTTCGGTATTTTTAAATCATCATTATGTAATGCTGGTCACATTGCTGAATCTAAGTTCGTGTACTTAATTTTATGTTTACTTCTTGCATAGAATCCTTTAATTTTTGTAATACATTAGTAGCAGTCAGCTATTTGATCCTTCGGCATGTGTCATATCATGGGTATAGCAAAGGACATACACTTTTTGTACCTTTCATCCACGTCCGGAAGTTTGTAGCACGTTGTATATAACAAGAACGAGGTGCTTATTTCTTATCTCGTTCAACTACTTTATATCCAAAGTACACATGATAGGCGCATCGATGCTTTTTCAAAGTTAGCTCCCCGCACACACAGCAAAAAGAATCGGGTTCATTAACGCATCCTCTAGACATTGTAGAGGAAGATATGATAATTATAATAAAAATTTAATTAAAAAGTCTTACAGAACAAAGAAACAGTAGTATATTTGCCCCGAAAAATAAGTTTCCACTGTCAGGGATTTGCGTTAAAGTCAAATACTGTGGGGGTGGCTAGAGCTGTCTGTTCAAGGTCGCTAACATAAAATTTATTAGGGGGACATCTGTTTCTACTCTCTTGCTGTATCTTCTATCGTTGTAATAAGAAAAAGGATTGTTTGTGTGAATCAAATACATGAAAGAGAATAATATAATATAATTATAATGCCTATACGATGCCTACATACTCCAAAACGTATTAATGAAATTTCTCAAAATTGGAGGGTGATAGAAAATTTTTACAAACATATTCTTTTTCAGCAGCTTGAAATCTATAAGAAACACCCAACGTATATAGAGAAATCGAAAATTCTTTAAAATTTGTTTATCAGTGAAATCAAACAAGTATGTTTCTTTATCAAATGTTGGCAATATGTTACTAACAAGGTCTATGTAGTTTTAAATCATTGAAGATAACTTTTTTTGTTTGTTTCCTAATATTTACAGATCTATTCTTTTTTAACAATTCAATTGTTGCGAAAAGCGACTATTGTTTTTAAATGAGAAGAAACATAAAACATCATTTTAAAAAAAAACTATTTGCTTTAAAATTATTTTCAATATAATAATCTGTTATTAAGCAAGGTTGAAAAATTGCGTAACTGAAACGAAAGAGGAAGATTAAAGGGAAAAAAAATATCATTTGAAACTCTAAGTGTCTCTTTTTAAGATGACAGTTGCAGTGATTTGTCATGATCCCGAAAGACGAATTGGTTCTCGATTCTAACATTTGAAATAAATAAAACAAAAAACAAAAACAAATAAAACTGTCGATTTCTTTATATATATACATTATATACATATGTATTTCAAAAAATGCTGTTTTTTTTCGGAACTACATGCATACAATATCTCATCTTATGCTAAATATGGAACTTTTGACGTAGAAAGTAAGTTTTTCATATTTTTTCAATCCTTTATGTTTGACTTACGCTGTTTTTTTTCTTTTTCTTTTTTCTTTCTTTCTTTCTTTTTTTTTTCAACCGAGACACACAAATTCAAGAATGATTTGACAGATTATTTATCGAATTTTCCATTTAAAAAATTCAAGGTGGTAGAAAAAAGCATTTTCTGTGCCGCAGAATAAAAATCTTTTTGAAAAAAGAATGTTTATGAATGCTTCTCCATTTATTTATATACGAAGAACTTACTATTTAAAATAAAAATTTTATCGAAAAAAGAATACGATTACACAAGCCTGCGATGATTGTGTTTTATAACTTTTGTTAATTGATTTTATGTATTTTTTCAGCACTGAATCAGAAAATGACTTTCATTTTTAACCATTATCTCAGGAGTTTTTGAAAATACTACTTTTCAGAGATTAAAAAAAAGTTAATTTAACAAACTACAACAGCCATTTGGAAAATGATTTTTAAAGACTAATATTTAAGACATATAAATAAATTTTATGTAGAAAAATGGTCGTTTACAATCAATCATTACATTCTTTTCTTTTCGTGATTGTCTCACATTTCGTAAAAGGTGGGATCGATAATCAGACTTTGTTTTTCAGCTTTAAAAAACGATCTTTTATGCAACGTCATCCTTTGGATTTTTTCCTCCACATCTGATAATTTGCTTCTTGTTCATTAACAACGGCATTTTATCCCCTTATTCAAATAAAAATTCTCCTAAATGTAAAGAATTTCATAAAATAATAATAATAATAATAAACATAATTTTTATGATGATCAAAAGGTGGCTAACGTAATAACAGAGTCATATATTACACATGTCATGGATTAAATATTAATATTCCTGGTTCAATTATAAATGAATTCCAAATAAAGTTTCAGTTTTTCAATTATTGGTACTGCAAATTTTTAAACCTCTAAACATCGCGCATTTTAAATTTTTACACCGTCTTATAAGTGAAAAAAATGTACTTTTAAATGCAATTTGTTTGAAGGCTGTATCTCAATTTGTTTTTGAGTTATTATTTTATTTGTAGTTTTTCATATATTTTTTGTCATTATGGCAGCAAAGATATTTCATTTCTCGACATTAACATGGAACAGTCAGAAAACAAATTAAATCCGTATATCACTTCAGATATGCTTGAGATATCTCTTTTCTCGACCAATAGAAACAACCATTTTCTAAATAATAATAATAATAATAATAATAATAATAATAATAATAATAATAATAATAATAATAATAATAATAATAATAATAATAATAATAATAATAATTTTTGATAACTAATTTTATGTATATTTTAGCCGAAAATAACTTTAATTTATAACTGTCACGGCAGGATTATTTATAAATTATAAATTTCATAGTTAAAAAGTCGAAAATGGCAAAAATCTGTCAATTCAATTTGTCAAAGCCATACCAAAAGAAAGTGAATGTTTTAAATACATCTACGAAAAATTTCCCAGTTTTATCAACAGCCAAAATGACAAAAAAACGAAGAGATGAACCCAATAAGGAACAGAAATGGAAAAGCGCAAGGCAGAACATGAGCAGTTCAAAGAAACTTCCACTCATGTAACTCAATTGTAAGGATTTTAAACTCGCAATATTTCACACGACTAGCTGTAAAAATTCTATAAGCCAAAAGATTAATGAAGCATAATGAAAACATTTTTTACATCAAATTTAAAGTATTAGATTTTCGCAGTATTTTAACTTTTTAAAAACTTAAAAATTTGCAATTTGCGAGAAAAATTTAGATGTAAAAAATGATGATGATAAAAAATGATGGACTGAGTATAACAAAATACCTAAGAACCGATTACTAAAAACTAGCAAACACAATTATCACATCTATTTTATGGTATAATATTTTTGCTATTATTTGACTTTTTAACTATTTATGATTAACTATTTACTATTGTCTATTTAGGATTTAAGGAAAAAAAAACAATAAACCTGATGAGATGTTTAAAAGTGAAATTGATTTTTGAATTCAGCCAACATGATACATAAAAATCAATTATCAAAACCTAAACAGAACATGACACAAACCAAATTTTCCGCCGAAATCAGAAGGACTACCGAAATTAGGTTTCGGTGATCTTAATTAAAGTAGATTGAAATTATAATACTCATGATGTTTAGAAAAAAACCTATTTGAAGTTGCACCTATAGTTATTTAGATGACTTAATAAGATAGCTAAAAAAGGCAAAAATCAATCTAATAAATAAATAAATAAAGAATAATAAAATATGAGAAATGAATTTTTTCCAATAAGTGACTGAAGAAAAAGTGTCATTATCCTCCCAGATATACAGCCTGATCGAAAATCTACTGAAATGTAACGTTCATCTTATCACTAAACGTGCTAAAATATAATAAGATTCCAGAATGTTTGTCGTGATTTACTTTACATCTTAATTAAATGACAGATTTTGTTTGTTTGTTTGTTTACGCAATGAATTATTTTATAATCTAATAGTGTCAACATATAACTACTAAAGTACTTTTTTTCAAGTTATTGAACTCCTTCATTACATATAATTGTTTTTGACACGCAATACGACCTACCGCAAAATACTATTTTCACTTTGAGTGACTAGAATAAAATTACTTATTTATTTTATTGTGGAAGACTGGAAGCTAAGAGAATCGAATCAAGTATTTCGGCACGAATATTGCAAGCTGTAGAAAGAATTACGAAGTAGCAGCGCATAATTTTCAAAAAGTTGATTTTTTGTGCAAAGGTGGGAAAAATAAAATATCTTTGCTAAATATATTTGTTACAGATTTAGCGATGTACTGCAAATTGATGCAAAAGAAAGAAAGCGTTTTAAATTTAAAATTTTGGATCTATTCATTGTCTTTAAGGGTTACTTTTCTCACGCGGAAAGACACGCTTGGTAATGTTAATCCCACGGAAGAAATTTTTAGGTAGATTTCATAAAAAATCCATATAGGAATTTCTGATTTTTTTTTTGGATTTCTACGTTGATTTTGACATTTAGAACCCAAAATCACGCGTTCAAATATTTGTCTATCTATCTATCTGTATCTCTATATATGGATGAAATAAACGTATCTTTACTATAATTTAAACCTGCAAGCTCCTCTGAAAATTCTGTAGGTTATTCATAGTTTCTTATTATACATTTCTGGTTTCCATTGTATATTTTTTTTTCATCTTTAGAATTCTGTTAATTTATTCATACATTTGGGATTTCATTTTAGTTATATATATATATATATATATATGCTTCCAAACTGATACATAAAATCAAAGGATAGAAAATCTTGGTGAATTCTGTTAATGGGCAAAAAAGAGCTATCTCCCTGGAGCAATGAGCTGTCCCCTTTCGGAAGATTTGAGGTTTTGTATTTGCAATAATCAAAAAGTGCAATCCTCCCCCCCCCCCATCACAACAGGGATTTTTTTTTTTTTGGTCCTCCGGCAGCGCCAAGGAAATCCCTCCCGGAGAAAAGTGTCTCAACTCAATACTAATATCCTATATGGTAAAATAGTTTGATAATAATGGAGAGAAATATCCTTGAAAAAAAAAACTTAATACTATACTACCTAAACGACAATTGAAAAGAAAACAATCCCTATCCATTTTTTTCTCAGACAATGAAAAAATTTGCTTCAATTTAATTTCATATAAATGCTTTTCAACAAATTCCAAATAATAAGAAATCCAAATAAAAATGGATGTAGAAAGATAAAAATGAAAATAAGAAATAAATCAAAATAATTAAAAAACCTTTAAAATTGTATCTCTCAGATAACAATAATAATAATAATAATAATAAGAGAGATGAGATTTTTTTTTTAAAACTATCAATTATCCTATACGTTCTGATTCACAATGTAAGAAAAAATGTCAGTAAAAAAACACATAAAATGAGAGAAGAAGAAATAGTAGATATTAATTTTTCCTATAAGAAAAATATTTTCAATTTTCAACAGTGTAGACAAAAGTATTTATTCATTTAAAAAAAGGTAAAAAATAAGGAAGAAAATAAAAGAGAGATATTTGAACAATCCAAAATTTTCATCTTAATTTTCTTTTTCGAACTCAAATGCATTTATTGTGATAAAGGCAATAAGGGGAATCCGGGACTTTTTCGGCCTGAAAAATATTTTTTTGTTTTAATTTTCTCAAGTTCTAACCTTTCTTAAACATATTCTTTTTGAAGCCGTTCAAAATAAATAAATAAACAGATATGGACAGTATAGTGACTCTTATCGTACAGTGCACAAGTAGCATTTGTCACACAACTTTAAAATACGATTTTCTCGAAACAATATTACTTTCCCATCATATCTAGTATAGGGTAAGTCTTGCAATCGTTTTGAAAATCGGAATTTTTTTTGACGGATTAACACGTTTCAGTCACTTGAGATTCCAAAAAATACATTTTTAGAAAAAAAAAATGCCGTCCCTCTGTCTGCGTGTGTTTGTGTGTCCGTCTGTCTGTAAATGTTCTATATCCCGAACAAATTGAGATAGAGATTTAAAATTTGGTGTGTACTTAATGTGTAATAATGGAAAGAATCCTATTGAATATCAGTAACCTCGCTTATCCGGAACTATTTTTTCGGACTCTCGAAATATTTTTTCTAATGAAAAGTACATAAAAATTTTCGAATTTTTCAATTTTAAGTAGTGAGTGTAAAAGACAATAAAAATATACAAATTTTCCATAAATAATGAAATCGATCGGATAATTAATTGTCGAGATATTTGTAATCCTATTATGACGTTTTATTTGTATTTTTATTAATCTTTTACTAATTTATTTGTTCTTTCATTATTTTAAATAAAAGTTATGCAAATTTGTATAATTTGCAAGTAGTTTGGCGATTTATACAATATGTCGAATAGAGTCGATGGGATAATCAAGTAGTATCCATAATTCCTTGATTTAGAATTTATTTTCATCTATATTAAGAATATTTAAATATACGTTTAAATTTTATTTTGGAATTGCAAAGCATTTTATAAATAGTTTAAACGTGTTTCATTTTCATATTTTGTAGTATGCATATGCATAACGGGTAAGTACTAACGGCTAGTTTCTTAAGTTGGCACCAGAAATACAGGTGAACCAAAAGTCTTGCTCTAATTATAAATATTTATTGTGCTCAAACTATTATAATTGCACATATGTTTGTTTGGATGCATTGTAAGTCCTTTTATTAATTTTTGTTTTATAAAACCACGTGTCTTAGTAAATTTCAACGCGTGCCCCTTTGCTAGTTTGGAGAATGCCTAAGCAGTATATTAGTACTCGCCAAGTCTTCTTTAACCCTTTTGGATCTGATATACTATTAATAATACATGTCTTTGAATAGAGTATTATTTTGTTTTAACAAATACTTTTGCTATTATTTACATGTAGTAATGTTAGTATATGTCTGTGCATTTACAATATGACTTGATTTATGTTTAGGCAATAATTATTATAATATGTTTAATTCTCTTTCCATTGTTTGCGCTTCTTTTATTTTAAACACATATTTAACTCTTTAAATTCAAAATAAAAGTTATTTTATTGAAAGAAACACTTGTAATAAAGCGCAAAAAGTATTAGAAAATTGTAACATAAGTTAAATCTTATTGCCATATAATATTTTCTAAACATCTCCAAAAATGATTCCTTAGAATATTGTCATATAAATATGAATTGAATAGTTCGAAAAACAACAACCTTCGTTATCATTCAGACAATGCAATATTCTTTAAACACTAATTAATCATTTTTAATAGCTAGTGTTAATGTTATTAACGCAAAAGTAACATATTTTTTTAAAAATTAAATAAATTCGGACCCCGAAAGGGTTAACATGTGTTCTGTTATAGTACACACAGCAGTTTTAATGCTAGTCTTCAGTTCTTCGACGTCAGCAATTGGCGTGGTAAAGATTTTGTTCTTGACATAGCTTCAAAAAGAAACAAGTTGGAAATTGCACGTCAAGCGTAGCAAATGAAGTGTGTTCGTACTATAAGGAAGTTTTAAAAATATTCAGATCTTGGTGTCTTAGTATACAGTACTTAAGATACAATAGAGTATTCGAAATCCTTTGAATATCCCTGTAAATACTATCTACTTTCTATTATACAGGAAGTAACTTGTAGTTAACCTCAGCAATGTATATCAATTTCATAAAATGTGAAATAGTTTTATAGTATTAAAATGCGCCAAAAACGATGTTTCCCCCTATACGTTATGTAACGGAATATTTTTGTGTAACCCTTTAAATTAATAAAAAATGTTCTTTGCACCACATATTGTACATAATGCATATTTTAGTATATACTTCATAGATGCATATCAATTTGATTATGTTCGAAAGAGTGCAACACCATTAAAATGCACTTGAAACTATTTTCCCCATTGGCTGTAATATAACGGAATACTTTTGATTATCCCTGTAATTAAACTATGCATCCTATTTTCATAAAATTTGAAATAACTCGACAAAATTGTACAAAGATTATATATTTTAAATTTCAAATGATTCGGTTGAGTAGTATTTGCTCTGTTATATGTGGATAGACAGGCGGACTGAGCGACGACTATAGGTGCTACGTATTTAAATAATTATGAACGCACCTAAAAATCCAGAGGAGTAATATCTGGAAAGCGCGGAGGCCAGAGTGTTGGCCAGTCTCCTTCAATCTACCGATCCGGATATGTTTTGTTTAGGGAATAACGTACTAAGGAGACCCAGCGTGGACTAAAAACTGCTAAAACTGATCTATCCAACGATATAACAAATTATATTATTATACAAATGGTAGATTTGTAATGAATTATTATAATTAGGGCAAGATTTTTGGTTTACCCTGTATATCGGCAGCAGAGGAACTGATTACCAATTTCCGTATGGTTGTGTAGTTTTTTAGTAGATCCTCATAACTTAAGAGGATTAAATAAATCATTAGAGAAAAAAAATAAGTGGTAAAATAATAAACTGTAAAAAAAAAAAAAAAAAAAAAAAAAAAACTTAAATTTACGGCAAAAACAGATGGCAGCAATGTTGCCAGCAGCTTTTGCCGTAAAAATTGCAGTAAAATTAGATGTAATAAAAATTTTTACATCTAATTTTACTGTTATTTTTACGGCAAAAAGTGCTGGCAACATTGTTGCGCCGTACACTTAACTTATTATTATTATTATTATTATTATTATTATTATTATTATTATTATTATTATTATTATTTACGGTGTAGTGAAAAATGAATATTATGCAAAGGAAAAAAAGGGAATAGAGTGAAATTTGTAATTAACAATTGGTACATTTTATTTACAATGTGATGAATTTCGTTCCCACGCTTCCAGAATTACCCCCCACGACGGAAATCCCGGAGAATTCTCAAAAGGAGAAATACATCTTTCTCCACTCTCAAATTAGACATAAGAAAGTCAGCCGATTTCAATAAAGCACTTAAGTGAACTCTTCGATTAATGCACAAGGTCGTTCCGCCGATTTTGGACCCCACGGAAGATGAGCCTTTGAAGTGTTGAGAGAGACCGCATGGCGATGATTTCCACAAGTAAGAGAAAGATATTTCTCCAAGGCGACCGCTATGCAAGAATGAGGAGGCGGGTCTCCCAAGGAATGATGGATGAGGGAAAACGGGATAAATAGAGCGAGAAGATGCTCTAAGGGACTTCTTTGGCTGTTCGGATGCGGAGCGTTAGAGACGGGGAGTTGGCCCTCGTACTCAGAAAGAGTAGTGACCAGAGGTTTACTCTTGGAGAAGAATGAATAGGCAGGTTGATGCCTATGGTAAAGAACTTGTGGAGAACAACTCCGGATAAACTGTTATTATATTCACGAGTGGCGGTAAAGCCATTTCAATTCAGTACGAACAATCTTTTCTATCTGTTGTGGAGAACCCATCTTTAATTTTGTTATAAGTGGTATGGATTTCCTTGTAATGAACTAAATAAATTCTAGTGAAATCTGATCCAGCCTCTTGCCGCTATTTTTTCGACCCGCTACCACACAAGCCGACTGGAGGTTATTATAACTGGTGGCAGCTTAGCGGATTCTTACACCAGAAAAGAAAAGTTGTTTGGATATTTTAGTCTGCCCAGTGTGTGATAATAGCGCCCGCCCAGAGAGACGACGCTAATAGAAGAGCATCAAGCCTGACCGTGCCTCAGCAACCAGAGAAAAGATATAGGAGTGCCTCAGCCGTGCCGCAGCAAATTGAGAAGGAGCCCCAGAGTCCTTCAGCTATACCCAAGGAGCGCCAAGCTTCAAGTGCCTCGAAATCAAGGACCACTGACCGCTGACAAGTGGAGCCCGAGAAAAGAAATCCTCCGAGCCAGACCCAGGAGCAACCGGGACCGATCTCTTCAGAAAGACGTGCCAAGCAGAAAAAGGTAGGCTCATTTTTCTTTGAGTGGCCTCAGATTGAAAATTTAGTGTATTTATAGTAAAATATTGTCATGATTCTAAACTTAAACTTAAGTTAAAAAAAAAAATATATATATATATTTCAGTGAATTTCGATTTAGGTCAAATTAATTAAAGTTAATCATAAAATAATTTAATAAATAAGTAATATCTAGCTGTAAAAAAATTCTCGAGTTAGAATTATTTTGTTTTTCTCTAAAAACATTTGATAAGCCAGTGGGTGAAAAAAAAAAGGCCCTTGAAAAAAAAAAAAAAAAAAAAAAGGCTCTTTGGAAAAAAAAAAAAAGAAAGGGCTTTATAAAATTTAATAACTTAGTTACTAAATTTAAAATTTTATTAACGGTTAGTGCTGTTACATATTTCTGTTGACTAATGTATGTTAGGACAGGTTTTGGTAAAAATATTTTGTATTTAAATTAGTAAATGTTTCTGTTAATAATCTGTGTGAGTGCCCAATCCAAAAAATCCAAGTTGTTTTTCTGTGACATTTCAGAAAGTTAGTTATTGTTTGTGTTTTTGTGTGCATAGGGATCTTTAAGTTTAGGAAAAATTTATTTTATAGAGACTTAATAACAGAATTGAAGAAATGTTCTGAATTAGAAATCCTTATATATCTATTGAATTGTGTTTAGAAATTTTTATTTTCTTATACATGCATAAAATTTGGATTGTGAAATTGTTAACGATTTAGTTAAAGGCATTTGATTTTTTGGGGTTCTTGTTAACCGAATTAAACTTAACGGAATCATGACGAAAATTACGTCACTCAAATATTGTAGGAAGGCAGACTTACAAAATTTGGCAGAAGTCCTAGGGGTAGGAATAGAACCGGATGATAATATGGCAGCTATTATTAGGAAAATTGAATCCGCGAGCGATTATGATGAAACTCTTGCTTTAGCTCAAACTGAATATATAGTTAGGGATCGCGAAGAGGAAAAACAGAGAGAAAAAGAGGAAAAACAAAGGTTAGAACAAGAAAAACAATGGGAAAGGGAGGAGAAGGAAAGGGAATTTACATTGGAACAGCTGAGATTATCTCAAACCTCAGAGAGACGTAATTCTACTGCGAGTAGTAATGCTGAACGTCAACCTAAGCTTGCACTTAAGACTGTAATGCACCGCTTTGACCCCGATAAATCCGACATAACTCTTTTCTTAAACTTATTCGAACGACAAGCTAATAGAGTAGGTATCGAAACTGAAGACTACGTAACTCATTTACTCTCTTTATTACCCATAGACATAGCGGAATTGATCTTGCGCGAACCGGCAGATCAAATTGAAAATTTCGCACACGTGAAATCATTATTACTGGCCAGGTATAGGCTGAGTCCTGAAGCTTATAGGGTAAAATTAAATAGGCATGCTAAAAATCCTGGAAGCCCATGGAAAGATTTAATCTTTGAACTTGACAGTTTTCTCGAAGGATGGTTACACGGTTTAGGAATTTCAGATTTTTCGGCTCTGAAAAAGTTATTGATTACGGACCAAATCAAACGTCGTGCTCCCACGGAATTAAAAGAGCACTTCATAGATTCTTGGGCTAATTATACGGATCCCCTAACTCTAGCAACAAAATTAGATGAATACGAAGCTGTTAAGGTATCGCAAAAAAAATCGTGGAACGCCGGAAACGCAATAGACAGGAGAGGCGATAAACCAAAAATTGATGACAAATCGCGAGAAAGGAAAAACGAAACTGAAACCAATTGGAGGAAGAGAAATGATAACACAGAACGGCAACGGGTTTTCGAACGACCTAGTGGAAGGAAGTGCTTTTTGTGTTCTAGTTTTTCCCATGTGAAGGCCGATTGTCCAGAGAATGAAAAAAATAAAAAACCTGTAACAAATGTTCGACATATTAGCGACGGAACTAAATTCGAAAAAGGTTTCCAACCTTATTTGGGTCGCGCAAAAATTAATGGAGAGGAAATAGTTACACTCCGTGATTCGGGCAGCTGCCAAGATGTTATCCCAGGGCGATTAATTAAACCTGATCAACTAGACGGGAATTACGTTTGGATTACGCAACCTTTGATGAACGATGTACGTTGTTTACCTACGGCGATAATAGATTTAGAAATTGATGGGGCAGGTTCCATCCGAACTAAAGCTATAGTAGCAGAAAAGGAAATTGACATGGATTACTATATCTTGGGAAATGATACTCAGAAATTAATTGAGGAAGGAAAAAAAAATAATCCCGCAGTTTTAAATGCCGTTCTCACCCGCAGTCAGACTAAATCAATTCTGAAAGAGAAAAAATCGGGCTCTCTGGAAGGGGAAGGAAGGAAAGGCATTGTATCAAACAACCCCAAAGTTCCTATTGAAGATGCTACTATTGTATTGTACGAAAGCCCTTCCGAAAAAGGGGAGGAGACATCTCAAACGGAAGAAGATGTATTGATTGTTCCGGACCTAGAGCCAGACGCGTGTTCGATTTTAAAGTCAAAAAGGCAGATTTCGTGAAAGCTCAACAAGATGATGTAGGATTAAATGAAGTACGCGAGAAAGCGAAAAAAAATAAATCGCATTACGAAATTCATAACTCTATTATTGTGCGAAAGTCAACTGATCATAGAGGGAATGTAAGAAAACAATTGATTATTCCCCGGAAATTTAGACAAGGAATTTTAACGGCTTGTCATGAAGGGATTTCTTCACACACGGGAGAAAAAAAAAACGAAAGATAGACTATTACGATATTTCTTTTGGCCAAACGCAATTAAGGAAACGGAAGAGTTCGTTAAGTCGTGCGATATTTGTCAACGCGTTGGACGAGCTGGTGAAGATAAGAAAGCACCGCTAACTTTAGTTCCTATTATATCCGAAGTTTATTCCAAAATCTCCGTAGATTTGGTGGGCCCACTTCCGTTGTCAAAAAAGGGAAATAAATACCTTTTGACGGCTTTATGTGTATACTCGCGATGGGCGGAAGCGATTGCAATTCCTAACATGCTTTCGGAGACGGTGGTGGAAGCGCTAATTACCGTATTCAGTCGAATAGGATATGCCACTGAAATACAAACTGATTTAGGACGCAGCTTTATCTCCAGTCTAACGACTACGTTTTTAGATAAATTCGGAGTAAGACTAAGACATTCTAGTGTGTGTAGGCCTAGCTCAAACATGGTAGAAAGATTTCACCGGTCCGTTAAAAAATTATTAAAGTCTTTGTGCTTAGAAAATGGAGAGGATTGGGAGTCAAATTTGCCTCACGCCCTATTTGCACTTAGGACGGTGGTCCATGAATCTACCGGGTTCAGTCCGGCAGAACTTGTTTTCGGCCGAAATCTCAGAACGCCTGAAACGTTGTTGTTCGAGCAGTGGACGGGGGAAGGTCCCGAACACGAATTAGTTACGGAGCATGTATTCAATCTGGTAAATAGATTAAAAAGATGCCGGGAACTTGCCGTCGAAAACATGACGAACAGCCGGGAGAAAAGGAAATTCTATTACGATAAAAAGGCAACTGAAAGAAGTTTCGAGCCGGGCGATGAAGTTTTAGTACTAGCCACGAACAAACCAAATAAGATGTCTAATAAATGGATCGGGCCGGGAAAAATCGACTCTAAAATTTCAGATACAAATTATTTAGTGAGTGTCCCAGGGCGACGCGAGAAATCACAAATCTACCACGTTAATTTGCTGAAACCATACGTAAGACGCGTAGTAAAAGTAAATATTTTGCCTAGCAAAGTTTTCGACTCTGAAGAATCCCCGGATCTTGAAATAGATTTTCCATCCGTCGATTCAAACAGTTACAGTTTCGAGAAAATAGTAAAAGACGGGAATTTAAAGGACCGATGTAACCCAAACCAATTATGCGAATTGAAAAATCTGTTAGACGAATTTCAAGACGTGTTTTCAAATGACCCAGGATTAACTCATCTGATCGAACATGACATAGAATTGAGCGAAGATAAACCGGTGAGAACAAGACCATATCGTACCTCCGTTAGACAAAATGAAATCCTGAAGAGAGAAATCAAAAGAATGTTAGAATTAAAAATAATAAGAGAGGGGGAGTCAGATTATACTTCCCCCATGATTTTAGTGGAGACCCCTGGCAAGGATCCACGTCCCTGCATTGACTATAGACAATTAAATGCTATCACTAAACCAGAATTTTTTCCGCTTCCCAACATTGAAGAAAGAGTGGAACGGGTCACAAATGCGAAATACATAACTGTGCTAGATTTAACCAAAGGTTATTGGCAAATTCCTATGACCCCCAGAGCGCAGAAACTCGCCGCATTCGTCACGAATTTCGGGAGTTATTTACCTTTGGCAATGCCTTTTGGATTAATAGGGGCTTCGTATAGATTCTCTAAATTCATGTCCAAATTATTACATGGACTAGAAGAATATTGTCTTCCTTATCTGGACGATACGGCAGTATTTTCCAACACTTGGGAGGAACATCTCATACATTTAAGGACAGTCTTAATTAGGATTAAAGAGGCTAGGTTGAAAATTAAAATTGCAAAATGTAAATTCGCACAAAGGACAGTAAAATATCTCGGACATATTGTCGGGGAGGGGCAACGAAAACCTTCAGATGTCAAAATCAGGACTATCGTAGATCTGCCAACACCGAGAAACAAAACTGAAATAAGGAGATTCTTGGGAATGACAGGTTATTATGCCCGGTACATCAAAAATTATGCCGACATTGTTGAACCTCTTACGAGTGCTTTAAAAGGAAAAAACAAAAGGGAAAAAATAGTTTGGAGCACCGAAATGGGGGAAGCGTTTGAGAAATTAAAAAAGAAATTAACTGAAGATCCCGTGCTATACGCCCCCAATTATGAATCCGAATTTATAATACAAACGGATGCTTCAGAAAAGGCTATGGGTATAATACTGGCCCAGAGACAAGGCTCAGAAGAGCATCCGATACTTTTTCTAAGTAGGAAATTCACAGACGTAGAAAAGAATTTTAGCGCTTCAGAACGCGAATGCGCCGCTATAATTTTTGCAATAAAGAAGCTAAGACATTATATTGACGGTCAGAAGTTTTCTATACAAACCGACCATAATCCTTTAATATTCTTAAAGAATAATGCAGGCAATAACCCTCGCCTTTTACGCTGGGCACTCACCCTGCAACCCTATCATTACGCTATAAAACATCGTCCAGGAAAGGACATACCCCATGTGGATTATTTAAGTAGGATAGAGTAAAATCTATCAGAAAATCCAATGGTATATATGTTTTCATGCTAATTATCTGTATTTTGTAATTATAATTGTGTACTTTAGTGTGTAGATAATTTAAACGGATACCGAAGGGAAAGATCCTGTTAAATGAAAAAAAAAACAGAAACAAACTAAAGGGATTTTAAAGATTTAAAAATATATCGGGGCCACCCAAGTTTAATGAGCTAACCTTTCCCTTACAGATATTGTGTCTTGCAGCCCAATATCAGACTGGCGGAAGGGGTGTTGTGATGAATTTCGTTCCCACGCTTCCAAAATTACCCCCCACGACGGAAATCCCGGAGAATTCTCAGAAGGAGAAATACATCTTTCTCCACTCTCAAATTAGACATAAGAAAGTCAGCCGATTTCAATAAAGCACTTAAGTGAACTCTTCGATTAATGCACAAGGTCGCTCCGCCGATTTAGGACCCCACGGAAGATGAGCCTTTGAAGTGTTGAGAGAGACCGCATGGCGATGATTTCCACAAGTAAGAGAAAGATATTTCTCCAAGGCGACCGCTATGCAAGAATGAGGAGGCGGGTCTCCCAAGGAATGATGGATGAGGGAAAACGGGATAAATAGAGCGAGAAGATACTCTAAGGGACTTCTTTGGCTGTTCGGATGCGGAGCGTTAGAGACGGGGAGTTGGCCCTCGTACTCAGAAAGAGTAGTGACCAGAGGTTTACTCTTGGAGAAGAATGAATAGGCAGGTTGATGCCTATGGTATAGAACTTGTGGAGAACAACTCCGGATAAACTGTTATTATATTCACGAGTGGCGGTAAAGCCATTTCAATTCAGTACGAACAATCTTTTCTATCTGTTGTGGAGAACCCATCTTTAATTTTGTTATAAGTGGTATGGATTTCCTTGTAATGAACTAAATAAATTCTAGTGAAATCTGATCCAGCCTCTTGCCGCTATTTTTTCGACCCGCTACCACACAAGCCGACTGGAGGTTATTATAACAATAATACTATAGACAAAAACTATATCAGAGTTCGTACGGGTCCCGTTATTTTCCAAGTAAAATATCAGTAATTTTTTTTTTATGGAAAATAAATCTAGATCAAACGCGCGAAATTTCGTCTTATTTAAAAAGATATTTTCTAAAAGAAAATACTGGCACCGAAGAAATTCCAAAACCCGTACGGACCTTGTACATTATAATTAAAGGAACAAGTTCGAAATTGCACGTCAAGTGTAGCAAATGAGGTGCGTTGTACTACAACGAAGTTTTAAATGTATTCAGATCCATGTGTAATAAATAGTACGTGGCACTTCTGATACAGAATAGTAGTCGAAATCTTATGTGCGTCCTTGTAAATGCTGTCTGCTTTTTGTTACACAGAAAGTAACTTGTAGTAAACCTCATAAATGTATATCAATTTTGTAAAATGTGAAATAGTTTAATGTAATTAAAACGCACTCCACACAATTACTCCCCCTACTTCATTATGCAATGGTATACTTTTGTGTGGCTCTGTAAATTAATAAAAAATATTCTTTCTACTACACATTGTACAGAATGTATATTTTAGTATATACAATATAGATGCATATCTATTTTAATATGTTCGATAGAGTGTAACATCACTAAAATGCACTTGAAACTATTTTCTTCCATTAGCCGTAATGTAACGGAATGCTTTTGATTGTCCCTGTAATTAAACTATGCTTTCGATTTTTATAACATTTTAAATGACCCGAAAAAATTATGCAACAATTATATGTTTTAAATTTCAAATGATTCGGTTGGGTATTTTTTGTTGTATTATATGCGGACAGACGGACAGAACGACGGACAGACTGAACGACGACTATAGGAGCTACATATTTACTTAATTATGAACACAGCTAAAGAAGACATCGAGAGGTGCATAAAATGTTTATGCAATAAATACTTATTTATAAATCACAATTTCCCATTTAATTAATTTAACATTTAATTATAAGTTAATAAATTATTCATAAAACACAAAAAATATCGAATAAAAAACGAAGAGTGTAGTAATTAAAGGAAAATTACGCTTTAATTATGCAAAAACCTACATATTTTAACCTGGCTACTAGACATCAAACGAACTTTAGAAAATAAATTTATTTTTCGTTTCGAAAATACTCCCTGCTCATTATATTAAGTTATAATATGGAACGTGTAATTTTTTTTACTTAACCCTTCTTTTATAAATTAAAGTCAGCGTCGTCCCTTAAAAAGAAATATGCTCGTCATAAATGAATTAATTAGCTAAGTTTTGACTTTTAGCATGAAATACTAAATTTACATTTGAAGTAATACGGACTTTTGACAACATGTTTTAAAACAAACTCGATTACACTGGGCAAGAAGAAAGTGGTTGAAAATCATATTTACATAATGTATACGAATACATAAATAATAAAAAAATATACATATTCGAAAGGATGTATAAGCCATAATAAAGATCTTTTAAACAGATTCTTATAGCAAGAGCAATATAGAAATAAAAATACAGTCAACAAGAAAAATTGGAAATATTTGTGTAACCAAGTCTAAATTATAAGGCACTACATATATGTATATGTTTGCATATTTATAAGCAAAAAGTATTATTATCACTAAAAAACAAAACAGAGCAACTATACATCTAGATGAGTAGAGCCAAAAGGCTGTAGTAAAACGTACAAATCGAACATACACCAGCAAAATTATATACTTGACCTGAAATAGAACATATACACACACATATCTAATATACTAATACATACACTGACGGAAAAAAAAAATCCCAACTCCAAGAAAGACTTGTGTTAGCCAAACGAAATTTTGTAGGCGTGTTTATACATCTGAAAGATGACATTGATTCAAATTTCAGGCTTCGCGCATAAGTGTGGCGCTAGTAGTGCCACTCACAACTTTAAAGTCAGGTTTGCTTTAAACGAGTGCTGTAAAGTTCGTGAGCATTTTTTCGCTTCAAAATTTGACGAATTGAGTTGAGGTTGATCATAAATGCCTTTAAGAAGACAAAGAAGCCATTATCATCAGCTCCCCGAATTGGAAAGAGGTCGTAAATAAGGGCTACGAGAAAGGGGATTTTCTTTCCGTGATTTTGCAGAAAGACTTGGACAGAATGTATCTACTGTGCATGATTGTAGGGAGCAATGGTCAAGGGATTGTATTGCCTCAAGAAGACCCGGTTCCGGGTGACCACGTGGCACTACTGAGAGGGAAGACCGTTGTATTCGGTGTACGCCTGTGGCTCATCGTATTGTGCTTGTGACAAAAATTTGAGCCGCAGTTGGTACCACAATGACACAACGAACTGTTAGGAATCGGTTACTTCAAGGACAGCTCGATGCAAGACATGCATTCCACTAACTCTAAGCCACTGCCGTTTGCGACGCCAATGATGTCAAGCCAGAGCTCACTGGAGGATGGAGTGGAGATCTGTTGTGTTTTCTGATAAAAGCATGTTCTGCCTTTGTGCCAGTAATGGCCGTGTGCTGGTCAGAAGGAGGCCAGGGGAACGCCTGCAACCAAACTGTCTGCGGCTTAAAAAACACTGGATCTACAATCTGGAGTCATGGTCTAAGAAGCAATTTTCTATGACACCAGAAGCACTCTGGGGCTTATCCCAAGCACATTGACTGCAAATTTGTAAGTCAGTCCGGTAATTCAACCTGTAGTGCTGCCATTCAAGAAAAGCATTCAAGGGACGTTTTTCAACAGGATAACGCGCGCCCTCATGCCGCTACTGTAACGCAACGTGCTCTACAGAGTGTCGACTTGTTACCTTGACCAGCGAGATCACCAGATCTGTCTTTCATTGAGCACGTATGGGCTATCATTGGATGAGAACTCCGGCGTCATTCCCAGCCAGCACTGACCATCACAGTATTGACACAGCAAGTACAACAAGCATGGAACTTCATACGAAAAAGTGACATTCGGCACCTGTATGAAACAATGCATGCGCGTGTGCAAATATGCATTCAAAATTCTGGAGGTTATAGCGACTTTTAATGTAACAGCATTTCACATTTGAATTGAATTTTATTGACCTTAAATTAACCTATGATCTCGAAAATCTAATCAAATAAACATTTTAACTAGACAAATGCACTGTCCAAATTTCATTACTCTACAATAAATTTTTCTTGGTGTTGGGATTTTTTTTTCCGCCAGTGTATATAGTTTGGTATATTTAATTATGGGAATCATTAATTAATGATTAATTTGCATCAAACTTTACACATTTTTATTACATAACAAATCAATAGCATATTATTTCTTAAAATGTTTTTCATTTAATATGATGTTATAAATTTAACTTATATACCTACAGAGAGAATATGCATTAAGGTATCATCCAATAAATATATAATTCATTTAATTAATATATAAAAAATATAAATATGTAATTCTTTTAATATTGCATTTTGTAAATTACATTTATTTTGTTAATTTCTCATAAGATGGCAGCAGTACAGTATTTTATTGGACAACAAGGTAGATTGGCTATACTATAGAGGGTGCTGATCCCATGTATTGAAGTTTTTATCTTAAATATAGGGAAATATTCCTTGATCCAATTTTTAAAATAACCCTTTTTTGCAACAGTTTCATGTAATCATAACAGGCAATTTTTTTTATGAATCTTTTGAAGGGGATCTTAGTGTCTGATATGATTTTTTTTCTAACCAATTTTATCTTGTTATTACAATTTATCCTGATTGTTTTTTTGCCCTTTTTTATGAATTAACGAATGTTGGTACCCCCGAATCGATTATTTTGCTTTTCTAGGTTCATACGAACGTGAAATCACACACTTTATGTGCAGTTTTAAAATATTTAGGGCCTGATGAATCTATTTTGGTTCTACGAATTTCGATTACATTTCTTTTAATTTATATTATCCATGTTTTAATGTAGTAAGCTGTATTACATTTGATGGTTTTATACCTATCTATCTATCTATTTATATCTAAGACTGACACTTTTTCTTTTTTCCGTACACCATTTCCGTACATCAAGTCTTCGTAAGTAAAGAATGACAGGCATCCTAATCCTGTTGTTCTAAATATAAAAACAAAGAGCAAAATATTCGTTGCTCAGAAGTAAAATCTTAAAAAAAGTAGTGTTAAAAAAAAGTGGCAGATTTAGAGGTAAGAGCTGAAAAACAATAGATAACAGTAAAAATCTGTCCTCTATTCGAAATAAGACCAGTTGCATCGGAACATCTCTGCCTGCCAGGTTACCAGCGTTTCAATGCTAGAGAAAACGAAATTGTCATTTTTAGGTGCAAAAAAAATTTTAAAACACTTATTCTGCATCTTAGTGATTTCGGAATGTTTCTTTTTTAGATAGTCATATGGATAAATATAAAAAAAATCAGTAGATCATATACGTTGGGCGGGTGAGGTTGTAGTATGACTGCTTGTTGTAAGAGCAAAAGATTACTGCAATTTCAAATTGTCGTGTCACTTCTTTTAGCCCCACAAAAAAAAAAAAAAAAAAAAAAAAAAAAAAAATAGCCTTTCCGGCAGAGCCGGGAGGAAGAGGTAGCTTTCATATACTTATATATGTGTTTATTTATTTTAAGTTAAGTTATATTATTCAAAAATACTAAGCTCAAATTAGTGGAACCTGATTATGAGCTTGGTCGAAATCTTAATTCAGGTGCATATGCACACTCATATTGAAATCGATTAATATATACGAGTGCTGTCGCGGGCAAATCGATTTTTTAAAAAATGTCACCCACGTTAGAAATTCAAACTGATCAGACGTTTTTTAAGTTAAAGACAAAGCAAAAAATACTCCTGAATTCATTATTAAGATAAATGCTTTAAAAAGAACCTTTTTTCAATTTCTAATTTTTTGTTTGTACATTACTATACATTTAAAAGATTTTTGACAAACTTAAATGGCTTCCATTTTGAAACAAGAGGACGGAAGAAGTTGGACAGTGAACGTGGTCAAGGCATTGCTATGTACTATGCGCACATGAAGTTATGTCCAAATAAGTTTATAAATACGCGTGCTATCATGTGACGAAAATCAGACCATTTCAAGATATGAGCAACACTAGAAATTAAAAATGCGATAACTCAGCCATTTTTTAAAATACAGACGAAACAAAAAATGCTCTGGAACCTTTGTATCAAGTTCAAATGCATAAAAGAAAAATCTTTTTCAATTTCCCACTTTCTTGTACCTAATTTTAAATTTAAAAATTTAAATTTTTTTTTAAATGGCCGCCATTTTGAAATAAGATGGCGGATGGAACTGAGTATCAAACTCGATTCAGGCCTCAGTATATACTATATACACACCAAGTTACATCCAAATTGATTCATAAATACGCGTGTTATCACGTGACCAAAATCAGATCGTTTCAAAATGTCAGCCATAAGAAAAATTCAAAGTGCTATAACTCAATCATTTTTTAAGATATAGGCAAAATAAAAAGTGTTCTGGAATCGTTGCTTTAAGTTCTAACACGTAAAAAAAAAATATTTTTCAACTTTTAATTTTTTCAGATTTAATTTTAAATTTTAAATTTTTTTAAAAATTTAAAATGGCCGCCATTTTGAAACAAAATGGAGGATGATGCTGGGCAATGAACTCGGTCGAGACATTTATATGTACTATGTACATACCAAGTTTCATTCAAATCAGTTCATAAATACGCATGTTATGACGTGACAAAAATCAGATCGTATCAAAATGTCAGCCATAAGAAAAATTCAAAGTGCTATAATTCAATCATTTTTTAATATATAGACAACATAAAAAGTGTTCTGGAATCGTTGCTTTAAGTTCTAACACGTAAAAGAAAAATATTTTTCAACTTTTAATTTTTTCGCATTAAATTTTAAATTTTAAATTTTTTTTAAAATTTTAAATGGTCGCCATTTTGAAACAAAATGTCGGATGATGCTGGCCAACGAACTCGGTCGAGACATTTGTATGTATTATGTACATACCAAGTTTCATTCAAATCGGTTCATAAATACGTTAGTTATCCAGGGTTGCCACTCTAATCTTGAAAAAAAAATTCCCTGTGTTTTCCCTGTACTGCAATGCGTTTATTCTATGTTGAGTGTGCAAAAATATATGAGTGTATGTATGCCAGTTAACCACCTTGTAATTTCCCATTACCCAACTAACTGAGCAAATATAATACATTATGTAATATGAGCAAATAGAAATAACTCTTTAAAGTTATTACACTTATTATTAAAATCCCACATTTTATGTTACTAATAAAAACAGTAGAGCAATACTCAAGCATTCAGCTAAAAAATACTTTGAAATATTTATCATTCAACTGCAAAAAAAAAAAGTTGTTGAAGACAATATTGCAAAAACCAAAATTTTCTTCAATTTTTTTTTTTTTTTTGCGATCTTACAAAAAAGAATTGCTGCTAAAAAAAAAAGAAAATTTTTGTCATAATTTTGTCAACGGCAATTTTTGGCAAAAATCTGCGTTTTTCATGCTTTTTTTGACAAGAATCGCCATTTTTTTGACAGAAATTGCCGTTTATTTCGACGAAAATCGCTGTTTTTCGCTTTTTTTAAAATGAAAACCACGTTTATTTCGCTATTCGATAAAGAAAATTGCCGGTTTTTGCTATACGATGAAGAAAATTGACGTTTTTTTTCCCTCGACTTTATGATGAAGATTGCCGTTTTTTTCGCAGCCTTTTGATAAAAATCGTCGTCTTTCAACGATCTTTTGACGAGAACAGCATTTTTTTTGCAATATTTTATCGAAAATCACGTATTTTTCGCGATCTTGGGATCCTTCGACGAAAATTGCTTTTTTCTTGTGATTTTTTGGGGAAAATTACGTTTTTTTTTCGCGAAAATTCTATTTTTTTCACGCGGTCTTTTGATGATATAAAAAAAATCGGAACGGCTAAAAGTGACAAAAAAGCCGAAAATCGCATTTTTTTTTTCGCAAAAATTGTATTTTTTTTTTCACGCGGACTTTTAATGTTAAAAAAAAAATCAGAAAAGCTAAAAATAACAAAAAAGCGGAAAAACGCGGATCCGCGAAAGAATCTCATGCTTTTTTTGAACTGACGCGACGGGAGAAACAGATGAGGAGAAAGGGAAAGAACACTACGCGCAGTCGCAGAAGGAAGACATGAGAGGAGGTGCTCTGTGGATTCAACTATTCGCATGGCAAAGAAGGGGAGTAGGCAGACACGTGGAAGAGCCACTTAAAGTGAATTTTCGCTCGGCTTTTCCAGGATTTTATTTCTTCCGCGAATTTTATTAGAATTTTATTTTGAAAGCAAAAAAAAAAAAAAAATTATGTTTGGATATAACAGGGAAAAAATTCCCTGTGTTTTCCAGGTTTTTTAGGATTTTTGAAAAATTCCCTGGATTTTCCCTGTTTTGAGAGGGTATTTTGAAATTCCCTGTGTTTTCCCGGTTTTCCCGGTGGCGTGGCAACCCTGTTATCGCATGACAAAAATCATACATATATATATATATATATATATATATATATATATATATATATATATGGTTATATATATATATATATATATATATATATATGTCAACATTTGAACGGAGGGTGGTTTTGGGGTCTGGGGGTCATGATCGGTGAAAATATACCAAAATTTTCTGGAAGTGCTTTCCTCCGGACGGCTGCAATAGCTAGCTTTTTACTTTTTGTAATGAAAGCTACCTAAAAATCGTTAAAATAATCTGTAGGTAATCGGCTCATTAAAAAAAGAAAATAAAAAATTCTGCAAATAATTTTAAAGATGTCTTTAAATTTTACAACACGCTGAATCGACTGGCAATTAATGTAAGCTAAACCAGTTATGCCATGTATTAAACTGATTGAGTGAAACTACTGTATACATATATTTAATGCCGTGATTGGATGGATCTATAGTCGGTGGAGAGAAATGAAATACGGCATTATAAAAATCAATCATTATTAGCGAAACAAACTTACATTAAATAACATTGAAATAATAAAACACAAAATAAAATGATTATATATAGTGTATTTAAATATTATAAAAGTATAACTTTTCTGAAGGAAGAATTCTGCAGCATTCGTATTTCGCCACGTAAATTGCTTAAATCACGGAAAGAAAAAAAAAGCTTATTACAAAGTATTTTTCAGTAAATTCTTGCATTTGATACAGAAATGATTTGATTTTAGGTAACTCGATTTAAATCCGAATTTGTTTTAATTAAGTCGAATCGTTATAGTTAAATACGTAATTGTTTGGACTTTTTTTATTCTTTAGTTTTTATTTCTTTCGAATCAAATTTGGTATTCATTGCAAGTATAGAGAATTAATGATCCATTCCAGGATTTTCATTTAAATACGATTTCTGTTCACTATCATAAATTAGAACATTTCATTACAACATTTCAATTATTAAAAGATAATAAATGATAACTTGCAGAAAATGAATAAATAAACAAAAATAATCAAAAACACTACACGTATTGTTTTTAAAATTTTCCTTATTTTTTTTTCTTTTAAATTTAAAGAACTTTGGTAAAAAGAAGGTAAGATAAAACTCAGAGTTGAATTCTAACACTTTTTTCCTGGAGGGACTTCTGTGGCTCCTGGGGGGGGGGGGACGTTATAGGGATAAAGGAAGGAAACTGCATTTTTGACTATTGAAAACACAAAATCCCAAATCTTCCGGGGGCATTTGATTGCTCTGGGGATGTTCCTTTCGGGCTACCCCCTGAACTCAATACTGCTTAAAACTTTACACGTGATACACTTTGTAAAATTAGGTTGCTTACTACATTAATTTCGCAATTATACTGTAATTAATTATTTTAAAAATAGGTAATCTAACCTACAAAACGTTCAACAAAAACCGATTTCCAAAAGCTACAAACATGTGTATCCAAGACTGCAGCTCATTGTGTTACACTGAGAAAAAAAATATCGATCAGACATCTAGAATCTAAGTTGTGGCTCTAGAAAAAATAGTTACATGTCATCCTTATAAATTTGAGACTTTCGTACTAGAATTCAAGAGCTATATATTCTCGTGATCAAACTTATTTGAAAATCTATGCTAATAGATGCAACTACATGAGGTTAGTTTTAGTAACTGTAATTCTAGTTTATGAAACCATTCCAGAATTAAAAGGATAACTTCTTGTTATTGAAACGATTCAAAATAGTTTTGTCACCTAGAAAACAAGAGATTAGAAGTTCTAGATAATTTCGTCTATTCAGCTTAGATGTTTACCCTATTCGCATAGATCGGAAAGCTATAATTATAGTGTAGGAATTCAAAAAATGACTAACTATTCATTCTAGTTGAAGGCCGTGTATTTCTTTTTCTCCGTGTATGAATTCTTTGAGTTATGGCTCTCCAAACAATCCACATTACAGTCTGTTTTGCAACTACCAAAAATGTATTTAAATTGGAATTCGAAAACTTTATATTTGCAGAATTTCTATACTATTTCACTGAATCCTTTTTCAAATGATATTGGAAGCTAAAATTTACAGAAGAAAAAAGTATTATTGAAGAAAAAAGTAACAAAACAGGGGTTCTGGATCTACATAACTAATTGATGGATCTGAATGAAATTTGGTAAACTTTGAGTTTTGGAATAATAAACTTCGCTTTTTCAATTTCGTCGTGATTCAATGATTGGATCCAAAGTTATAAAGAGGCGAACTTTGGACTTCAACATAAAGATACATCTGAGCTCTACTATACAGCACTATCGTTCTGTATGATATATATTTGTTAAACGAAAGTGTTGTCTCGTTTGTAAAGTAAGTTTGCAATAAACTAAGAACCCATTTAATTGATAAATAAGAACAAAATAAAACCGAAATTCAACGGATTTTATAAAAGACGATTTTTTTGACATAGTATTTTAACTTATTTGTTTTTCAATTTTAATAGAAAATGACGTATTTCTGTTGCCACGATTACAAAACTTGTACTAAAAACTATAAAAAACATTAATATTCCAAAAATAAGTTTAGATACAGTTTTCGAACAAATAGCTTTTAAAAGTATATTTTTCTCTCTATACGACGTTGTAAAAATTGAAAATGTGCGATGTTTAGAAGTATAAAATTTTCAGTAGCGAAAATTGCAAAACCGAATTGCAGGGAAAAGTATTGCCATTCAAAAATTGACGTATGCAATATACACAGATACGTTTGGCCTTTATAATATAAATAGATTGATAGGCATTTGAAATGTACTGTCGTATATGGTAACTTGCTTTTTGAAATCAATTTTTGATAGCATAATATACATTTGAATTAAAGATAATTTAACCTACTGTAAAGATATTTTCATCAAAGAAATAAATTAAATATTTTATGGCACACATTGTTTCATCATATGTAGATAAATTTGTTTGGTAGAATAGTTTCGGTGAGCAGTTTTGTTTAGCGTATTTGCATATTTCATAGAAAAAAAAAATCTGTAAACATTATTTTTTCTGCAAGCATGTTTTATTTGAAAATAGATATGCCTAAATATAAATTGTTGGATATGCAATTTTGTAAATATTCATATAACATTTTACTTATAACATATTTATATAACATAAATATGTTTATTATAAAACATTTTCGCGAATTTATTTTACTAATCTATTACTTTATATTCCTTAAAATATCACAGAGATCCCATGCTTTGAAATCGTTAAATTTCAGCGTATTGTAATCTCTCTGAAAACTTTTAATTCAAATGAAGTTCTTTGAAAAAATCGGGTTTCTTTCAGAAAGAAATTAAAACTGCCCTGTGCTTTAAAACCTCGAGCAAATGAGATGCATTCTTGATTTGACTTCTGATGAAAGAAACATAAAAGAAAGCATTTACGAATATTCTGAATTCAGTGAATCCAGGTTTCAAAATTGCAAATGAGCTCATGGGAAATTTGTATAACTTTGTAAAAAAGAAATTTACATGAAGCTCATCAAAATACAAATAAACGGTTTGAAAAAAAAAAAAAAGATAAAAAAAATCTAAGCTAAATGAAATCGTAATGATGAAGTTTTCGAGCTCAAATAATAATAATAATAATAAAGCTTGCGTTGTTTAAATGTAAGTCTTGAATCTATGTTTTAGTTAATTTCAATCTGTGGAATTTTGACAAATTTATTTATTTTTGGCTGCGCCACTATTTTTGCTTTTTGCTTTTTTATATTCCCTTATGTGAAAAACTTTATAAAAAATAAGTTAAAATTAATGCAATTGTAAAAAGAACTAAATTCTATTTCAGAAAATATTTTGATTAGAGGACTTTAAAGTATACGACTTTGCCCGTTTCTATAAAATAAAAATTTGTAAAATCTTACATAATTTTTTAACTCAAAAAATAAACTTAAAATTCATCAGGTTTGAAATCTACAGGCTTTTATCTGCCAGACCATGTAAATGTTGTGGATTTAACAATATATTAAAAAATTGCGAATTAAAACATTGATCGAAATGTCAAAAACTTGTCCAATCAGGTATTTTATTTCGGTCAATAGCTATTCTACTTATGTACATTTTAGCCCCTGATATTATTGAGTTTATTTAAAACATTTAAACTTACTAACACGAAGTCTCAAATGACCAGATAAAGATTCCGTTTTAGATAAGTTTTCTTTTAAAAGGTAGATTTGTATGTTAGCACAGATGTCATATACGCACCATTTTGGCACGATTGCAACAGAATGGCGATTTTATACCTCACACGGCAACCCGGCAATTGTTCCATATTTATCAATAAACTGCACTGTTAAAACTAATGGTGACACATTGCACCTTTTAGGGATGAAAGGCTTGTCTCACTGGTGATACCCCTAAAGGAGCCAGAATGACACCTTTAATTGGGGTGAAAAGATGGCACCCTTAATTCAGCGTGTCCAATAATAAAAAAATAAAAAATATACAAACCGACTTTTGGCCGTCGATGGATTCGAACTCACGACGTCTGATTACAAGCTCAGCGTTCTAACCGCTCGGCCATAGAGCTCACCTTCATTCACTCATAGCCATAGATTTTACTTGCCGTCACAGAAAACAGAAAGACACACGTCACAGCGCATGTGCATGGTTCCAGTCACCCGATGAGGTGCCACATTGCTGCCAATACGAAGTGTATGGCACCTTATTTAGCACCAATCACCCAGTAAGAGACCTGTCGGCACTGCAACCACATATCCAAGCCCCTGTGGCACCCTAGGGTTCCAAATGCCCCGGGTTCCAATGGACCCTAGAGCCTATTCACCTCCGGGTCCCAAATGGCACTGGTTTGTTACCTTCACTTTTAACAGTGTGTTTATTCGCTTTTATTATTATTTTTTAAACATGATGGTCAAGCCGACAGGTTTTTTTTATATTATTTGTTATTATTTCCTTTTAAATTAATAGAAAATTATTTAAAAATACATAAGTAACTGGTATTTGAAAACTGAGTTTTTTTCAAATTGGCGTCAGAAAAATATCGCTCAATTGTGAAGCATATATTATATCTGTGTCTGTATTGTTACTCTTTCCGTCGTGAATAGAGGGTCGTTAAGTTTAAGACAGAATTCCGTTGTAGACTGTTTCCGATTTCATAGATTTATTATATTATATCCCGATATAGAAGTCACTATCCCACTTTTTCTGAATTCTTGCTTCGCCTTTTTTTGAAACTTTCCTGAAAACATTATCTGTGGTATATGGAAACTTCAAATTGTAGAAATAAGTCAGTCTCATAAGAAGCAAAACGCATTTTATTTAATGCATTTCCTGTTTTTCTTAAAGGAATATTTCTAGAATACACTGTATTTTTCTGTTATAATTAAAATTCAGTTAGAAGAAAGAGTTATTTAAAGCAAAAACTTAAAAAGGATCAATTTTGGGATGTTTTAAAATTTTGAATCCTCAATTTACGTTTTTTCTAACGAAATTATTTGTTGCTGTAGAAATATAAACAATACATCAGTAAAAAAATAAGAAAGAAGAAAAATCATGCATCAAGCATGAATTATAAAACTATTTTGACACATTTAGAACTACTGTAAAAAACCTTACTGTTCTATAATTTGAAAGATGTTGTCTAAATAATACAATTTAGAAAATGTATACCACATTTCAAAACATAATCAATATTTGCAATAAAAAAAATACCCAAACATTTCAGTACAACTATGTATATGATCTATAGATTTATATGTATAATACATATTTCAGTTAGGAAATGCATAACACAATTCAAAATTCTTTTTCAGCAAATTCCGATAGCAAAGGAAATATTTATTCTAAATATTTTTACTAACATATATAATCATTTTTTTATTGTACGTAGTATGATCCAAAAGTTCGGGGACAAGTTGTAGAAAATATTACCCTGAATAGTTAACAGCACCGAAGGATATCCACCTACAAAATAGTCACCTTGAGCGACGATACACTTCTGTCAACGCTCGTATAATTTCTGGAAGCACCACTGGAAGTCATTTTTCGCAACTCACCATAAGGCCTCCTGCGATGCTGTGTACACCTCATCTGATAATGACTAAAAACGGCGTCCCTGTAAGTGTTTTTTTTATTGATGGGAACAGTTTACCTGTTCCCATATTTTTGTCAGAAGAATTATGTCCAAGTCACTCGGGAATATGTCCAGTTGATATAACTGATGTGAAAGCATACTAGTGCAACTTTTGACGAGGAATTATTTCACCAATCGGTATCAATGTGCTGGTGCGTTCTCAACCAAATGGTACCAGTGTGTAGCCTCAGAACAGGTTGTCCAATTCGGTTATCCTCTTCTTATCGTCTTCTTTAAACGTTGATGCCATCCATAAACCTTGAGTCTTACCATGATAGATTCAACGTGCACCTTTATTAGCATTTTCAAAGTCTCCATTGGTGTTTTACCTAAACGTTGACAGAATTTAATATTGCAACGCTATACAAGAAAAACCATCTTTCTCACGTCGCGGGGCAAGTTAACTAACTTCGGAAAATAACAGTTGCGTGTATGGCTAGGTCGCATGATATGGGCTAAACATATATGAGCAAGTAGGCGAGGGTTGGAAGAACATATTTCAAGTAATTTTATTGTAGGAATTTGCTTTCGTTCTTATGATTGGCCGCAGTCCTTGAACTTTTGGATCTTTGGATACGTATATTCTTTTCGACATCAGTGTAAACTATAAAACGAAAGGATCAAATTTATCTGTTTAAATAAAACTTTATTAAATTTAAAAATGCTCATTTCTTTTCTTAGAGAGATTTATTGGAAAGATGGAATATTTTGCCAATTTATTATAAAAAAATTATTGTAAATCTTTTTCCAAAACATATTCGAGTAGTCTATTCTATATATTATTTTCGACACCATTGTAAACTATACTTCGAAATAGTCAGATTCATCTGTTTAAATGCAAAATATTTTTTCCTTTTAATTTCATGATGCATATTTTATTATGTGTGGAATATTTATTTTTCGATAAAATATTTCATTCAAATTCATTATAAAAATATTTATTCTAAGTATTTTTCAAAAACATATTTCATTATTCTCTAACTTTAAATTCTTTTCCGCGTGAATGTAAGTTATACTTAGAAATGGTCAAATTTGAGATAATGATAATCTACCTAAAAACATTCGTTTATGTGAGATGCTTCAAAACTTGCATAAAAAAATTAAAAATTTTCAGTGCGCCAAAATCTTGTGGTAAATTGATATGGTTTGACTTTCGTCAAAAGAAACGTAATGAGAAAGCATTTACTGAGTATTCTTAATTTTGTAAATGAAAGTTTGCAAATAAACTCATGAAAAATTTGCAAAACTTTGTAGAAGAAATTTAATTGGAACTCATCAAAATACAAATAAAATGTTTGAAAAAAGAAAGATAAAATAAAATATTTGAAGAAAGTTCCGATTACAAATAAAAGAGATGTATTTCTAAAACTCTTTTCAAAATTAAAACAAATACATATATCTACATCGGATTTTATTTGTGATTTAGAAAAATGCAAATACGTATAGGCAAGAGTGAGTTCATGATTTTCTGTAGAATTATTCAAAAGCTTTATTAAAATGTTACGCTAAGGAAAACTTAAAAATATAATAGTATTTAGACCAAATAAGATGGTTCAAATGATTATTATGTTATAAATATGCTTAATATTGACTTTTATATAGTTTTTTTAAATTTCCTTATTAAATTGAAGATTTTTGAACGGATGTTTTAATGATTAATTTCGTTTTTTTATTATGTTATAAACACTAAAATTTTATTTACAGGGTATTTTACAAAGGAAAATCACTAATTGAGCATTTATTATGCATATGAAAATGAGCTAAGTAAAATGTTTATTATTGAACTCTTAAGTTTGGTATAAAGTAACTTTAAACAAAAGTCAACCCGTATGGCATGGTGACGTCATTACGACGTCATTGTGAAGTCACATTGTGACTTTGTGACCATCGATTGCCGATGTGACGTCACGTGACGTCGATGTGAAGTCACAGTGACTAAAATGTGAAGTCGGTATGGCCGTTTTAGAGCTCTTTTGTGACGTTTCACAAAGTGGTCACAATGTGACAAATTTCTGAAAAATGTGTCATTTGGGACTAATTTGACATTAACAGTGTGACGAAACTGTGACAAAAGCAACGATATTTAAATTGCCATAAACATGTTTCTTTAAAGTAAATAACATGATATGAAGAATTTTTTATAATTTTCTAAAGATTTTAAAAAAAGTCACATCTCAGTCACAAGGTGACGTCTCTGAGTGGTGGCATTTTGGTCACAGATGTGATGTGACCAAAGTGACTCACAGTGATGTCATCGTGACGTCACTGTGACCATGCATGCTATGAGGAAAAATTTCATAAATAGATGACGATGCAAAATTTCGAAATGCAAGAATGGTCAAACTAACGTTCAAAAAGGTATCAAAAGTATAAGAAAGTAATTCTCTATAATTGCTCAAAAAATGTTTGTATTTTGATTTTTCAAACTAATTTTATAGTCAGAGATGACACAATAGCATCTTTTGATTAAAATTTAGAGTATTAAAAAATAAATTAAAATAGAATTTTATTAAAAATTCGTTGTTTCCTAATTTGTCCTGAAATTAATTTCAGTTATTTATATACTTTGAAATAAATGTTTGAAAAAAATGTCAAACCAAGTTAATGCAAATGCATAAACAGTACTACAATGGATCGCAACCTCTAATAAACCTTCATCGAAAAACATCGAAAATATGTTATGTGTTTTAAACAAAGAAATTTTTATAGAATAAATGTATAGCATTGCTGCTCATAAAATATTTTGGGAGTAAGTAGTCTAATAAGTGAAACAGCTTTTACTTTACGGGCTATTTTTATATATAAATAAAATATATTAAAAAATAGAAGAAAAAAAGGTGTAATTGAAACTGGAACAGTACATTTATTTCCCATATCTCTTCATATTTTGTACGATTATCTCATTTGTATATTTCCAGATGTAACAAAAATACTTTTTAGTTTCATCTGATGACACAGAACATATTAAAGCATTCTACTTCTTCTAGGGCTGTAAAATTGAAGGTATTCTGTATTTTTGCATTTATATTTTGTAATATTTTTGTAACAAAAAAGGGGATGGCGATGTAAAGCCAGTAAAATTAAAAAAAAAAACACTGTAGACTTTTGGAAATAATGGTGA
This sequence comes from Maratus speculifer, assembly GCA_964019185.1. Classification (NCBI taxonomy): domain Eukaryota; kingdom Metazoa; phylum Arthropoda; class Arachnida; order Araneae; family Salticidae; genus Maratus; species Maratus speculifer. The sequence continues at coordinate 323,272,661 of OZ025291.1, read as the reverse complement.
TAAACTATTTTTAAGTGGAACTAGCCATTCTATCAGATAAATTGCAATTATAAAATTCCATAAAAATAAGTTAATTCTGATCGCCAGAATATCAAAACAACAACTACAACAACAAAACCCAAATTAGTCTCTATCACAGTACGTCATATGTTTAAACCAGGATGGCAATATTACGAAACTTTTATTTATTTACAATCATATCACACATACGGAGTATATCCACAAGCAGGGAACAGTTAGAAAGTGATACAAATAGATTTTTATAGAAGGTGCATTCATATTAGCTCGGAAATGTTCCAGATGAGTTCGATACAGATTTTTTGTCCGACCTTTTGCTAAACCTCAGTTTTAGTTTTTCAATGTTCGAGAATTTTTCGTTATTACTCAAGCATCCAGAAAACTCCTTGGATTCAAACACTGAGGACGCAGCTATCCCGAAGAGATGCTCTTTTATTATTACTCTAGCATCCAGAAAACTATCTGGCTTCAAGCACTGAGGACGCAGCTATCCCGAATAGATGCTCTTTGTTATTACTCAAGCATCCAGAAAGCTCCCTGGCTCAAATATTGAGGACACAGCGCTCCCAAAGAGATCCTCTTTTGTTATTATTCAAGCATCCAGAAAAATCCTTGGCCTTAGATACTGGAGGACACAGCTATCCCAAAGAGATGCTCTAAGAAGAAAGAATAAATTTCCGAGTCGAAAGAGATGCATTTCTTTGGACTCTGAAATTTGGTTATACCTCTAGTCTTCTCTCGTCATCTTATTCATAGATTTGGTGCACAAAGAGTTCTGCCTAGAAAGCTTCTCAAGTAACCGTAAGTTTACTAGCCGTCAATATCTTATAACGTCAGATCAAGAGTTTTGTTACAGATTTTAGCGTTATAGGGCCAGGTATTTAGTTATGTAGCAGGATTACTGATACTTGATGAATTACCTTTTAGATTTTTAACGGAAGACTTGACCGGCATCCATTTGACAGGAAGGGAGAAATAGAAATCATTTTACATGAATTTCTCTTCTTTAATTTATTAAGAAGGCAGTATTGCAAAAAGAAAATTCTAACTGGTAGATTATTCTGTTTGGTAAGGGTATGGTTTTGGGACAAGTAAAAAAGAGATTGAACTTTTTGAAGTGAATGCAGAAATCTAGTAAACCACTCGTTTTTACAAAAAATATATTACTATTATGGTTATTAAATAAAAAATAGAAAAAAAATACCAAGTATTTTCTTACAAGTCGAGTTTATAAAAAAGACAAAAATATGCAATTACAAAGACAAATTTAATGACTCACCACATAATTACATGTTTCATGTAGATTCACTCCAATATGAAGTCGTAATCTTAGTTACTAATTTTCTCATTATGCGTACTACTTCAAAAACACCATTTTGAGAAAAAAAAACTCGTTTAAATTTTTTGTAAGAAGTGTTGACGCAATCAAAAGCTTATAGAAAAAAAGCTTTGAGATCGATTTTTTTTATATTAAAGTAAGAAAAGTGTTTTCTTCGATCGTCATCTCCCTCTTAAAAAATAATAGTTAAAAATTCATGAATATATTTTAACACAAAAATCTACTCATTCTTAACTTCCGGTCTAACACCATACATTAAAAAGAGAAATGAATAAATAATTATAATTGAAGAGACATGAACTGTAAAAAAAAAATAAATAAAAAAATAAAAAAATAAAAGAACAACAACAACAGAAAAAAAAAAAAAAAAAAAAAAAAAAAAAAAAAAAAAAAACACAAAAAAGGAATCCGATTTAATACGAATTGAAAAACTCATGCAGTACACATTACATATTTTTTCCCTTTTAACTTTGAAAATAAATTTAGGATTCAGTTGTCAGAAAAATAATCGTTTAATGTACTTTCTAAAGAACTTTAAATCACGAATTTCAATTAAATCCGTTCAACACATTTTTATAGTCTTAACAAAAATACACGATATAAATATTGGTTTTCATTAAAAATTATAGCGCTTAATAAACTGAAACATAGTTTGCTAAATGCTTATCTCTCCTCTAATTTAATGCTTTCATTCAGCTTTGTATGTAAATAAAACCGTTAAAAATGATACAATATATATCTTTTGAATTGAAGAAAAAAAGCTTCAATTAACGTTGAAGCGATGATAAGGAATAATCTTTCTATTTTGTAAATTCCTGTTCTTCGAAATCAATAGTAATTCCAAAAGATAAAACTGAAAAGACAATTAAACAAAATGGTTCTAATGGAAATTAAATAATATTTCTTTAGACATACAGCAATTTGTTAAACCTCTGTTTTAAAATTAACCAATAATGTAAGGGAAAATGGGGAACTGTTAGTGTTGCTAGATCCAGTCTCACAAAATGCGAGACAAGGAGACAAATAAAACGGAACAATAACTTCTAAATCGGCACATGAAACTACAATAAAGTCTATAAAAGCAGAACTGTATTCGGAATTCTAACTTAACCCTTTATAAATCAAATTACGAATTAATGAAAACTTGATTTTATAAAGCATTTTTCGTGAATTTATGAAATTGCATTAGAAGATTTTGCACAATCATTTGATAGAAGGATCAATTTTAGAAGGATTTTATCAATTAAAATTAAGAAATTAATTTGAATTCACAGGGATTTCGTGCACTATTTATAATTACACTCAAATCTTTTATTTAAAATATTTCTTTTATGGTACTTTATAGAATTGAAAAATATACAAATATAATGGTTTTACAAAAGCAATATATAAATATTTCCAAACTGAAATATTCCACTCCCCCCCCTCAATTTTTTTAATGTTAAGAAAGCTGTAAAGATGCAGATGAAAACAACCATTTGAAAATATTTTTGTTTTATGCAACCAGTAATGCTTTTGAAATAAGATAAAATAAATTATCTGTAACTCATTGTAACCTGTATTACTACTAAGTGATATAATAAACGAATTTTATAACAAGCTACTTTAATTATACATTAAATACTATCGAGGCGTAAACAGTTAAACGTTTAAGGCTGTTCTTAAATTAAAAAAAGCAATTTTATGCCGTAAGTTTTAATTTTTTTTTGTTTGGAAATGCATGGAACTAGCAGATATTGTTGTTCAGAAACTATCCAATCGCACTCATTTTCCCGTTTTTTTTTGCAAGCAGAATAGATTTTTCAGAAAGGAGTGTCAAAGTGGGCGTTTTGAGCTGACATCCCGCGCCAAAGTAGAATAATCGCTCAAACTGAGATGAAAAACGTGTTTATCACGTGATTAAAATCGTTTTTAATTCAAAAGGTAATTTATTGATCAAAAAATAGAAAATTCAGTTCGATTCCAAATCTCTTCCATAATTAGGCCTTCCAATCATATCTTTTCGTTAAAAAATGAATTTGTAAATTTATCGAAACGTTTTGCGCTTGTTGAGCAGTGCAGTCGAGAACAATCTTAAATGACATAAAAAAGCTGAGAACTCACGAAAAAATTTTAACATAAAATCCTTTCTTTCTCAACTTCTGGTATAATCCCATACATTAAAAAGAAAATGAATTAACAATTATAATTGAAGAGACATGAATTTTAAAAGGAAAGGTACAAAAAGAATGAGATTTAATACAAATTGAAAAACATACGAAATACACATTAGCTATTTATTTTTACATTTTAGCTTTGTAAATAAAGTTAGGATTTAGTTCTCAGAAAAATAATCGTTTAATGTACTTCCTAAATGAACTTTGAGTCAAAAATTTTAATTAAATCAGTAAAATACATTTTTTTTTTGTCTTAACAAAAACACACATTATAAATATTGCTTTGCATTAAAAATTGAAGCGCTTAATAAACTGAAACACAGTTTGCTAAATACTTATCTCCGCTTTAATTTATTTCTTTCAGATTTGTACATATATAAAACCATTAAAAATGATACAATATATATATCTTCAGAAAGGAAAAAAAAAAAAGATTCAATTAACGTTGAAGCGATGATAATACCCTGTTCACACCACAAACATAAGATGTCTTAAGATCGCCGTGTTTGAAGCGGACCTTCCCGGAATTGGATGCCTGTTCACATTGGAAAATCTACCTAAGATATCTCAGCGAATGTCACTGTATCTCTGAACTGAACAAATGTAACGCATGCGCATGCGCTTGAAATAAAGACGGCCACAAAAGCCAATCAGTAAAAGCGAAGCTTTATAGCCAATGAGAGTGAGTGGTTGTTCCTGTATTTAGCCCGGGCGAGTTGAAACTCTTTGAGAGAGTTTGTGGAACTCTCTGAGAGAGTTCCATGCCTGAGATATCTTAACTATCCATGGTGTGAACAGGGTATAAGGAACAATCTTTCTTATTTGTAAATTCCTGTTCTTCGAAATCAATAGTAATTCCAAAAGATAAAATTGAAAAGACAATTAAACAAAATGGTTCTAATGTAAATTAAATAATATTTCTTTGGAACACAGCAATTAGTTGAACTTAGTTGTTTTAAAAGCAATCAATAATGTAAGGAAAGATGGGGCACAGTTATTGTCGCCAGATCCAGTGTCACAAAATGAGAGACAAGGAGACAAATAAAACGGAACAATAACTTCTAAATCGGTACGTTAAAATACAAAAAAGCCTATAAAAGCTGAACTTGTTTATAACGGAAATCCATCTTACGAATGGTTCTAATGGAAATTAAATAATATTTCTCTAGACATTCAGCAATTAATAAAAAAATTGTTTTAAAAGCAACTAATAATATCATGGAAGATGGGGCACAATTAGTAATGTCAAATCCAGAGTCACAAAATGCGGGAAAAGGAAACAAATAAAAGCGGGACAGTAACTTCTAAATCGGTACGTGAAAATACAATAAATCCTATAAAAGCTGAACTTGTCTATAACGGAAATCCACCTTACGAATTGTTCTAATGGAAATTAAATATTTCTTTAGACCTACAGCAATTAGTTAAACTTTTATTTTAAAATTAATTAATAATGTAACGGAAAATGATGTACAGTTATTGTTGCCAGATCCATTGTCACAAAATGCGAGACAAGGAGGAAAATAAAACGAAACAATAACTTCTAAATCGGTACATGCAACTACAATAAAGTCTATAAAAAAGGAGAACTTCTGTATTCGGAATTCTAACTTAACCCTTCATAAACCAAATTATGAATTAATGAAAACTGAATTAATGAATTATGAATTAATGAATTATGAATTAATGAATTATGAATTAATGAATTATGAATTAATGAATTATGAATTAATGAATTGATCTTTTTAAGCATTTTTCGTGAATTTTTTAAATTACATTAGAAGATTTTACACAGTCATTTGGTAGAAGGAATTTTAGAAGGACTTTATCAATTAAAATTAAGTAATTAATTTGAATTCACTGGGAACTCCACACAAATCTGTTATTTATAATACTTCTTTTATGGCATTTTATAGAGTTGAAAAATATACAAATATAATCGTTTTACAATAGCAATGTAAAAATATTTTAAAACTGAAATATCACCCCCCTCAATTTTTCAATGTCACGAGAGCTGCAAAGATGCAGAACAAAACAATCTTTTGACAATATTTTTGTTTTGTGCAACCAATCATGAATTTTTGAATAAGATAAAGTAAATAACCGGTAACTCATTGTAAACTGTATTACTACTGAGCAATATAGAAAACGAATTTTATAACAGGTTAGTTTAATTATACTTTAAGTACCGTGCAGGCGTAAATAGTTAAACGTTTAAGGCTGTTCTTAAATCTAAAAGGGCAATTTTATGACATAAGTTTTAATTTATTTTTGTTCGGAAATGCAGGTATTGTTGTTCACCAACTATCCAGTCACACTCTTTTACCCGTTTTTTTGCAAGCCCAATAGATTTTCCAGAAAAGAGTGACAAAGTGGGCGTTTTGAAATGACTTTCCACGCAAAAGTAGAATAGCCGCTCAACCGAGGTGAAAAGCGTGTTTATCGCGTCATTAAAATCGTTTTTAACTCAAAAGGTCATTTTTTGATTAAAAAAAAAATAGAAGTTTGATTCCAGATCGCATTCATAGTCTAGCTTTTATATTTTATATATTTTCGTTAAAAAAATGAATTTGTAAATGTATCAAAAAGTTTTGTGCTTATTGAGCAGCACAATCGAGAACAACCTTAAATGATCTAAAAAAGCTAAAAACTCATTAATAAATTTTAACATAAAAATCCTTTCATTGTCAACTTCTGGTGTAATCCCATACATTAAAAAGAGAAATGAATTAACAATTACAATCGAAGAGACATGACTTTTAAAAGGAAAAGCATAAAAAGAATCCTATTTAATATGAATTAAAAACTTATGCAATGCACATTACTTTTTTTTAAATTGTAGTTTTGCAAATAAATTTAGGATTTAATTCTCAGAAAAATAATCGTTTAATGTACTTTCTAAATGAATTTTGCGTAGCAAATTTTAATTAATTCCGTACAATGCATTTTTATAGTCTTAAGAAAAACACCCGATATAAATATTGCTTTGCATTAAAAATTGAAGCGCTTAATAAACTGAAACATAATTTGCTAAATACTTATCTCTCTTCTAATTTAATTCTTTCTTTCAGATTTTTATGTAAATAAAACCATTAAAAATGATACAATATATATTTTTAGAAAGAAAATAAAAGAATGAATTAACGTTGAAGCGATGATAAGGAATATTCTTTCTATTTTGTAAATTCCTTTTCTTCAAAATCAATAGGAATTGCAAAAGATAAAACCGTAAAGACAATTAAACGAAATGGTTTTAATGGAAAATTAAATAATATTTCTTTAGAAATTCTGCAATTAGTTAAAATATTGTTTTAAAAGTAATCAATAATGTAAGAGAAGATGAGGTACAGTTAGTGTTGCTAAATCCAGTGTCTCAAAGTGTGGGACATGCAGGCAAATAAAATCGGAAAAGTAACTTTTAAACCAGTACATGAAACTACAATAAAGTGTATAAAAGCAAAATTTATGTATTCGGAATTCTAACTTAACCCTTTGTAAACCAAATTACGAATTAATGAAAACTTGATCTTAAAAAGAATTTTTAGTGAATTTTCGAAATTACATTAGAAGATTTTACACAATCAATTGATAGAAGGATCAATTTAAGAAGGATTTTATCAGTTAAAATTAATTACTTAAATTTGAATTCATAGGGATTTTGTGCAATATTTATAACTGCACTCAAATCTTTTATTTAAAATATTTCTTTTGTGGTATTTTATAGAATTAAAAAATATACAAATATAATGGTTTTACAATAGCAATATAAAAATATTTCTAACTTATTTTTCCTCTTACAATTTTTCAATGTCAAAAAAGTTGTAAGTATGCAGATTAAAACAGCCTTTTGAAAATATTTTATTTTGTGCGACCAATAATGCTTTTGAAATAAGATAAAGTAAATTACCTGTAACTCACTGTAAACAGTATTACAACTGAGTGATATGGTAAACGAATTTTATAACAAGTTACTTTAATCTTAGTTTAAAGTACATTCGGGACGTAAACGGTTAAACGCTTAAGGTTGGCTGTTCTTAAATAAAGAGGGCAACTTTATGACATATGTTTAATTTAGTTTTATTTGCAAATGGATGAAACTAGTAGGTGTTGCTGTTCAGAAACTATCCAATTGCATTCATTTTCCGTTTTTCTTGCAAAGTATAATAGATTTTTCAGAAAAGAGTGTCAAAGTGGGCGTTTATAAGCAACTTTTTACGCAAATGTAGAATAATCACTCAAACTGGGGTGAAAAGCGTATTTATCACCCAATCGAAATCGTTTATAATCCAATACGTAAGTTATTGTTCAAAAAATAGAAAATTCAGCTTCGAACAGATCGCTTCCAAATTCGGTTTTCCAATTTTATGTATTGGCTGTAAAAATGAATTTGCAAATGTGTCAAATTGTTTTACACTTGTAGAGCAGCGCAGTCGAGAACAGCCTTAAATGGTGTAAAAAAGGTAAAAACTCTTGAATAAATTTTAACATAAAAATCCTTTCATTCTCGACTTGTGGTGTAACCCCGTGCATTAAAAAGAGAAATGAATTAACAATTACACTTGAAGAGACATGAATTTTAAAAGGAAAGGCACAAAAAGAATTCAATTTAATATGAAATGAAAAACATATGCTGTACACATTACATATATTTTTCTTCATTTTATCTTTGAAAATAAATTTAGGATTTAGTTCTCAGAAAAATAATCGTTTAATGTACTTTCTAAATGAACTTTAAGTCATAAATTTTAATTAAATCCGTAAAATACATTTTAATTGTCTTAACAAAAAACACACATTATAAATATTGCTTTGCATTAAAAATTGAAGCGCTTAATAAACTGAAACACAGTTTGCTAAATATTTGTCTCCGCTTTAATTTAATTATTTCTTTCGGATTTGTACATATATAAAACCATTAAAAATGATACAATATATATCTTTAAAAAGGAAAAAAAAAAAAAAAAAAAAAGATTCAATTAACATTGAAGCGATGATAAGGAACGTTCTTTCTATTTTGTAAATTCCTGTTCTTCGAAATCAATGGTAATTCCAAAAGATAAAACTGAATGGGTAAAAAAAACAAAGTGGTTCTAATGGAAATTAAGTAATATTTCTTTAGGCATTCAGTAATTAGCTAAATTTTTGTTTTAAAAGCAATCAATAGTATAAGGGAAGATAAGGCACAGTTATTGTTGCCAGATCCAGTGTCACAAAATTTCGGACAAGGAGACAAATAAAAGCGACAAGGAGACAATAAATCGTAAATCGATTCATAATCTGAAACACAGTTTGCTAAATACTTATCTCCGCTTTAATTTAATTATTTCTTTCAGATTTGTACATACATAAAACCATTAAAAAATGATACAATATATATCTTTAGATAAGAAAAAATATTCAATTAATGTTGAAGCGATGATAAGAAACATTCTTTCTATTTTGTAAATTCCTGCCTTTCGAAATCAATAGTAATTCCAAAAGATAATACTGGAAAAACAATTAAACGAAATGGTTCTAATGGAAATTAAATAATATTTCTTTAGAATACAGCAATTATTAGAACTTTTGTTTTAAAATGTTTGTTTATTGAACAACATACATCTGATTTGTGTGCTTGACATTCAGCCTGCTTATAAATCGTCGTCAGTATTACAGGGACGAGATAGCACAAGGAAATTTTACAACACAAGAGATATACAACCGGGAGCTCCACACAAAGTGTGCGTGCAATGGTGCCAGTGGAATTCGAACCCACAACCTCCTACGCTCGAAGGCGATTAGTGGCGTGATGCTTTGACGGCCAAGGATTCCCCTTGTTTTAAAAGCAATCAATAATGTAAGGGCGTATTTTCTCCGAGCACCTTCGTCGTTCCAAGCCCAAGCTCGCACTCTGATTGGTTGCTGCTCTCGGCACTGTTTTCATGTAACTTGGCGATAATCATACTTGGCGTAGCGATAGATGCTTCCGTCGAGGAGTTTGATAGCCTTTCGAACCGAGTACAAAGTAACTTTTCCCGTTTATTAATAAGTAAAGCATTAGCCATTTTATAAAATAACACAATATAATAATAAAGATAATACATAAAGACACAATATAATAACAAGACCACGAGGATAAGAAAGAGGGAAGAATAAGAATGAGTAGGTTAGGTTTTAGGTTTACTCGTTCACTTACGAGCGAAGTATTTTTCGCCAAGTATGGTTATCGCCAAGTTACGTGAAAACAGTGCCGAGAGCAACAACCAATCAGAGTGCGAGCTTGGGCTTGGAACGACGAAGGTGCTCGGAAAAAAATTTTCGCAATGTAAGGGAAGATTGGGCGCAGTTAGTGTTGCCAGATCCAGTGTCACATAAATGTGGGAAAATAAGCAAATAAAATTGAACAATAACTTCTAAATCGGTACCTGAAACTTCAATAAGGAATATAAAAGCAGAACTTGTGTATTCCGAATTCTAACTTAAACCTTTATAAACCAAATTATGAGTTAAAGAAAATTTGATCTTTTGAACCATTTTTCGTGAATTTTCGAAATTACATTAGAAGATATTACACAATCATTTGACAGAAGGGTCAAATTTAGAAAGATTTTAAGAATTAAAATTAGGTAATTAAATTTGGTTTCATAAAGATTTTGTGCAATATTTATAACTCCATTCAAATCTTTTATTAAAATATTTCTTTTATGGTATTTTATAGAATTGAAAAATATACAAATATAATTGTTTTACAATAGCAATATAGAAATATTTCCAAACTGAAATATCTCCCACTCAGCTTTTCAATATCAAGAAAGCCGTAAAGGTGCAGATGAAAACAATCTCTTGAAAATATTTTTGTTTTGTGCAACCAATAATGCTTTTGGAATAAGATAAAGTAAATTATCTTTAACTCATTGTAAACTGTATTACTACTCAGTGATATAGTAAACGAATTTTATAACAAGCTACTTTAATTATACTTTAAATACTGTAGAGGCGTAAACAGTTAAAAGTTTAAGGCTGTTCTTAAATCAAAAATAGCAATTTTATGACATAAGTTTTAATTTATTTTTGCTCGGAAATGCATGAAACTAGATAGGTGTTGTTGTTCAGAAACTATCCAATCGCACTGATTTTCCCGTTTTTCTTTTCTTTTCGTTTTTTCCAAGCACAATAATTTTTTTAGAAAAGAGTATCTAATCGGGCGTTTTGAACCGACTTTTCGCACAAAAGTAGAGTAACCACTCAAAGTGAAATAAAAAACGTGTTTATCACATGATCAAAATTGTTAATAACTCAATAGGTAATTTATTGATCAAAAAATTGAAAATTCAGTTCGATTCGAAATCGCTTGCATAGTCTGGATTTCCAATTTTATATATGCGTTAAAAATATATATTTATAAATGCGTCAAAACGTTTTGCTCTTGTTGAGCAGCGCAGTCGAGAGCAACCTTAAACGTTATGTCCTCCATAAAACATTTAAAAGCGCTAGTAAACACGTGAATAAATTTTAACATAAAAATCCTTTCATTCTCAACTTCTAGTGTAACCTCATACATTAAAAAAAGAAATGAATTAACAATTACAATTGAAGAGACATGAATTTTAGAAGGAAAGTCACAAAAAATATCCGATTTAATATGAATTGAAAAAGAAATGTAAGACGCATTACTTTTTTTTTTTTTCATTTTATCTTTAAAAATAAATTAAGGGTTTATTTCTCAGAAAAAAAATAGTCTAATGAATTTAGAAAATGAATTTTGAGTCACAAATTTTAATTAAATCCATACAATACATTTATAGTCTCGACAAAAACATAAAACATGAATATTGCTTTGCATTAAAAATTGAAGCGCTTAATAAACTGAAACAGAGTTTGTTAAATACTTATCTCCGCTTTAATTTAATTATTTCTTTCAGATTTTATATAAATAAAACGATTAAAAATGATACAATGTATATCTTTAGAAAGGAAAAAAAGAAGATTCAATTAATGTTGAAGTGATGATAAGGAATAATCTTTCTATTTTGTAAATTCCTGTTCTTTGAAATCAATAGTAATTCCAAAAGATAAAACTGAAAAGACAATTAAACGAAATGGTTCTAATGGAAATTAAATAATATTTCTTTAGACATACAGCAATTAGTTAAACTTTTGTTTTAAAATTAATCAATAATGTAAGGGAAGATGAGGAGCAGTTAGTGTTACTAGATGTTAGTGTTACTAGTGTCCCAAAATATGAGACAATGAGACAAATAAAACGGAAGAATAACTTCTAAATCTGTACATGAAACTAGAAGAAAGTCTATAAAATAAGAAATTGCGTATTCGGAATTTTACTTTAACCCTTTATATAACAAATTTTGAATTAATGAAAACTTGATCTTATAAAGCATTTTTCGTGATTTTTTTTCAAACTACATTAGAAGATTTTACATAATCATTTGAAAGAAGGATTTATTTTAGAAGGATTTTATCAATTAAAATTAAGTAATTAATTTGAATTCACAGGGATTTTGTGCAATATTTATAACTCCACTCAAATCTTTTATTTAAAAAATATTTCTTTTATGGTACTTTATAGAATTGAAAAATATACAAATATAATGGTTTATCAATAGCAATATAGAATTATTTCCAAACTGAAAATCCCCACCCCCCTCATTTTTTCAATGTCAAAAAAGTTGTAAAGATGGAAATCTAAAAAAAAAAAAAAAAAAAAAAAAAAAAAATCTTTTGAAAATATTTTTATTTTGTGCAACCAATAATGGTTTTGGAATAAGATAAAAAAATTATCTGTAACTCATTGTAAACTGCATCACTACTCAGTGATATAGTAAACGAATCTTATAACAAGATACTTTAATTATATTTTAAATACTGTCGAGGCGTAAACATTTAAACGCTTAAGGTTGTTCTTAAATCCAAAAGGACAATTTCATGACATGAAATTTAATGTATTTTTGTTCGGAAATGCATGAAACTAGCAGGTATTGTTGTTCAGAAACTATCCAATCGCGCTCATTTTCCCGTTTTTTTTTTTTTTTTTTTTTTTTTTTTTTTTTTTTTTTTGCAAGCACAATAGATATTTCTGATAAGAGTGTAAAGGTGGGCGTTTTAAGTGACTTTCCGCGCAAAAGTAGAATAACCGCTCAAACAGAAATGAAAAACGTGTTTATCGTGTGATTAAAATGGTTTTCAACTCAAAAGATAATTTATTTATCAAAAAATAGAAAATTCAGTTTAATTCCAAATCGTTTTCATAGTCTGGCTTTCCAATTTTATATATTTTCGTTCAAAAACGAATTTGTAAATGTATCAAAATATTTTGTGCTTGTTGCGCAGCGAAGTCGAGAACAACCTTAGATAATCTAAAAAAGCTAAAAACTCATGAATAAATTTTAACATAAAAATCCTTTCATTTTCAACTTCTGGTGTAACAACATACATAAAAAAGAGAAATGAATTAATAATTATAAATGAAGAGACATGAATTTTAAAAGGGAAAGTGCAAAAAGAATGAGATTTAATACAAATTGAAAAACATATGCAGTACACATTACAGATTTATTTTTTCATTTTACCTTTGAAAATAAATTTAGGATTTAGTTCTCAAAAAAATAATCGTTTAATGTGCTTTCTAAATGAACTTTGAGTCAAAAATTTCAATTAAATTCGTAAAATACATTTTTATTGTCTTAACAAAAACACACATTATAAAACGTAGTTTGCTAAATACTTATCTTCCCTCTTATTTGATTCTTTCGTTCAGATTTGTATATAAGTAAAACCATTAAAAATGATACAATATAAATTTTTAGAAAGAAAACAAAAAGATTTAACTAACGTTGAAGCGATTATGGGGACCATTCTTTCTATTTTTAGGTGCGTTCGTAATTATATAAATACGTAGCACCTATTGTTGTCGTTCAGTCCGTCCGTCCATCTGTCTGTCCGTCCGCATATAACAACGCAAAAACTATCCAACTGAATCGTTTGAAATTTAAAATACATAATTATTACATAATTTTCTCAAGTCATTTCAAATTTTATGAAAATCGGATGCATAGATCAATTACAGGGACAATCAAAAGTATTCCGTTACATTACTGTCAATGGGGAAAAAAGTTTCAAATGCATTTTAATCGTTTGAAATTTTAAATACATAATTATTACATAATTTTGTCGAGTTGTTTCAATTTTTATCAAAATCGGATGCATAGTTCAACTACAGGGACAATCAAAAGTGTTCCGTTACATTACGGTTAATGGGGAAAAATGTTTCAAATGCATTTTAATGGTGTTATCCTCATTCGAACGTAATAAAATTGATATGCATCTATAAAGTACATGTTATAATATACATTTTGCGGAATCTGTGGTGCAAAGAACATTTGTTATTGATTTACAAGGCCACACAAAAGTATTCCATTGCATAATGGTATAGGGAGAACATTGTTTGGTGCGCATTTAAATTGTAATTATTTACAATTTTATGAGATTGATATATGAGAGTGATACTTTTAAAACTTCGTTATCGTACGAACGCACCTCATTTGCTGCGATTCACGTGCAATTTCCAACTTGTTTAAATTCCTGTTCTTCGAAATCAATAGTAATTCCAGAAGATAAAACTGAAAAGACAATTAAGGGTGTTCGTAAATCAAAAGGGACAACTTTGTGACATAAGTTTTAATTCATTTTTGTTCGGAAATGCATGAAACTAACAGGTGTTGTTATTTAGAAACTCGACCTGTTTCTAATCGCACTTATTTTTCTGTTTTTGTGCAAACGCAATAGATATTTCAGAACAAGACGTCAAAAATGATGTTTTGAACCGCATCTTCCGACGAAACCAGAAAAACCAGTTGACGAAAGGTAGAAAATCGCGTGATCACGTGATCAAAATAGTTTATAACTTGGTAGATAATTTAATTATCTTAAAATGGAAAACTGAGTGCAATTCGAAACTGCTTTCATAAACAGACCGTCCAATTTTTATCTTTCCGTTAAAAAATGAATTTATTAATGTGCCAAAACGTTTGCAAATTTAAACCAGAACAGTTCAGAACACCTATAAACGAAATGGCTTTAATGGAAATTAAATAATATTTCTTTAGGCATACAGCAATTAATAAAAAATTTGTTTTAAAAGCAAACAATAATGTAAGGGCAGTTGGGGCGCAGTTAGTATTGCCAGATGCAGTGTCACAAAATGTGGAACAAAGTGACAAATAAAAGCGGGACGATAACTTCTAAATCGGTATATGAAATTATAATAAAGCCTATAAAAGCAGAACTTGTCTATAACGGAATTATGTCTTACAAATAGTTCTAGTGAAAATTAAATAATATTTCTTTAGACATGCAGCAATTAATTAAAAATTTGTTTTAAAAGCAAACAATAATGCAAGAGAAAATGGGGCACAATTAGTATTGCCAGATGCAGTGTCACAAAATATGGAACAAAGTGACAAATAAAAGCGGGACGATAACTTCTAAATTGGTACGTGAAATTATAATAAAGCCTATAAAAGCAGAACTTGTCTATAGCGGAATTTTGTCTTAGGAATGGTTCTAATGGAAATTAAATAATGTTTCTTTAGACCTTCAGCAATTAGTTAAACTTTTGCTTTAAAAGCAATCAGTAATGTAAGGAAAGATGGGGCACAGTTAGTATTACTAGATTCAGTGTCACAAAATGCGGCACAAGGAGACAAATAAAAACGACAAGGAGATAATACCTTCTAAATCGGTTCATGAAAATACAGTAAGCCTATAAAAGCAGAACTTAAGGGATGTCCATAATCCATATATAATTTTATCAATTTAGGGGGAGGATGAGAGGGAGGGTCTGGCACATGATAACGTAAGATATCTCTAGGGGAAGGAGGGAATTGCCTTTTGTTATCGATATCACTTTTGAGCGAATCCAAATTTTGTTTTTTTATTTGTTCAAATGTATGTTTTAATTGTTTATACAATTCAAAGACATGTTTTAATTGGAAATGAGACTTATTCCGATACAGTAAATTGTTAGTTAATATGGTTATTATTTTTGGAGTTATAGGGATGTTTTTTTTTTTTTCACTCAATTCGGTACTACTTGAGTAGTTTGGCGTTTTATATAATTTGTCGAAATTAATTCATCAGCAATTTATTAACAGAGAATTATTATGAATGAAGCTAGCAATTTAATTACTAATATATAATATTATTTTAAGAAATAACTATCAAAATTTTTCTTAGAACATATGACGCAATCAATTTTTCATTATTACACTTCATTTAATTTTCATTAGAAAATCAATCATTTAAAAAATTTCTCTGGAAATATATTTCTATCTTTTTCTACTTATATCTATTTCTTCACGAGTTTTTACGCAGAATCCATTAGAAAATTTTTTTTCTCTTTGTTATTCTGAATAGGTATATATCAAAATTAAATCACAATGTCAAAAATAATGTTATAATATAGTACCTTCAATATGCTTTTTCTAAAACAATTTTCTTTAAAATGACTAAACATAAATTTTTATCCACACTCATAGTCATAGTATGATGCGATGAAAGCTACAATAACTTTGAATGTCAAAAATAACACTTTATTTTTATTGCACAAAGGTAATAAAGGAATAAAATACAACACTGGAATATGAGTCTCTTGGGTAAAGGCAATGAATTTGTTTGGTTTTTTTGAATAAGTTATGTATTCTGTGGAATGGATATTGCGTTTTGTTATTCATATTAACAATAATAATATGTTATAAAGCAGAATAAGTCAAATAGAAATGAAAAATATACGCAGCTTTAATAGCGTATAAAATTAATAAATACTTATTATTATTATTTTTTTATATTTATTCTTCATTAATGGTCAAAATAGGTCAGCAATTGATTATTTGACATTAGCCCAGCAGCAGAATTTTTTTCTGCAGTCTGCAAAGCAAATAAAAACTTTAAAAAATAGTCTGCAGAGCAGACCAATCCTTCACATTACATTATATGCACTCAAACCTCCCAAGTATTTGTGATAAACATAAAAGAAAAGTATACTTTTAAAAAGAAGTTGCCTTTGTTCTCAGAATTTTTAACATCTCATACATAGTACGAAAAGGGGAGGGGGCAGGGAGTCTCCCCTTTGACAAAAATTGCTGGTTTTCCACGATCTTTTGAAGCGATGTCATTTTTCGCAACCTTTTGACGAAATTTGCATTCTTCTCGTGATTTTTTGACAAAATTTAACGTTTTTTCGATCTTTTGACGAAAACTGCTGCTTTTTTCCGTATCTTTTGAAATAATTTGACGTTTTTCCGCGATCTTTTGAAGAAATTTGCCGATTTATCGCGATCTCTTGAAGAAATTTGCCGTTTTTTTTGCGATCTCTTGAAGAAATTTGCCATTTTTTCGCGATCTTCTGAAGCAATTTGTTGTTTTTTCGCAATTTTTTGAAGAAATTTGCAGTTTTTTCGTGATTTTTCGATGAAATTTGCCGTTTATTCGAGATTTTTTGAAGAAATTTGCAGTTTTTTCGTGATTTTTTTGAAGAAATTCGACGTTGTTCCGTGATCTTCTTACGAAAACCGCCGTTTTTTCGCGATCTTTTCACAAAACCTGCCTTTTTTACTCGATCTTTTAAAGAAATTTGTCGTTTTATCACGATCTTTTGAAGAAAT
Source organism: Maratus speculifer (assembly GCA_964019185.1). Classification (NCBI taxonomy): domain Eukaryota; kingdom Metazoa; phylum Arthropoda; class Arachnida; order Araneae; family Salticidae; genus Maratus; species Maratus speculifer. The sequence continues at coordinate 323,255,490 of OZ025291.1, read as the reverse complement.
TTCCCTTTTTTTCTTGATTTTTTAGACGAAAACTGCTGTTTTTCCGTGAACCTTTCAAGAAATTTTAGGTTTATTGCGATTTTTTAAAAGAAATTTGCCGTTTTTTGCGATCTTTTGAAGAAATTTGCTGTTTTTTCGTGATTTTTTGACGAAGTATGCCGTTTATTCGCAATTTATTGTGAAAATTTGCCGTTTTTTGCGGTGTTTTGAAGAAACTTGCCTTTTTTTTTTTTCGCGTTCATTTGAAGAAATTTGCCTTTTTGTGATTTTTTGACGAAATTTGCCTTTTTTCGCGATCTTTGGACGAAATTCGCGTGTTTTCCACTGTCTATGACGAAAATGATTTCTTTTCGAAGACTATTTGTCGAAATGTCTGATACATTTTATATCAGAATTTTTGGATTTAGGATCGAATTGTTTTAATTTTTGCAAAATTTTTAACAGTTGAAAAATAGTCTGCAGACCTGCCCAAGAGTCTGCGACGTGCGTCGCAGCGTTGCGCCGATTCTGCTCCCGGGGACATTAGTATATATATTTCCATTTACATGATATTTAAAGGGACAATATTTACCTCAAAATTAGTCAAAAAGTCGAAAAGGTACATATAAAATAAAATCACAATGTCAGAAATAATGTTATAATCCAGAGCGTTCAATATGCAACTTCTGAAACAATTTTCTTTAAAATGACTGAATATAAATTTTTATCCACGCTCATAGTCACAGTATAATGTGTTAAAAGATACAATAACTTTGAATAAAAATAACACTTGATTTTTATTGCACAAAGGTAATAAAGGAATCAAATGTAACACTAGAATATGAGTCTCTAAAGGAAAAGGCTATGAATTTGTTTGGATTTTTTTATTAAATTATATGTTCTGTGGAATGGATATTGCGTTTTGTTATTCATATTAACAATAGTAACATGTAATAAAGCAGAATAGGGCAAATAGAAAAAATATATATATGCTGCTTTAATTGCACACAAAATTAATAAATATTTATTTTTTTATTTTTTATTTTCATTTATTTTTATATTTATTCTTCATTAATGGTCAAAATCGGTCAAAAATTGATTATTTGACATTAGTATATATATTTCCATTTACATGATATTTAATGGGACAGTATTTACCACAAAATTACTCAAAAAGTTGAAAAGGTACATATGAAATAAAATCACAATGTCAAAAATAATGCCATAATCTAGTGCCTTCAATATGCAACTTCTAGAATAATTTTCTTTAAAATAACTGAACATAAATTTTTATCCACACTCATAGTCATAGTATGATGTGATAAAAGCTACAATAATTTTGAATGTCAAAAATAACACTTGATCTTTACTGCACAGAGGAATTAAAGGAATCAAATATAACACTAGAATATGAGTCTCTTGGGCAAAGGCTATGAATTTGTTTGGATTTTTTTGATTAAATTATACATTCTATGGAAGGAATATTGCGTTTTGTTATTCATATTAACAATAGTAACATGTAATAACGTAGAATAATTCAAATAGAAATGACTAATATATGCTGCTTTAATTGCACGCAAAATTAATACATTTTTATTTCTTTATTTTTCATTTTTATTTATTTTTATATTTATTCTTCATTAATGGTCAACATTGGTCAGCAATTGATTATTTGACATTAGTATATACATTTGTATTTACATGATATTTAAAGGGACAGTATTTACCTCAAAATTTGTCAAGAAGTTGAAAAGGTACATATCAAATAAAATCACAATGCCAGAAATAATGTCATATTCTAGTGCCTTCAATATGCAGCTTCTAAAGCAATTTTCTTTAAAGTGATTAAACATAAATATTCATCCACACTCATTAGTCATAGTATGGTGTGATAAAATACAATAATTTTGAATAAAAATAACACTTGATTTTTATTGCACAAAAGGTAATAAAGGAATGAAATATAACACTAGAATATGAGTCTCTTGGGCAAAGGCTATGAATTTGTTTTGATTTTTTCGTTAAATTATGTATTCTGTGGAATGGATATTGCTTTTTGTTATTCGTATTAACAATAGTAACATGCAATAAAGTAGAATAAGTATAATAGAAATAAGAAAATATATTATTCTTTAGTTACTCACTAAATTAATAAATATTTATCTTTTTATTTTTTATTTTTATTTATTTCTATATTTATTCTTTATTAATGATCAAAATCGATCAGGAATCCATTACCTGAAATCTAGAATCTATATTTCCATTTACATGATATTTGAAGAGAAGTTTACCTTAAAATTGGTCAGAAAGTCGCTTAAAAAATTAAATGAAAGCTTGTTTAATTGAGAATATCGAAACGTCATTTTGACCCATGCGCCAATTGTATCGTGAGATATTGTAAATTTTGTTAATACACTCCGCGCAATTACCCATACAAATTATATTTTTAAAATGTTACAGCTTATTTTGTATTTGAGACAGAGATTTAATCTTTTTCGTATGTTTTTTATTGCATATGTGATAAGTCTGCGCATGGAATAAGACTTGAGGTTTTTTATATATAAAAAAATACAGTCGAGTCTCTATATAACGAAATCCACAGTTCCAGTAAAAAATTCGTTATATAGAGAAATTCGATGTATAGAGAATGATGTTAAAAATCGTTTTTAATGTGTGAAATTTGGACAGATATTATTTTTGATCTTTTGAATTAAGAATTTGAAATGTTTAAAAGTCAAATATTAACATAACATTTTATTTCTTAATTATTTAAGCTGTTTCAAAAAAGAGAACAGACATTTATTTGAAAGCTTAATGAAAATCAAATAAGGAAGACTTGCATTAATTTCAGACGAAGAAATCTGCATTTTTTTTTATTTTAAAATTGTTACACTCTCAAAAAATACTCAAATTTTACCAAGGAATGAAAAATTGTAGTTAACATTTTCCTCCATTTGAAGACCTCTCTTATGTGCCTCTCATTGATTCCTCTCTTACGTGTGTATCAATCCAATTGACACTGTTTTGAGAAAGATGTGGAAAGGTGTGTGGGAGGTGAGATGAATTCGTTGTATTTAAAGAGCAAGGAAAAAAGTAATAAAAAAAAAAAAACTCAGCACTGACGATAAATTAAAATTAAGTGATGGAAAATTGATTCCATATGATTTCGAAGCTTTTTAAAACTGTTTCTTATGACCAATTTTTGAAAAAATTCGTTATATGGAGATAGATATTTCGCTATATAGAGACTGTTTTTAATGTAATCATGCGAAAAGGGGACCGTTCCTACTAAAAATTCGTTATATAGAGAAATTCGATGTATGGAGTTTCGATGTAGAGAGACTCGACTGTAGTATATGGAGATGTGTTTGATTCTTTTTTTCACTATTAAAAAATTATATTAATTGTAATATTACCATCTCTGACAATAAAGTTCGGTGAATAGTCCTGTAACATTAACGTAGATAAAATATTAACGAAAGTTGCCATACTCTCCTCAGTCACATCCCATAACTATGCACCGCTGAGGTTCTGCTATACATCTTCTGGAATCTTCGCTAGAAATCTTCTTTTGGGATACAGTTCAAAAGCTTCGTCTCATTTTGTTGGATGTCAGAAATTTCGCCAAATCTCTTTCCTTTCACTTTGAGTCGTGGGAATAGGGAAAAGTCTGGAGGATTGTGATCTGGCGAGCATGGTGGATGTTCAATTTGAACCACCCCTCATGAACTTCTTTCAGTGTCTTTCGAAATTTAAACTGATCTTTTGTTTCTTCCTTTCCCAGTTCTCAGTTAAGAACCAACACACTAAACAAGCACTTTGTAAAGCACGTCTTACACAGAATATAAACGATGCTCAACTGAACAACGGTGGGGGAAGAAGCTGAACACATGCCGCTACGTAGGTGCAGCGTTTTGTTTAGCTAGTGTTGCAAGATCGTCCTTTCTGAATTCATTCACCGACCTTTTTTGTCAGAGGTTGTATAGCTAAGAAAACACAAGAGTGCAAGGCAAAGATATGGAAACTCCCCTTTAGATACCGTTGTTAAAAGCGCCCCTTATAATTCTCCGGAGCGAAAAGATGATTATCCTGTTATAAAGGACTTTCCACTGTTTGTTACTATAGTGGCAAAAATATATAATAAAACCACTTTCATGAGATTGGCCGAAATCGTAGTTCAATATTGTAGAGTACACCAGGTCCATATATTACCTTTTTTTCTGGAACGAAGTGATATAAGCATCTTTTAATAAAGAAAGTCAGTTCATAAACATCTTGGCTAAATCGTCTTTATTTTCGCAGAATACGAGAAATATGAGCATATCAAAACACCAGGTATACGGCTTATATACACAAACTTTCACTAGCATTAAAAGAAACATCTTTGCATATTCAACAACAACGAATTGTGCGGGTTGACTTGTCCGCGACAAAACATAATCTGACTAAATTTTCACATTTCACAAACGCCAAGAGAAAGTCTCTTGGCATACAATAGAATCCCAATTCGAGCAAAAAAAAATGTACAGGTAAAAAGGACCGTTATATAATAAGCAATGGAAAAAATTTAAAAAGAGTATTGTCAAGAATACAACAATTATCGCCCGCGGCGAAAAACTCGCAACTCACAGTAACACTAAAAGAAAATTACACAAGCGGTAACAAAATTAAGTTCTTTAAACAAGACAAAATGAAATGATTGGGAAATAAAAATAGCAGTTATTTAAAACATAAAAAATATTTAATTCATTTGATATTTAATCAACTGAAAAACAAGAAAGAAAAATCTAGAAATGGAATGATATTTCAAAACTAATTTATTATTTGTTTTTTATTTGTTATTATTAGTTTATATGCAATTAGAGACGAACACACTATAAAAATACCTATTAAAAATGCTTTTCTTTTAAAATTAAATTTTAAAAGAGGGGGGGGGGCTAACATTTGAAAAATTAATAGAAATATATATAATAGAATATGTGTTACATCACAGTTACGGTCGTATAAGGAGAATCGAGTTTGGCCGTTATTCAGTACATTCAGCTACTTATCAGAATATTCTGAGCAACAATGTTGGTTCACTATATGTGAATAAAGAAAACACTGGCCATTGTAAGCTGTAAGCAAAATACACTGCTCAAAACAATTAAAGGATATTGCAGTTTTAGGTGGATTTTGTATCTGGGAAACTTTTTAGCTGATTGATACATGGTCGACAGACATAGCAGGTTATATGAGAATAAATTACACATGTTTGGCAGAAAAAAAATGCATTTTGTTGCGCATTTGTGTACAAAAGGAAAAAAACACAATTTGTGCATATGAGAACAAAGAATAAGAAAAGGTGTTTTCTTCAAAGAAAATCATTTTCAGTAGGGGGTATGGTTTCCACAGGCGGCCAGCAACGTTGAACACCTTTGAGGCATGGACTCAATGAGGCTATTAATGACGAGTTGGGGTATTCTGCCCCACTCTTCCAGAAGAGCTCTTTCCAGTTCTTGGAGAGTTTGTGGGGGTTTTTGGCGGCCAGAAACTCGTCTTCCTAGAGCGTCCCAAACGTGCTCGATTGGATTCATGTCTGGAGAACACGCTGGCCATTCCATTCGAACGATTCCTTCCTCGAAAAGGAAATCCTCCACAAGGTTTGCACGATGTGGCCTGCAGTTATCGTCCATTAAAATGAAGTTATCTCCGATTGCTGCAGCGTAAGGGACTACAATAGGTCTCAGGATCTCATCCCTATATCGGCGACCAGTCAGAGCTCCATCTCGAATGATGTAGAGGTCAGTGCGCCCGTCAATAGAGATGCCACCATACACCAACACTCCTCCACCTCCAAATCTGACACTTTCGTGCACGAACGCAGGATTATTCCTACTGCCACGGTCCCTCCAGATGAAAATACGCCTATTATCCGGATGCACAGAAAAATGGGACTCGTCAGAAAACAGAATATTGCTCCATTCATTTCTCCTCCAGTTGACATGCTCGGTTGCCCACTCCCTGCGGTCGCGACGATGCCTTGATGTTAATCTAACACATACCATCGGTCGGCAAGCATACAGACCTACAGCATGGAGCCGGTTTCGGACAGTCTGAGTTGAAATCGTGGTGCCTGTAGCCGAGCGAAGGTGTTGTTGGAGAAGAATAGCGTTCATGTTTCGGTGTCTTCGAGCCGTTAACGCTAAATACCGATCTTCATTGGGCGTTGTTGCCCGTCTACGACCTTGCCCTGGTCTTCAGCCTGCACATCCACTCTCCAAAAAACGGTTCCAGATCCTGGAAATGACACTTTGTGACACTCCAATGGCTTGCGCTATTTCGGCTTGAGTTTGGCCCCCTTCTAACCTACCAACAATTCTCCAAGCTTCTGAATCTGTCAAATGACTTCGCTGAGACATCGTACTCATCGAAACAAAGCAATCACTGAATGCCGATCATCCTTGTCTTCATTTTCTTTTATCCAGTTGAAAGTCAAATTTCATTCTCTGCCGGTGAAGCGACGTTTTTGACGTCGAACTCAAAATTTGCATACTCCACAGTTTGAAAACCAGAAAAATTTGCATTTGTGATTGATTCTCTTCTTCTATTTTCGGCAAAAAAAAATTTCGTTTATATCTTTATTTTACATAAAACTTCAAATATCCTTTAATTGTTTTGAGCAGTGTATTTCCTATTCTAATGGTGAAACGGCTTATATGGCCAAGTAAGAGAAAGCCAAAGGCTACAAATATTACAAGCACAGAGTTTAGAAAAATGAAATAAAAAGCAAAATAAACTAAAATGAGTCAAAGAATCTTGGCTTGCTCTTGCTGGAAGTAAAATGTGTAAAAACAGGAAGGGAGATATCAACTTGAAAAAAAATAGTTGAGGAGGAAATTAAAATATGAGTCATATTCCGACAGTGATGAAAGTGTTCCTTTTATGGATTCTGATGAAAATATTGGATTGGAATTTGATGACGCTGAATGTGCTGAGTACCTGGAGTCTTATCAAGAAAAAAAGTCTAAAGAGGACAGGATTCAGTGCACCAAATGAAATCGGTGACTGCATGAACATGCTCATTTTATTCTTGCAAGGGAAGTGTTGTGTGGTTGTGGACGAATGGGGTTAGATAAAAAAGGAATGAAAACAAAGGCCAAAAATAAAAATACTAGGGCCTAAATAGAATAGAACTAATACTTACATTAAGAGCAAATTTCGATATTCGCCGGAATGTAAACAAGTGGGTTATAGATTTTTTGTAAATAAGCTGTGTATTGTTTTCAGTATTTATACCATCCATTCATGTAAATTCAGATGCTTTTCTTTTTATTTTCAATTTTTGTCTTAAGTTCTATTTTTTGGACTGCATTTTAGTTAAATTTTTCAAAATTTAGTGATATATATGTAAGTGTATATATTTTGTAAGTGTACTGTTATTTATTTTCATTTTTTTGTTTTTGTTTGGGGAAGTAAAAATGTGATTCACTTGGGTATAAAAAAGCTTTAACCTTTTTTCTTCATGCGGAATCTGTCCCACACCCTATGTGGCAAATGACCCAGAACATAAAAAAGGTGTAAAAAATGATGTTTGGGAAAATAATTACGCCGACTACATAAAATTTTTTTAAAATTTCATTAAGATAATAATAAGATTCTAAAGCATTTGATTAATGATTTTTTGTAATTAGTTTGTTGTTTTGTGCTTTATTATACATTTTACAAGAAGGAAAGTAAAAATGTGGAAACTGTAGCACCCCCTCCCCACCATAAATTTGGAATTATTCTTTATACATCTGTCTGTATCTGCATCTGTACATCTATAGCTATCTCTCTATCTAATAAAGGCCCCACCAGTGGCCGAGAGGTTCTGACCTCTCAACTGATAGACAGCAGGTGCTGGGTTCGAACCCAATCGTGGCCGTCGGCCTAACCGTTCGGAATTTTCCGTGGTTTTCTTCGAACATTGTATTTCCTGGCGCAAATACGGGTTAGGTTCCTTTAGAAATACCTCCATGGAGGGCACCCCACCCATTTTGGGCCTATATCCCACGTGTTGATAATCGGCCGTCATAATATAAACATATCTAATAAAGCTTGTAAATAAGAAAAGTAAGTATAAGAACTTTTTCATTTTCTGAATGGACTAACAAATAAATATTTTGCCGCTCTTATTATAGATATAAAAAAAGATAATAGTGATATTTTCTGTGCAGTTGCAATAAGAAGTTTTTTTTCTTTTTTTTTCCGGGGTTAGGGGGTGGATGGAGGGAGGACATTCATAATGTTTTTAATGTAAATGTAAAATGCAAGATCATATTTCAAGTCATTATTAAAAGAATATTTACTCAATGCTGTATTCATTAACAAATTTATTGCCTGAAATAAGCCGCTTCTAAAAATTTTTTCTTCAAACAGAAAGATTGTACTTTAAAATCAATTTTGATTAAGTTTTCGTCTTAAAATTTGAAAAATATCTTTAAAATATTTTTATCGAATGTTTTTCACTCTCACTCAAATTTATTTTAATGTAATTTCTTTTCAGTTTTTAAAATCCCAACAGAAATAAGAAATGCCGACAATTTAGAAAGATTGAAATCTTATACGGTTGGCATGTTGCAAATGAAGTGTTTTCTTGTAAAAGTTGAAATCTTTTAACGAAAAATTGAAACATAGTATATGAAAAATCTGAGAAATAATTTGGATTTTGAAGAATTTATGTTATTTTTCATTATACATTTGGGAAATGAATGAACTAAATATATATCGTCTATAAAATGAAAATGTGATTCAAAGCAGTTTATTTTTAAGAATCCGATAATTTTATATTAAAATTAGAGAAAATAAATGCTTAATAAAGAATTCAGATTGAAAATGAGTCAGAATATGTCAAGTAATATTTACAAATAATGCGATGATTCATTATTAAATAAAATATACTAAAGATAGCGAATTTAAATTTTATATTTTTGGAGTTACGAGGGTTTTTATTTATTTTTATGTATCCGGAATTGAAGCCAATGGTATTGAATATGCGGCATTTGACGCATGTATCGTAAAGTTTGACATTTTTTATTGTATACGTACTCAGAAAGTTTTGCCATGCGAAAATTATTTGTGTTGTTCAGTAACTAGAAAATTTTATGTCAGTCAAAAATGGGATTAATTCGTTTTTGTCCGATGATTTTCTACGATATTCGACGTTGATTATCTGAACAACAGTGCATCGATGAACACACTTCACTTTTTGGCGATGAAAAAACATCTATAACTGTATTACTGATTTAGTCAATTCAGTCGTTGCTGTCGTTCGCGCAAGGACAAATTGAAAAAAGTTTGTAAAAATCGATTATTGTGCTATGCATGCTATGCGCAAAATTATATGGCAAAATCCTCATGTGACCCATTGTAAGATCGAGGCATCCCTTTGGCATTAGTAAGACAGCCATACAGAAAGATTTAATGAACAGGTAGCAGTAAAAATATTAGTTCGCGTTTTATTCTGCATAGTATGACAATCAATGAGAAGAAAGACTTATGTCGTTTAGTGTAAAGAAATGCTAAAAAAATACAATCGTGGCGCATCAGAAAACGTGTGCAACATCTATGCAAGTGTCGAATCTTTTATCTATATGTATAAGCCGAAAAGTAAGCAGCAATCGACCGTATGGGTCTTTTAAGATGAATCAAACCCAACAAAAGTTGTTCGTGCAAAAAGCACCATGAAGAAAATAGTTGCCAGTTTCTTGGTATAAATGAACATGAGGTAACAATGCTTCTAGGGAATTATAGAACAGTCAATTCTGAAGGGTATATAGGCATTTATTTGCCAAAAATCTTTGATAAACAAGAAAAAACCCAATGATGCAGGCTCATTTTTCACCATGACAACGCGAGCTTTTGCACATCATCCCAAACAACGCAATATTTGACCGATCAAAAAAAAAAAAAAAAAAAAAAAAAAAAAAAATTGATAGGTGATCCTCCATGCAGTTCTGACTTTATAGAGAAATTTCTTTTGCTAAGGAAATGAACTAACTGTAATTTTTATAAAATTGGTTTAATCTAGCAAACTTAGGTGAAGTTTTCGTAAGCTGTTTCGTTTTAATAACCGTAAGATTTCTTAAAACTGATCAATTATTTCTCCAGTTATTGAAAGATTGATTGATTGATTTTTACTGCTCGAGAGTATTTTTGGAAAAAAAACTTGGCAAGCCTGCTTTCAGTGTCTTTCTGTTTTTAGTGCCAGGAAACGCTGAAAATTCATAAAATTAAAGTATCATAATTAAGTAAGTTCAAAAGAGTGTTTATTATTTTGTTTTTTAAAGTACGGTAACATTGTTCTACATTAAAAACAGAAGTAACTAGTAGAACAGAAGAAATTGTTTTCACAAAAACTTGTTTTATAAATCTGAAAGCAATAAGCTGAAGACTGTAATCAGAAATATTTTCTGTCTGTCTCCGGTAAATTTGGTGTTTGTTATATTTGTAAGCCGATTCAGGTCAAAGAGACAGACAGACAATTTTTTAAAAGGTATTTTAGATTGTATGTCATTTTAATATTCGAATGAAAATACAAATAAGTGTTTTTCTGAAAATAACACAGGTACTCTAATCTCATAATGTATGCATAAATTGGTGATGTACGAGAAGTTAATAAAAAAGAATACTGCCCAGTTAAACTGAAGGCATTGAGCTCACAGGCTACAAATACTAATTGCACATTAAAGCTTTATATTTTCAAGGGTTAATTCCGTTCGAAAAAAAAAAATTAAGAAGGGGAAACAGCTCTCCCCTTTTCTCTTTTTTTATATTTAATCATTGAACCTCCTATACTATCAAAGACATGCTTTATCATATAAAAAATCTATATCCAAAATTCAGAGCAAATTAGATAATTCTTAATAAAAACCCATTTAGCATTTATATAATTTAAAAAGAGTTATCCCCCTCTTTTATACTTAACCATTAAACTTCCAAAACTATTCAGAGATTTGAACGAAATCTGAAAATTCTGCTTGAAAAACCCATTTGTATAAATTAAGGGGGGGGGACATTAGAACCCCTGTTCCCCTTATTTATACTTATTCAATGAACACCTAATAACAGTCACGGAATCGCCTCATCAGAATGATCCTAATCTAAATTTTGAACGAAAACTTAATTCTGCATGAAAATCCCATTTATATCAACTAACGGGGGGGGGGATTAGAACCCCTGTTCCCCCTATTTATACTTATTCAATGAACACCTAATAACAGTCACGGAATCGCCTCATCAGAATGATCCTAATCTAAATTTTGAAAACTTAATTCTGCATGAAAATCCCATCTATATCAACTAACGGGGGGCATGAGCCCCCCGTTCCCCCTCTTATACATATCGAATGAACTCCAAAAACTAATCAGGGAAGCGCCTTGTCAGGATATACCTACATACAAAATTTCAAGTGGATCGGATATTTTTATCATGAGTTATCGCGTTACGTACATACGAACATACATACAGAACGGACGGGCACATAAGCTCTCAGGCTATGATAGCCTGTGAGCTAAAAATTGATTGGTTAAGAGTGTTTTTGAGAGAAACTTGGCAAACTGGCTTTCAATGTTCTCTAATCCTAAAAAGAATCTTTTATATTTTCAGTACTAGACAATACTGAAAATCCAGAAAAACCAAAGTATCATAACCAGGGACTGACAAAAGTTCAGGATATCTTCTTAGGAGCTAGTATGAAGAATAATTTCTTTGACACCAACGCATTAATTGCAAAATGGAACACTGGCAACTCCAAATCGTATTCGGCTATTTTGCAGGATTTATATCATTTTACAGTGAACAAGTTAACTATCCAATAAAAAAAATCAATGACATTTGGTCATTGTTTCCTGCTTGAAGCGCCAGTATAATGTATTTTATTAAAATGCAAATAACTGAGCTATTAAAAATAAATATTTTTGCACATGGAATTTTTTGGAGTAAAGAAAAAAAAAATAATAAGTAGGTATAAAAGTTAGTTGCCAAGAGAAATCTTTTCACAACTGACTTTTGTCGGACCCTGATCAAAACCATTTAAGATCAAAAGAATGTATATTAATCAATTTTTCAAAGCAGGATAAGATTTTTCTACAAATAAGTAATTCTAAAAGAGCGCCGTATATATAAAATAAATCGCGTTTTAATACATATACAGTCATTTTTAAAACATAGCTAAAATTATTAATATCTTTCTATTGCCTGAGGTTTAAAAAACTCTTCATATACACAATATTTTGAAGCACCCAGTTTAACCGGACCAATCTGCGTCAAAAAAGTAGGCACAACAAGAAAATTTAAATCGCAATACAAAATAAAACAAAAAAATATCATTTATTATTCGATTCTTTAAATTTATTCAATGAAATTGCATCAAAATCAATGAATAAGCATTTTATCATAACTTTCTCAGAAAAAAATATAAAAGTCTGTAACTATATAGTGTTTGCAAAATTACGCACAATGGAAAAAATACCTCATTTGTCACTTATATACGATGTGATTTATAAATAGTACTTACCTGGTTTTGGAAATAATTGTGATTCCATTGAATCAATCAATTTTTAGGTGCGTTCGTAATTATGTAAATACGTAGCACCTATTGTTGTCGCTCAGTCCGTCCGTCTGTCCGTCTGTCTGTCTGTCCATCTGTCCGTCCGTCCGTCTGTCCGTGTGTCTCTCTGTCCGTCTGTCCGCATATAACAACGCAAAAACTACCCAACCGAATCGTTTGAAATTTAAAATACATAATTATAACATAATTTTGTCGAGTCATTTCAAATTTTATGAAAATCGGATGGATAGATCAATTACAGGGACATTCAAAAGGATGATTCCGTTACATTACGGTCAATAGGGAAAAAAGTTTTTAATGCATTTTAATCGTTTGAAATTTAAAACATATAATTATTGCGTAATTTTGTCGAGTCATTTCAAATGTTATGAAAATCGGATGCATAGATCAATTACAGGGACAATCAAAAGGATTCCGTTACATTACGGTCAATGGGAAAAAAGTTTCAAATGCATTTTAATGATGTTACTTTCATTCGAACATAGAATTGGCATGAATCTATGAAATATATACTAAAATATGCATTCTGTACAATCTGTGATGCAAAGAATTTTTATTATTAAATTACAGGGCCACACAAAAGTATTCCACTATATAATGCTATACGGGGAAACATGGTTTGTTACGTGTTTTAATTATATTCAACTATTTCACATTCTATGAATAAGATATACATTGCTGAGGTGTAATAAAAATTACGTCCTGCATATTTACAGAAACGTAAAGATTTCGACTACTATACTGTATCCGGAGTACGCTCTACTATATCAGCAAGATCTGAATATTTTTAAAACTTCGTTATCGTACGAACGTACCTCATTTGCTACGTTCACGTGCAATTTCCAACTTGTTGATATATTACTGGTGGCAGAGAGAGAATAGCATGCTTTTTCAATGTTGTTCTTTAGTAAGGTGATATTGCTTTTTATTCTTGTGTACTACAATGGTTAAGGCATCCCAAATGTTCTCAATTAATTCTAAGTCCGGGTTTAAAGTTGGTCAATCTTAAATGTTTACATCTAGGGGGAAACCACCATTTCGTATTATGTGTGTTGTCGTTCTGAAATCTCCTTTCAAAATCCTAAGATATCGGCAAATGGAAGTAGATGTAGTTCTAGAGTCTCTGGATACTTTGTTTTCCATGCAGCCCGAATACCAAGCAGCTTTGACCTTTAAGGCTCTTGTTCCTGTTATCGAAGACACTCATAAGTTAATGCTATTTCTGTGGGGAGGTTATTTTATAATAACTCGTTTGCATTTCGATATTTTTAATTTTTTTTTTTTTTTTGGCCTTGGATAGGCGAAGTTCCTATTCACATTGCTCCCTTTTTAAGTTTTCGATTTTGGTTTCAGGTATTTTTTATAAAGTTAGTTTCACTTTCAAAACAGGTTCCGAAAATGAAAGTGTCATTAAAAAAATATCTGCAACCAAACTCGAAAGAGTAAAAAAAAGAGCAATATGGAGAGAAACCTTAGCTATCCATTGAAAAAAAAAAAAATGTTTAAAATGTTAAAATGAAAACGTGTTAATAGAAAATAACTTCCCTATGGGAATTGCATTAGCTCGCGAGTATCTTCGCTCGCAGGGACAAGAACCTTAAAGTCAGTCTTCCCATACAAAACCATCAAAAGTTTACAGTCTTGCCTTCTTTCATAGAAAATAAGTGATTTGCCTGTGGTTATGCTAATGAGAATTCTAGACATTAGTACTATCCAGATTCCATCTTTTTTTGTCGCTGAATAACAGAGTGAGTTACTGCCCATAACAACTTGCAATTTCGAGTTCAATCTGTTTTGTTTTGTTTATGGTGTGATTTTAGAACACGGTTTGAAACACATCGTTTGTAAAGCAATGCTCTTGCAGTCTCTTATGCCTCTATGTACTGTGTCCTTTAAGGCATTGATATTGAGATTGTTTTTAATTTGTTTTATGGTCAGATTTCGATTTGGCTTTTATCTTCCAATTTTTAAGTAAGGCTGAGTACTTGTTACACATAAAACTTTCAAAATTATGTTTTTTTTTTTTTTTTTTTTTTTTTTTTTTTTTTTTTTTTTAATAAATAATGTTGATAAAACCATCATAATACCACTACTATGTTTCATTTCAATTACATTTTGAAGGTTTAGAGTGAAATTTTTCCGTATGTTACTCTCTTCAATTTTATCACCATACTTTAGTATGTGTTGAGATAGATTGCATATTGATAGAACATTTGAGATAGATTGCAAAGTATGCAGTGAGAATTTATGATTAAATTATACTAAATATTATCTACTTTGTATGATTTAAATGTATTGAATATTCTTATTCATTTAATGTTGCCGTTTTTAAAGCTAATAAAAACAGCAGTTGAATCTCAATTGAATCAAATATAAATGAAATTTAGGGAATCATTGTGCGCGCGGCAGCGCGCTACAATAATATGATTGAGCGATGGTGCACACGGATTTTTCAATTTTTTTTTTTGCAATAACTAACTAAATACTTATCCAATTTTGATGATTTTTTTTTTAAATGTTCGTCTGACCAAGACGCACAACATAGCACAAAAATTATTTTTTTTTTATGGCATACTGTAGGTGTACTGTAGAGTATTCCGAAAATATGATAAAAATTTTGTGTCCCAGCACTTTTCTCGAAAACTACTAAAGATAAAAACTTAATTTTTTTTTAAACAAAAGACAAACTTTTTATCCCGAGGTAGTCATCGAGAAAACGTTATTTCGCTGGGCGGTTTTTCTGAAATTGCGTATTTTCCAAACTTGGTCATAAATGGGTATATCTAACGTTCTATTGCAGATAGAATGTTGCGGTAAAGTTTATTTTAAAGATTTTGCGATGCTAATTAATCCTGCAAAAATTCATAGCTTTACGTTAAACAGTTTTTTTACAAGATGAAATAAAAGAATGGCAGTCATCAATCTAAGGTACTTGTGATCATCGGAGAGAAAAACCAGTTACACCATTCGATTAAGCATAAAAAAATACAGAATGCTTTTTTTTCTCTTATTTTTAACTTAATTTTTTAACGAATTATGAATTTTTTTGAAATTTTTGACATGCTGATTTTTGTCATTTTTTAACACTAGAACGCCCGGATGGAGTTGATTCGTCTCCAATCATGTAACTAAATTTCAATTCGAACCAGAAAAATTTTCGTGAAATAATTTAAATCTAATCCACGCAAATTTACGTTAAATAAATCAATTAAATAATTTTGAATAAAAATTCTGGTGAGAAATATTATTTTCAAACTTGAGTAGAATTTCCGGACGTTCTAGTGTTAATGAATCATTTACTGAATAATTATGCACGGTGTCTAGCCCTGGTGGCTGTCAAATTTGATTTTTAATTTTAAATTAGGCAATTTTTTGCACCATGCCAAATTTATATTTTATCCATTTTTTTCATTTATTTATATTTTGTTTTTAGCACAATGGCATCAATGGCAAAAATGCCTGGCATACCTGTCAAATATTGGGGCCCTGTACTTTAAAAAAGTGTATTTATTATAAGTATATACCGTATTTATTCTAATAGAATGCGCCCTCTAATAGAGCGCGTCTTCTAATAAAGTGCGCACCTTGGTGCTGATTGAAAAAATAAATATACGGAAACGATATAGTAGATAAGTAGAAAACGATTACTTAAATGCATTATCGAGGATTCTCATCGATCAAAATAGAGATATTCTATCAAAGCGATGGAGTGGCGATGCAGCAAAAGTTTCAAATTTTGAACAATGTACCACTCCTGTAAACTATAGCGCCAAGGATATGCACACTGTTAAAAATCTGCTGCATTTTGCTGCAACGCACTCCCCTGCTTGTATAGAAAACGGTTACTTGGCCGTGAAATGGCGCTTTTTCATTGGTTGGAATAGAGATATTATATACAAGTGGTGGAGGGCGTTGCAGCAAAATGCAGCAGATTTTTAACAGTGCACTGTTAAAAATTTGACCCATTTGTTGCAGAGTCACTCCGCAGCTTTTATAGAATGTCTCTTTATGGCCAATGAGAATGCTCCATAACACAGTAAAGCAATAGTTTCCTATAAAAGCGGTGGAGTACGTTTTTAATAAGTCCGTAATAAATACGGATTAAGAAAAAAAAGAAGCATGGTTTTTGTATCAAACTTTACTCTTGCATAAAAAAAGTTCCTGTTTTTGGCAAAAATAATGGATATTTGAATGAAAAATCTATTCTTTGAAAGGATTTATTATTTTATTCACTTTAGTAAAAAACTGATATTTTTTTTTTTTTTTTTTTTTTTTTTTTTTTTTTTTTGAAAACCACCGTAGAATTTTGGTATAGAAAAACCTGTTTAAAATTTTTTTTAATTTGTAATACCAGAGTATTAGAGTATGTAGCATTTTTTAATTTCAATACAAATAAGATTTTGTTTTCCATATATAAAATACAAAACAAGTTGTGCAGTATCCCTATGGAATATGGAAAAATAGAAGGACTAGTGAAAAATGCTCCAAGGAGCAGTGCAAAAGCAGAATATGATTTTAATTGAGCATTAAAAAGTAATGGACAAGTGCTTCTGTTAATTACTGAGCATGAGGAAGGATAAGGGATCCCTTCTTGGCTACAACTCACTTCAATGCCAACTTTGAAAAAATCATATTTGCGCTTTTTCCGTGAAAACAAATCAGTCGCAGTTACTATAAAAATGTATAGTGTAAAGACGTAACCAGTAAAGATGCAGCTTAATTAGACAAAAATGTAAAGGAAGGCGACATAATGCCAGATACCTAGTTCCTGCAGGTATCATATTCATGCACTGCCACCAAGCATACCCTAAGTGTATAATTGCACAGAAAATTGATTTGTAGTATAGTGCAGAGTGAACAGTGCAGTTAACATCAGAGATGTACTACATGCTATACGCCGTACACCTTCTGGACTTTTTAATAGAACACCATATACCCTCTGTTTTTCAAGAAAGCTTATAGTATACACATTCTAGAATATCCCTCTGCTTAGAGCATATATCTTATGTTATTTTTATGACTGCACCCCTGGTTAACATCTAAAGCACGGTGGAAAATTCTACTAAAGAACCGCAAATTTCTTTTGTATGGAAAAAGCGCAAATATGATTTTTTCAAAGTTGGCATTGAAGTGAGTTGTAGCCAAGAAGGGATCCCTTATCCTTCCTCATGCTCAGTAATTAACAGAAGCACTTGTCCATTACTTTTTAATGCTCAATTAAAATCATATTCTGCTTTTGCACTGCTCCTTGGAGCATTTTTCACTAGTATGTTAATGTTCTTATCATGTTTCATTTGTAGCAAAGTTGAAGATCAATATTTGTCTTCTTTAGTTTTCGTTTTTGTTGTAAGTCATTAATTTTTTCCGTTCATCATAACTCTTTTTAAAGTTAAAATATTGCAAAGTTTTTTTTTTTTTTCAGTATTTAATTTTTCCATCGCTATTTTCATTATATTATTACTTTTTATTTAACCACTTATTAATAGCAAGCAGTTTCATACAAACTTTTTTAATTAATCAGGATAAATAATGTGACTTCTACATTTTATAGAAAAGTTGTTATCTTTTATAAAATGCCTGTAAAATTATGGCAGTTATGGATTACTTACAGTTATGGATTGTTATTAATATATTTTTTAATACTTTAGGAAATTAAAAATAAATTTTAACTTTTTTCTGGTGCTAAAAACGGAAAAATGTTTTTTTTAATGTGATAAAATGTTAAAATTTCATAAAATGAAGAAACATCTCAAGTCAAAATAATTAAAATAAAAATAAAAATGTAGTAGAGTTTTAATTTTTAAAAATTTGGTTTTTTACCTACGTTCAATGTTAAAAAAAATCTTTGAAATTGTTAGAAAAAACTGTTAATTTTAGTGTTAGAGAAAAATCGTTTAATTTATAATAAATATCTGTAATTTTTCCGTAAAACAGGTTTTTTCTGTATAAAAATATAGATATTTTTTGTGTAAAAATGACAGGTTTTCTTTAAAAGTGTTCTGTAACTCGGAAAGCCCGAAGCGTATCCTCTAGTTTTCTAATTCGGGTTAATCGGTTCGATCAATTTGATTAAAACTTTAGAATATCTATTTATATTATGCTAACGTATGTGGCACAAAAGTCTCGGGTATTTGTTAATTGTTTAATGACAATCCCTTCTTTCGCTACAATTATGGAGCTTCAAAATTATCGTTATTTTTTTTTATTCTATTGGCTTAAAAAATAAATAAAAATAAATAAAATTTTTTATGCCAATTTGGCGAAAACTTCTTTTTCAATACCAGTTACATATATATATTTTAACACTTTGCTATTATTTTAAAAATGCGATAACAATAAATAAAAAAAAGTTTAATTAATTATCGAACAAAACAATTTATATCATTTTAAAAAAGAAAATAAAAGTAAATAAACAGTTTATTAAAGAACTAGCAGGCTATGCCCGCTGCGCTAGTCCATTTTTCCAAACAAATCTTGACTCAAACAAAATGGTGATTTAAAATTTCTTTTTTAAAGGAGTGTAGACCATCGCCTGGAATGTCCTTCCGCAATGTTGAAAACGATGCCAGTGCCAATGTCATTGCGATGTACCACTATTGTATGCCTTGCAGAAAATTTGGGTAATTAAGTACCATCTCTCTTATTTGATCATTTATAGAGAGTTTGATATGAAAATGAGACCGTTGTGACAGCAGGAATCAAAATATTCTCTACTCATCACATTATTTTGTTAGAAAGCATTGCAATGATTATCAAACTCTATTAATTTTCAAATAGCACATTATCATTTGTTAGTTCTTAAACTCCCGAATCTGAACTTGCACTATGTGCAGATCTGGTAGCCTAGATACAATCTCGTTACATGTTGCATTACATTTTTTAATAACCGTCCTCATCTGGCAACTCTACTACAGTTTTCTATCTACCTTGGTCTGTTCCAGCAAAGTACATAGAAAAAAAATGTAAAAAAGAGTGTTTAACTTATATATTTATTAGAACAATGAAGCATTAAGGGTGTGTTTTAAAGCCGAATTATTTGGGTAAAATTAAAATTACATCAGTTTCACTGCCTCTTTATTTTTTTAAACCAGTTGCAGGGCTGCCACAGGCGACTATTTTTATATTCCGTTCGCACCACTATTTTTCTAATATAAATCTCAAAATAAATTTTTCTTGCAAATGTTGTCTAAGTGTATGTTAAGTATTTCTGTTTAAAGAAAGTGGTGCCAGTTAGAGTTAAAAAAATAGTCGCCTGTGGCAGCGCTGCAGTTGCTAATATGTAGCTGTTAAATCGGGAATAATCTTGATGCTAAGTTTTGTAGAAAAATAAACCTTCAGCTTGTAATCAATTCCATTATGATTTTTGGCGTGAAAAATTACTTTTGCTTATAACGCTTTGTTACAAATGTATCAGACTTATTTCGTGTTTATTGTCAAATGAAAGTGAAGTTTACAATCATCTATTATTGGCATTTCATCTTATATCTTGGCGATAGTTTTTTTTCGACGGGGTAATGAAGTAGTATTTAATAGTTAATTTTTAATAAAATTATGTTGATAGGGCTTAATGATAATTAAAACTGCAACATAAACATCATAAAAAAATTCGACTGTCGGTATTGTATATTTTTTTCTTAGCCAATTTTAAAGTATTTTTTTTTAACCTGAATGATTGATAAATTAATTGCAAATATATTTTTTTTAATTCTATATCATTGATATTTCGAATATTTTTCCTGCACATTGCAAATATTGCTTTTTTAGGGATAATAAAATAACTACAGATGAAAAATACATAATAAGGCTAAAACACAGAATTAACGACAGCTTGGCGAATGCCTCTACGAAGACTTGAAAAGGATGCAAGTTCTGTCAACTTAAATATCCAGATAGAATTTTAATAAATATTAAATACTACTTTATTATTCCATAGATCAATTTCGCCAAATTATACATATTGCAAAACGATTCACCATATTATACAAACGAATATAACCTTTATTTTAAATAACCAAAGAATCAATAAATTATGAAAATATTAATAGAAATACAAATAAAACGTCGAATTAAAAAGTAGTTAATGACGTAACAAACGCATGTAACATGTTTAATTTCAAATGAATGTGGCATTTACGATCATCCATTATTGACATTTAATCTTTTATTTTGGCGGAAGTGTTTTGGTCGATGGGTTAATCAAGTAGTACCAAATAATATAAAAAATATAAATAATAATATAGCCAATAATATTTTTGTCAGGTGTCATGTATGGATCACGTTAGTGCGATTGCAACAAAATTGTGATTTTATGGATTGCGTGGTAATCTGGTTGTTGTTGTTTATTTACTAATAACCTTTGTTTCTTTGCTTTTCTTTAATTTTTTTTCTTTATTGTTGTATTCTATAATTATTAATTAAACTTCACTTATTTATTATTGTTTCCTTTTTAAAATAATAGAAAACAATTAAAAATAATATAATATGTAACTGGTATTTGAAAACGCAGTGTTTGCCAAACTGATGTCAGATGTAAAAAAACGCGCCAAGGTGATGCGTATATAAAAATGGAAAAATGTTTATAATAATGTAAACAAAAAAGTAAACAAATAAATAAAAAATCGCCTTTTCGATTTATTTAAAATAATAACGCCAAGCAGTCGTTAATTCTGTAGTTACATCAATAGTAAATTTTCTTTTCTTCGTTTGTTTCGTAATGAAAAAGCATAAATTTAATAATCTCAAATAAAATAATCTGACAAATTTTCTATCATCTCGTTGATGATCTAGAAATCTTCTTAATGCATAAACAAAACGGCAAAGATGTCATATGCGCCGAGTTTGGCGCGATAATTTTTTATGCTAATTTGGCGGAAACATTGTTTTCGAATACCAGTTACATGTGTATATTTAAATTATTTTCTATTATTTAAATAGTAATAAAAATTTATGAAAAAAGTTTAATTAATAAGTACATAACAAAACAGTTTATACAATTTATAAAGTAAATAAACATTTTATTTATAAATAAATATTAATAGTCAGGTTAATATATCTCAGACAAAATGATGCCAATTTAAAGTCTATTAGTTACCTCGGTGATATATAATATCCGTGCGAATAAAACTTTCAATAATATAGTAAATATGCTGTTTTGCGGTGGTCAATTATCGAAGATTAGTCCAATATCATTTTAAATATTATCTAACACAGGAAAAATATGAAGAAAATTGAAGAAGAAATGGCTAATTAAAACAGACTTGTAAAATATTTTGGCACAAATGCCTTATGTGCACCACATTTGTGCAATTTTTTTCCTTTTTTACACCAATTTGGCTGAAACTTCGTTTTAAAATATCAGTTACATATATATTTTTTAATTGTTTTGTGTTATTTTAAAAAGGAAATAAAAATAAATAAATAATGTTTTGTTAATAATTATACAATAAAACAATTTACATCATTAAAAAAATAAATAAGAGTAAATAGTTTATTAATAAATATACAATAGCCGAGCTACCATATGAACATAAAATTGACGTTTTGTTGCAATCGCGCCAATGTGGTGCATATATGACATCTGTGCCATTTTTTTTTCAGCAGGCAATTTTTATTTCAAAATGTTGAATTTATCGATAGTAATAACGCGAAATTGCATAAATTTTATTTAAATTGCATAGATATCCTTGTTCAGTTTTTAAATTTTAAAACTAATTTTCCCTGGAAGAGAATTTGACAAAATGGCGCAAAAAAAGTATGTTTGTTGATTACAATTTTCAAAATTGCGGTGAAAAACTTTTGAAA
The DNA here is from genome assembly GCA_964019185.1 of Maratus speculifer. Lineage (NCBI taxonomy): Eukaryota > Metazoa > Arthropoda > Arachnida > Araneae > Salticidae > Maratus > Maratus speculifer. The sequence continues at coordinate 323,233,118 of OZ025291.1, read as the reverse complement.
AAGAATGACATTACTTTACAGTATATATACGTGTGGCAGAATTTCACACTAAAGCTAAAATTTAAATATTTGATTACAATTTTTAAAATATTAACTTATGTTTATTGAATTTACAATTGAATACCAAAAATTACCTTCTTTTGGAAAAAACAACATGATTGCGACCTAATGTTAGACATATGCATTCTTGGCTTAATTCTTTGCCGACAAAAGTAAAAATAAAATCTCAAAGAAACAAATATATAACTCACAATTACTTTTATAATTAGATCTGCCTTTTTCTGGAGTAAATTATATACTACCGAAATTTGATAAAAAAAGAGAAAGAAACTAATAAAAAGGAAAATAAATATCGTTCAAAATTCATTTAATCAAATTTTCAAGTTATTTTTTTTATTCTAACGCAAGGATAAGTCGCCAAATGTTGCATCAAATGTAATATTTCAGTTAAGTTATTTTTTAAGCGTTACAAATATTTCTTTTAAGATAAATATTTTTTTATAATATCATGCCTCATTAAATGGTTTTTCTTTATTATTATTATTACCATTATTAATTATTATTATTATCAATAGTTATTTTCTGCTTTTATTTGCAAGATGTTTGTAATATTTCTAACAGATATATCATTTTTAATTTGTTTAGTTATGATAATTTTCGCCAAAAATAACTACTGGCAACCCTTTCATCAAAAATAACCGAAAATACAAAAATCATACTTATAACCAAAAATCATACTTATCCCTGTATATTTGAATGAAAAACCTCCGCAAAAATATTTCCTATCGAATGATGCAATCAGCAAAAAAATCCATCGGGTAATTTTTGAAAACACTGGTGTGGAAGTTTCAGAACTTCTGCTTTATAATATACTAGCAGGCTATGCCCGCTGCGCTGGTCAATATTTCAAAATCAACCATAGATGAAACGAACTGGTGAATTTAAATTTGTATTTTAAACAATTTGGACCTCCAGTAGCACCTTGCGCATTGCTGAAAACGATTTAGATACGATTGTGAAATTAAACGTTGGACAAAATCTTGCTATTAAGAAGTAACTATTTTAGTTTATTACTAACAGTGCATATTTAGAAGTGAAATGAGACCATTGTGGCAACAGGATTTAAAATTTTCCCTTATCTAAAAAAAATCATTAATTATTACAGTCGTTACCATAGTACGACTTCTTAAAAATTTCTTCACAACTTTTCATTATGTAAAGCTAGGAACCCAAAGCTACTACCACCTAAAAACTTTAAATATATACTAAATTTTGTCCGCGCGATAAAAGGCACAATTATGCAAGAATCATTATCAAACTCGTCAAATACATTGAGATAGTTAATATCTCAGTGGGTATTGCAAATGAGCAAAATCAGCCCAAGGGGGTGGTAATTGGGAAGGGTTCAAAAATTTGAATACCACATTAACATGGCTTTACAAAACCAGCTCTTACAAAACAATGGCAGGAAAGAAAATAAACATTTTTCGTTACAGCAGCTGCCAACGATAAAAAAAAAAACACATTAAAATTCAAACTACAACAATTACTTTATAATTGAGAAATTTCCTCCTGAAAAATGAAACAAAAAATTATTTGCTCTTTCGTATTTAAATATTTTCTCTTTAGTTATTTAAGATAAAATTATTTAAATTTGTATAATTTGGTGAACAATTTGGCGAAATTGGTTGACGTGATAATCAAGTAGTAGGCAATTTACATTTTTCATATTTCACAAAAGATTCCTACACAGACATCATATACGCAATAGGTTTAGCACGATTTTCTTGCAACTCCAATGTGGAAAAATCCTCGTTTTAGAATATACCAAAGAAATTTATTTTTTTTCTATCATTTTAAACAGGAATTAACAATAAATAAAAAAGTAACTGTAGAACAAAACAACTAATACCATTTCAAAAAAGAAAATGAAAGTAAATAAACAACTTATCAATAGATAAACAACTATAGCTGGGTTACCATTTAAGGTAAATAATGCCATTTTGGCGCCAGTGAGATACCTCGATGAGTATATGACCAAATCTGTGATAAAATTTCCATATTTGGAAAAAACTTTAATCGGTATTTATACTGCATTTTCCCTACTTATGTATAGTGAAATAACTTTGGCACAGATGTCATGTACGCACCAAATTGGCACAATTTTTTTCTGACGTCAATTTGAAGAAAACTTCGCTTTTAATTACCAATTTCATAAATATTTTTTAATTATTTTCTATTATTTAAAAAAGTAAATAAATAAAAAAGCTTAATTAATAGCTATAGAACAAAATGATTTATATTATTTTAAAAAACAAAATGAAAGTTAATAAATGGTTTATTAATAAATAAACAACTATAGCCGGTTTACCATGTGAGGCATAAAATCGCCATTTTGTTGCAATCGTGCGAATGTGGTGCATATATGACATCTGCGCCAAAACTTTAAAAAGTTGCAATTAAATTATTTTACACTTTGGATGAGGAAGACAATTATACTGAAATTTAAAAATTATACGCAATTTTTTTTTTTTTTTTCGCTATAACTGCTATTTATATATTTACATTTAAACATAAAAAATTATCCTAAAAATGCTCTCACACATTTAAAAGAGAGTGAGAGAATTTAGTTATTGCAAACATCACTCCGGCTTATCCCTTCTTGGCATAAAATCGCATTGTTTGATGACAAAAGTAAATTCAAACACTCAAATAAACAAATAACATACAATTAACAGATAAAACCATTTTTAAAAGTAATTCTGCTATTTTCTCCTGTAAGACACATAGAGGTAGAATTAGATTTTAAAAATATTTTTTTAAAAATAAAAAAATGTTATTTACGTTTTATCTAATAAAATATTTAAAATACATTTTTTTTTTTAGCCTGGCGCAAAAGAAATAAATAGCGTAATATTGATTGAAGAAATATTGAAGAGGAAATGGTTAATTAAAAAAGACTTATAAATTTTATTCAACAGGAATTTTTTATTTCAAAATGTTGAATTTGTCAATAGTAATAACGCATAATTGAATAAATTTCCTTTGAATTGCAAAATTTTTCCTTTAGTACTACTTGGTTATACCATCGACCAATTTCGCCAAATTATACAAATCGCCAAACTATTCGCCAGATTATATAGATTAACATATTTTTTCATTTAAATAACGAAAAACAAATTAGCAGAGCATATATAAAAGTAGAAATAAAATGCCGAATTAAAAATCACTTGATGACATAAGTAATATTTATATTATGCTTAATGTCAAGTGAATGTGACATTTACGATCATCCATTATTGACATTTAATCTTGGAATTTGGCGGTAGATTTTTAATCGACAGGATAACCTTTACTTCTTCAGTTCCTAAATTTTAAAATTGTAATTTTTCCTGTAAGTGAAATTGACGAAATGGCGCAAGAAAATTTAAATGAACAATAAAAAACATTTGCAAAAGGAAATAAAAGGGTATTCGTTGATCGCATTCTTCAAAATTAAGGTGAAAAACTTTTGAAAAAGTATGACATTATTTTACAATATATATGCGTGGCGAAAATTCATACTAAAGCTAAAATTTAAATATTTGATTCATTTTTTTAGTTATTAACTCATATCTATATAATTTACGATTGAATATTAAAATATACTGCAAAATTTATCTTCACTTGAAAAAAACAACAACATTATTGTCAGGCATTAAGTCAGTAGTGCATTTTTGGCTTAAAAACACATTCTTTGGCGACAAAAGCAAAATGAAAATCGCATAGAAACGAATATGTAGCTCATAACTTACAGTGTCTTTTACAATCAGATCTGCTTTTTTCTGCAGTAAGTTATATTATACGGAAATTCGATAAAAAAGAGAAAGAAAATAATAATCATCAAATAAATAACTATCATTCAAAATTCATTTAATCAAATTTTCAAATTCATGTTGTCATTCTAACGCCAGGGATAAGTCGCCAAAAGTTGCACCACTTGTTATATTTCGCGTTAATTTATTTTTTAAGCATTACAAATATCTTTTTCATTTTCAAGATAAATATATTTTAAAAATATTACGCCTCATTTAAACGGTCTTTCTTTATTATTATTATTATTATTATTATTATTATCAGTAGTTATTTTCTGCTTTTATTTGCAAGATATTTGTAATATTTCTAATAGTTATAGCCATTTTAATTCTTTTAGCAATTATAATTTTCGCCAAAAACAGCTACTGGCAACCCTTTTGTCAAAAATAACCGAAAAATACGAAATTTAGTACGAAAAATCAGAGTTATCCCTGTAAATTTGAATCATAAACCTTCGGAAAAATATTTCCTATCGAATGATACAATCGGCAAAAAGATCCATCGGGTAGCTTTTGAAAACACTCGTTTGGAAGTTTCAGAACTTCTGCTTTATAATATATATGATATGATATGATAAATAAAAATTGCCGGGTAATCATGTGAGGCATATATTTGTCTTTTTGTTGCAATTGCGCCAATGTGGTGCGTATATGAAATCTACGCCAAATTCTTTAGCAGAATCTTCTAATTTGGAAAAAAATTGAGCAATTAAAATAAATTATGAATAAAAGCATTATGATTTAATGCTTACAAGGAAGGTCTCCATAATGGGCATACTCAGATTAAAAAAAAAAAAAATACCAATTAAACTACTCATGCATGTAATAAAGGATCAGTGAAAATTAGCGGCGGAATTGCATTAGGAAACATGTAAAAAAATAAAATACTTTCGAATATTTGGCGTGAAAAGACGAAAGTGTCACAGGATTTGGCGAGCAACCCTTTTCCCCGCCAAAAGCAAACGATTTAATGCAACTGAAAACTTTTGGATTTTTAGAATCCGTTTAAATGGTATTTAATGAATTTAAACAAACAATGAGAGATTTAATGTATTATGTATATATATATATATATATATTATGTGTTGCTGTAGTTATTTAATTTACCTCTGGAAAAAATATTTTCATATATAAAAAATTCTTATTCAGTAAAATATTTTTCATACATTTAAGCGTATTCAAAAATAAAAAGGCATGTTTCCATAGCAACGTAACCGAATTAATAATGCTAAACTGAACTTTGAACTTAAAAGAAATTTTATTAATTTAACTTTGAATTTCGTTTTAAATCTCAAATTTTGATGGTTAAATTTGAATATAAATGCATATAAATATCAATATAAAGAAATTATACTTAAAACAAACTAAAGCTGACAAAACCAAAGATATTTAATTTATCTAAAAACGTTGAACATGAAACTTTTTTTCTTTAAAATGCGTTTGACATAAAAAAGACATTTTTTTAAATTGCTTTTCATCGCCAACCGATGATAAATCGCCAAATAACGAAATTTCATTACATTTTTACGGACAGGGAACGGAGGTTCCGCCGAAATTTTTCTTATAAACTTATATATCCTCATGAGAAGAACATTCTGTAATTTTTTCAGATTTTTCGGAGTATGCCCATATGGAGATCTCCCTTGTTAGTATGCATTTAAAGGAAACCAAGCTGGTCACCAAGGGCGGCTAGTTCGACATGTTTTTCAACGAATTATTTTGAAAATTAAAAATGTAAAATTCTGTTTATAAAATAATTTTTCAACAATTTTATATACAAATTCATTGTACAAAGTCAATGTACTAAGTCACTTAATTGTACGCTGTGGGAACGATGGGAATGGGATATCATTTACTAGAAAAATATTGGGCAGAAGATGGAATATTCTGGAAATGCTGTTCAGTTTCAAAATGCACAAAATGATGACCAAGCCAAACGAAGTTATTTACACCTAGAAAAAGGAATTGATTAAAACTAAAAAACATGTTTTGTTGCGTACATTTTGGTTGCTTTAAGAGAATTTTTCAGTTAAAGTAAAAAATCGTTTTTGTTGCGCAGGCAAAAAAAATATTGTTAACACTCTTATAAAACTTTAACAAAATTTCATGAATTTTATTTGAGTCTTACTAAAGTCTTGTATTTTCAATTTGTAATTCCAAAAAAATTTGTTGTTTTTACAAAATTTTAATTGGTGAACAGTAGCCACAACTTTCTCAAGTAATTTTTTTAAATTGACTTATACAGGGTGATTCAAAATAACGTGGACAAATTGATATGACAAATCAGGCATACGACAAGGATAAAAAAATCACATAGGAACATAGGGCCGGAAACCCCTTGTTGAGTCACAAATACAGGGTATTTCATCTTAACTCAATTTGGGTTGACAGTAATAAATTTCAGAAAAATGAAGTAAATTATAATAAAACATTTAATAGACATTCTCACCTTTGTTTTAAATGTGGTAACACCAATTAAAAGTGGTAGAAGTTTGCATTATGCGCACCAGCAATACGCACTTGGCACCTTACATTTTGGACTGAGATAATCAGTTTATACGGTATCATCGATTGCTTGAGCAATATGTTTTTCCAGATCTTTTTGTAACGTTATAACATTTCACACAAAATTATTACATATCGTTCCATTTTCATTACGATGTTATTATTTTCCTGGAAATTATTACTTTCAAACCGGTTGTAGTTAGAATGAAACACCCTGTATTTGTGACTTAATAAGTAGTTTGCGACCCTATGTTCCTATGTGATTTTTTATCCTTGTCGTATGCCTGATTTGTCATATCAATTTGTCCACGTTATTTTGAATCACCCTGTATAGCTATAAAGGATTAACATAATTTTTGGATAATAAAAATTTTTCAAATTGAGACGGATTAATCACTTTATTATCACGTTATTATGCATTTCGGTTGAAAATTGTGGACAGGAAATTTCAAAAACAAAATTAACAATATTTTTTTGTTTAATCAAACAAAATTTCCTTTCACCCATATTTAAACGATCAAACAAAGTTGGACCAAACAAATTTTTATTGATTCAACAAAATTTTTTTCTGGGTGTATGCTTCACTTTTTCCACGGTGCAAAAACTCATCAAATTAAAGATAGTTGAAACGAACTTACCTAAAATCTCATCAAAACTTATTCACTTACGACAATAATCTAAATTTAACTGGAATAATGAAGCTTTTTTTAAGAGCTTACATTAGTCAAAGAAAGAAACGCTCTCAAACTTTTGTTAAACCTATGGGAGAGATATTTAGATTTTTTTGCTCGCACCTTAGTACTTTTATTTTTACTTAATTATATTTTGTTGTGTTCTATTTTTATTTATTTATTTATTTGCACAAGGTACCTAAGATCGATAAATTTTATTGTGCGCTTGTAACTTTTCGATTTTCGTTACTGTTTTTTATATTCGGATGCTTAGATTTTGGAAAGCGGTTAGGACCGGTTCTGAAAGTGAAAGTATCTTCAGTAACTAACGTATTTAACAAAATAAAATGTTGGTTACGGATGTTCAATGACGTAAGATTTTTTGCAGTTGCCTCCTAGGATATTATGCATTACATTTAAAATATCTTAGAACTGACTAGAACAAAAAATGCTATTATCTTTGATGATTTCATAAATTAAAATCGTGTAAAATAAAATATGAACCTATTAAAAATTCGATTATTTCCATTCAAACTTTTAATTCATATTTAATCAATCTCTATCTGTAATAATACTTTTTTGCATATACTTATTCCAGGATTGAAAATTAAATTCGGCTTCATTGCATTAAAAATGAACGTTTTTGCATTTCGAATTCAAAATACGTTTCATCATATTTCATTAAATAATGTAACACAAAACGGAAGATATATTTCTAACGACACATATCATCTAAACATATTTTGTTGAGTAATTTATTATCACAATCAGCATAATTTATAAAGTTCCGTATTTCATTATTTTTAACGGAATAAATAAAAAGCTGATAATAACATCTTTGCTTCAAAAATATACAACACTATTTATGAGAAATCCGAATTCTAAATTATTAAGAGGAAATAAATATATTTCACCACACTAGTTGTTTTTTTATAAATAAAAGTTAATGCATATATGATTTCCGATACTTATTAGTATGCAATTTGGAAGTAAATAGGAATGTAGGATATTCGTTTGCTGGTTTAGCATTTTCAATTTTTAGCTATACGATTTATAAAACAGAACACATTTTTTCGTTAAAAATATGAATTATTTGCTCACAAGTTAACAGAGAAAATAAATTAACAAATATAAAACGAAACGCAAAGAATAGATTTCATTAAAATATTAACTCTAATAATTTATATACTGATAAAAAAATTTGAATGCTTACTTAATTATAGTCTAATACTACATTGGACTTTTTTTTCATCACGTTCCAAAAAAGTTGAAGATTGCTTATGAATTCGGTTTGTCTGTCTGTTCGTGTCAAAATTGGGATGTGATTGATATTTCCTATAGACCGGCATTTGCTATAGAGGCGGCAACACAAACAGTCAGTTTATTGAGTTGAAGGCTGAAATTATAGAATTAATTTAAACACAATTTGCATATTAAAATGCAATTAGACTGCTAAGTCATATCTTGGTGTAAAACATCTAAGATCCAGCTTTTAAGGGTAACTCGTAGGTTTATCATTGTGTTTTCTTGCATCCAAAGCTACGAAGACATGGAGGACTGGGGGCTGGTAAATACAAATTAAATACACATAAAATGCGGATATTTTTATGCGATCGCTGAGGGCCCTAACAACGCCGGCGAGATCAATTATTAAATTGTATTTAGAAACCTTTTTTGTATATTCTTTTCCTTTAATTTGTCTTATAACTCATCGAAGAAATTCCACCAAACAAGTATCGTGAAGCTCATTAATATGAGATTGTTATCTCATACAATTAAAATTAATAGCAGTTGAAAACAACACAGTAAGTTAGAATACATAGTAAATCACCTTCTGTCGAAACCGATCTTTTTATATTTTCATCCGAAAATATAAAAAAAAAAATTCTGAAAAATCCTCCCTGAAAAGCTTGCGCAATATTCTTTACAAGCGAAACAATATCGACGATTTGGGTGACCAATATTGTCCGTTATATGTAGGAATTAAAAAAGAAAATAAGTCCAATTTTTTTTTTGCTTTCAATTAAAAAAATAGGCAAAATATAAAAGACGGACTACTTTTTTAAAAACACGGTTTTTGTAAAACGAAGTTTTTGTGGTAGTTATTTAACTAACTTAATTATTTAACTTTTCACATATTTCATAGCTAAAAAAAAATATATCAAGGGCAGAAAATTACATTATAAGAGATGTCTTTTTATAATATTTTTATAGTATTTTTCTTTACATTGTTATTACATTACAACTGAAATTTTAATTATATGAAAAGAAAAAAATAATAAAACAAAAGTCAATGACCACGTTACTATTTATAACAAATCTTTTTTAAATTAAAGCATTATTTCTTAATAAATATGAAAACCTCCCATGAAACAAGAAAACTTTTCACACTTTGTTACTTCTTTTGTGTTCAAGTGGCGAAATTTTTTTGCTTAGCACAGGCAGGAATTTGAGCATGAATTAATTAATTACCTAATTTTACACCGACTACCTCAAAACATTTGCGTGGAACTTATCTTGTTATAGTTTATATAAAAAGGAAATATTTATACCTGAATGCACATTTTTTTTATAATATCTCAGAAATGTTTTATAAATTGCTTTGCAATAGCTTATTTCTCTAATAGAATTTATGATATTTAAGAAATATTTATAAATGGACGATAAAGAATTAATTTATTCATATTATAAAGATTTACATACTAAGTAGAACATGCAGTTCAGATTGATCACAAATCAAACAATGGCGATTATTTTGTAAACCGTTATTTGTGCATTCTATATATTTTATTTACAATAAGTTTACAAATATGGCATGACTTTCAAGCGTGGTTTAGTGATAGGAGGTAGGTTTTTTCGTTAATGAGAAATAAATTTAGAAAAGATCGCACCTCCTCGCTCAGGGAACACGCAAGCACCAGGGGAGGACGAATTATTGTATCGCAGAGGTCAGGGAGTCCACCCATTTTATATCTAATGGAGCCTTCACCAGATTCAAGGATTGGATATTTATCCACCGTGCTTGTCCTGCACTGTAAAAAAAAAGGGTCGATCTACTAAAAAAATTTTAGTGATCCTTGTAATTACTAAAAAATTTTTAGTAATCTTAGTCGGTTACTAGAAAATCTGTAAGAATTACTAGAAAAAAGTTAGCAATGGATAGAGTTAATAGTTTTACATTTTTAATAGCTTTTACTAAAACTCACTTGGTGTGGCCTTGATAGCATAGTGGTTATAGTAACGGATTCCAGGCTAAAAGGTCCCGTGTTCGATACCGGACACCGTCAAGTACGTCCCGAATGTATGTAGTGTAAGTACTCGTTAATAAAGGGATTATGAAAATCCTGTTAGAGCAGGTAGCATTTTTGGTGCTGCCATCTATTGCGGTTTTGCCGAAAATCTATCGCTTCAGAAGTTTAGATGCAGCTCCTGTCCTTCGGGCGCACGTAAAGGTTATTAAAAACAATTTTGGATCTATTACTAAAATTTTCTTGGTGGCTCATATTAAAAATTTTTAAGTTAGTTATACAAAAAAATATTTTGTTCCGTTTACAAAAGAAATGCTTGTTTCACTTGCAAAAAAAAAGTTTGTAATGGTTACTAAAAAATTCTGTGGAATACAAATTTACTAAAGAATTTTTAGTAATCTCTTGAATTTTTTTTTTACAGTGTGGTGAAGCTCAATGGGTACAACAAACCAACTCGTAGGAACCCTGGTCGTGTTAATAAGATGTGCCAGCGGTGTTCAAAAATTGAAACTTTATCTCACGTTCTCGACCATTGTATGGTTCATAGTACCTTATATCGTAAGTGCCACAATGCTATAATAAATCGCGTGAAGAAGGCGGATTGTGAAAGATGGACCATACTGGGAGAGGATCGTGTTTTGGCCACCGAGAACTTGAGACGCGACCTCGTTGTACAGAGAGGAAATGAAATCATTATATTCGACGTTACTGTCCCGTTCGAGAACGGCCCTACTGCTTTTGAAGAAGCCAGGAGTGCAAAAGTAGAAAAATATAAGCGACTTACACAAGAGTTGTCCATTGATGGAAAAGTTGCAACTTTGAGGCTGTTGTCGTCGGGGCATTGGGGTCATGGGATCCGGAAAACGACAGAGCTCTATGAAGACTTTGTTCAAAGAAGTACCTAAAGCTGATGAAGAAAAGATAGTAGTAAGTGAAACCATCGGCTACTCAAGGGATATATTTTATGAGCATATCAGCCGGGTCCCACAGTAGCCGATCTGTTCCCAGCCTGTCTGTTCCCAGTCCTATTGTATTTTATTGTAATGTTTAAATTTTGTATTGTAAATATTTGTATAGATATTATTTTATGTGTATTGTATGTATATTTTATGTTTTAAATAAAGTTTTAGTGAATAACTGCATTGCAGTTGAAAAGGCTCTATAAAGTCACAGAATATAAACTAGAACCACAGGGACACACATTCTTTATGTATGATAGTTGTAAATATTAATTATCACTTATCCACACCTTATTAACATTGTCTAAAAGGGTCTGTTTTAATAGGAGCAGTGCGTACATTAAATGCTCGGTCAAGTATGGATAATACTCTTGCACAATGGGTTCCATAAAATAAATGTTTGAACTAGTGACAGATAATTGTAATGCAATTATATCACTATGCAATTATATCATTAAAAGTTTTTATCTAGCCTTTAAAAGCCCATGCCTTTATGCATATGTTCAAATCGTCCGTGTTTTTAAGGATTAATATCTCGACTAATTACCGATTTTTTTTTTCAAAAATCATTATCAACAATCCCCTTATACTTATGCAACGATAGATATTTTCAGCACTTCTCAACTTTAAATGCCCGCAAGTCGAAATTTGTGTGGAACAGAAAAATGCAATTTTCTCAAAAACTATGTGACCTAGTGTAATCGCTGTAGTTTTCCTGAAAGGTTTAAATTAACTACTACTAATCTTATTTTTTTCTTAATTTTTGTTTCAGTGGATTCATAAATAGAGGGCGCGGAGAGGGGGGGGGTGGAGAATTCGGCGATTGAATTTTCGACAATTTTTCTGTCAATGTAATACGTAAAATTAAAAGAAATATATTTTTAAATGCGACGTTAAGAAAGCTTTCACACAATATTCTACACGATGTACAAAGAACGATTTTTTCAAGTAACTTAAATAGCCCCTCTATATTTTCCTAAATATGTTTGTGAATGGTAATAATCTATAAATAAGGGGTCAATAGTCTTTATTACTTTAGCCAATTTGAATTTTCTACGCTACATAATTTAGGAATAAAATAGCTGTGGCAAACAGACACAGGAGAGATTTACAGTGATTCCGTTTTTGGCTTTTAAGTACTGAATCCTAAAAATAATATTTAATTTTTTGTTTGGCCCCTCTTTCCTATGATTTATATTAAGAAAAATATCATCCTGAGTCTAAAGAAATCCCATTCTTGCACAACTAAAACTTAGGGAGTTTTGATACTTCAGATAATTTTCAGCATTTTTAGGCTTTAAAAACGGACTTTTCTGCTTTTAATTTCGGGAAACAATGAAAATTCATAAAATTTTTAAAAGGTTTGGTTGTAAAAAACAAATAAAATCTTAAAAAAAAAAAAGAATTAATCCTTTTAAAAGTTATGTGGGTGGATTATGGACATGCGCAAATATTAACACACATTGAAACTTTCTTTGATGGAATCGCTTAAAAACAATACAGTAATACCCGGAATAACATCACCGAATTTAAGTCGTCTGCGCTGGAAAAAAAATTAACCCTTTTTCTTCGCAGATACTAGGAGAACGTCTGAAAATTGTGATTCTGGTATTTCTCCTAATTGATGAAATTGTGTAAAATAAAAAGAGAACATAACTTAGAGTTGGATGCTGAAGATGTTGAACTTATAATTTCACTTGATTCGGAACTAACCATCGGTGAATTCATTGAATTAAAAAAACAAAGTACTGTCGAAAAAATAGATGATGTTGAACCTACAGGGAAAATTATGACGGTTGCAAAATTAATCGAAGGACTAAACTTTATTGAAGCTGGAAAAATGATACTTGAAAATATTGATTCCGACGAGCAAAGAGTAGCAACAACTAAAAAGGGCTCAGAAAACTCACTTTGCTGTTACAAAGAGCTTCTAAGGGATAAAAATAGAAATTGCAAGTCAAGCGTAGCAAATGAGGGGCGTTCGAACTATAACGAAGTTTTAAAATGATTCAGATCTTGGTGTCACAGTATACAATGCTTCGGATATAGTATAGTAACCGAAATCTTCTGTGCGTCCCTGTAAATACTATTTGCTTTCTATTTTAAAGGAAGTAACTTGTAATAAACGTTAGCAATGTATGGCAATTTCACAAAATATGAAATAATTTAATATAATTTAAACACACCCGAAACTATGTCTCCCCCTATATCCTTATGTAAAGGAATATTATTGCATGGCCCTGTAAATTAATAGCAAATATTCTTTACACAACATATTGTACAGAATGGGTATTTTAGTACATACTTCAGAGATGCATATCAATTTTATTATGTTTGAAAGAGTGTAACATCATTAAAATGTACTTATAACCATTTTTTCCCATTGACCGTAATGCAGAGGAATACTTTTGATTGTCTTTGAAATTGAACCATTCAACCGATTTTCATAAAATTTGAAATAACAAGACAAAATTGTGCAACAATTATATATTTTAAGTTTCATAAGATTCTGTTGGGCAGTTTTTGTTCTGTTGTATACGGATAGACAGACTGTACGGCCACTATAAATGCTACGTATTCACATAATTACGAAAGCATATAAAAAGAAAAAATTGCCGCTCCAGACTTCTTTGCAAGATTTTTTTTCATAAGCTCAAAGACACGAACGGGGCAGCTAGAAGCGCAATTAATTATAAGTTAATAATTTATTGAATTATTCTAAATTGTTTTATTGCAAACTCCCTTTTTGCTGATGTTAAATGTAAATAACATAATCCCTAAGTAATAAATAGTATGTTCATTAGATTTTCGTTAATTATTATTACTTTTATTTTTCTAACCAATTTTGAAAAAGAGGTGGTTATTATTAGTCGACTTTAGAAAGGAGAAGGTTATCAATTCGATTTGTATGGATTTTACATATAACTTTCGTAAATATGAACCTATTTTAATAATTCTTTTTTTATTTGAAAGTATAAGAGATTCGTGCGGTCCAATCCAATTCCATCAAAATCTGATGATTAAAAAATTTTTTTTGATAAAAAATTTAAAAGTCAAATTATTTTAGTAAAGGTCGTCCAATTAGAATCGTTTTTCTTTCTTGCTGTCGCTCTTATAAAGATACGAGATCTTTTCAAAGTGCAAAATCTTGACTAGACAAGGGACGGAATGATCCAGTTGGAGTTTGCGTTGTTGGCTAATAAGAAAATTTCGCACTGTTAGAAATGTGCAAATGTAGCGGCATAGTCACTCACATTGCTTGTACAGGATAAATCTACTATGACTAATAAAAATGCTCCCTATATAATAAAGTAATTGTTTCGTTGATTACCTAAATATACCTCGACTTACATCGCTAGTCTTTTTATTAAATGTTACGAAAAACACTGCCGCATGATATTCTAAAAAATATGAGCGTGTTCAACTTTAATTTATTTTTAATGTTGCATAGAATGAATATTTCTTACTGGTCTTGCACATGATCGTGAACTATGATTAGTTTGTTTTTAAATAAAGAATTTGGCGAAAAATCTTTACAAATATTAATATGAAACGAAAATTCGATGATAAGTTTCTTATTTGTGCGAAATCCAAAATATACAAAACAGATAAAATTTTCAAACAAAATTTAAAATTCGTGTTCGAATATGAATTTGAATACATAACAAATATGTTTTTAGCCTAAAAAAATTCACAATGAATTATTAATAGCGCGAAAATATATCGGTGGAATACAGTAAATGTTCTTCTTTTTGAAAAAAGAATAAAATACTTCATGAATATTGTATTTATAAAATACAGTAATTGAGAACATTTTGAAAACTATGTTAATTTAGAGCAGCAAATTACGAAAATTTTGAATTGTTTCTGCAACATTTCCTAAACATAATCTCTTCATAATAATTGCATATTTTCCGTCCTATAATTATAAAACATCCTTTTTATGAGATAACAAAACAGACAGGCAAATTTTGAAATGATTTCCGTTAAACATTAAAATTTAAACAGACCATTTAACACGGCATCAAAAAATAACTAAAAGTAAATTGAAAACATTATTTCGTAACCTTATGTTAATTTAAAAATGTTATGCATTTTCTCATAAAAAAAGAAAAAATTGCTTATTAAAAAAAAATTTCCGATGAAAATAATCAATTATTCTAAAAATCGTGCTTATAGATGATAAATGTCTAATGGAAGTCTTCATTGAAGGCACCTTCTTTTTACTGTATGCGTATTTTCGTATTACGATAATAAATATTTATTAAATGTTATAAAAGCGCTGCCGTATTACATTTTGAAAGATATAAGTGTATTCTCCATTAATTTATTTTTAATGTTTGATAAAAGTGGGTATTTCTACCTGGTCTTGCACAGAAAATATGATGAATTTGTTTCTGTATAAAATGCTCGATGAAAGACCTTTGCAAATATTGATTTGAAATACAATTTCATGATAATTTTGTTATTTCTACAAAAACCAAAAGTGTATAAAATTAATAACATTTTCAAGCAAAATTACATTTCGTATTCAACTATGAGTGTGAATATGCTTAAAAATAACAAATATATATTTTAACGAAAAAGCATTCGCAATGAATTATTAATAACGCGAAAATATATCGATGGAATATATATTAAATGCTTTTCTTTTTAGAAATAAAAATATAATACTTCATGAATATTATATTTTTTAAATGCAGCAATTGAGAAAATTTTGAGAATTATGTTAATTTAAAGCAGCTAATTACGGAATTTTTTAATTGTTTTCCAACCCTTCCTAACAATTGCACATTTTTACTCCTATAATTATAAAATATCCCTTTTTATGATACGACAAAAAAGACAGGCAAATTTTGAAATAATTTCCATTAAACAATAAAAAGAAAATTAAGCAAAATATTTTAAACAGCATCGAAAAATAACTCAAAAAAATTTAAAACATTATTTCGAAACCTTAGGTTAATTTTAAAATTTTATGCATTATCTCATAAAATGCAAAGATTGCTTTTAAAACAAATTTATTCCGATAAAAATAAACGTGTATTCTAAAAATGGTGCTTATAGATGATAAATGTCTAATGGTCGTTTTCATTGAAGGTACCTTTCTTTTTTTGTACGCGTATCTCTGTATTACTGTAATAAACATTTATGAAAGTTCTATAAACACTGTCGTTTAAAATTTAAAAGATATAAGTGTACTTTAATTTATTTTTAATACTTGATTGAAGTGGATGTTCCTATCTGGTCTTGCACAGAACTGCGATGAATTTGCTTTTACATAAAATACTCGACGAAAAATCTTTGCAAATATTAATTTGAATTATAAATTTCATGATCATTTTCCTTTTTCTACGAAATTCAAAATGTAGAAAATAAATAACATTTTCAAACAAAATACAATTCGTATAATAATATGAAATCTTAATATTAATGTGAATGCATTTGAAAATAACACATATATTTTTATCTTAAAAGCATTCACAATGAATTATTAGTAACGCGATACTAAATTGGTGGAGTATAGTAAATGCTTTTCTTTTTTAAACAAGAATAAAATAATTCATGAATATTGTAGTTATAAAATTCAATAATTGAGAGCATCTTGAAAGTTATTTTAATTTAAAGCAGCAAATTACCGAATTTTTGAATTGTTTTTCCAACGCTTCCTAAACATCTTCTCGTCATATAATTGATAGTTTTAGTCTTGTAAATTTAAAATATCCTTTTTATGAGGCAGCAAAAGAGGCATTCAGATTTTGAAATAAATACCGTTACACAATTAAAAAATTTTTACTTAATATTTTACACGTCATCGAAAAATAGCTGAAATAAATTGAAAACATTATTTCCGTAACCTTGTGTTAATTTAAAGCAACATATTAAGGAATTTTTGAGTTGTTTTTCCAACGCTTCCTAAACATCTTTTATTCATATAATTACATATTTTCACACCTATAATTATAAAATATTTTTTTTATGTGTCGACAAAAGAGACAGGTAATTTTTGAAATAATTTCCGTTAAACAATAAAAAGAAATTTAAGCAGAATATATTATAAGGCATCGAAAAATATAAAACATCATTTTGTAATCTTATGTTAATTTTCAAATATTATGCATTTTCTCATTAAAAAAGAAGATTGCTTACTAAACAAATTTATTCCGATAACAATAAACATATATTCTAAAAATGGTGTTTATGTAAGTGAATAATGGAAGTTTTCATTGAAGGCATTTTTTTTTAATGGTAGTCATAAGTATTGAATTATTCAAATGAAAGTTGAAACTGTATTTTTTTAATCAAAATACTTCACAGTTTTTTTAAATAAACAAATAAATGTATTTTAATTGGGAATGCATCCACATAATACACGGAGGCCATTGTTATTCAATACTGTTAATTAAGTTATCGGCCCCTAATGAAAATCAACGCCGTACATGGAATGCCTCATCTCCAAATCATTTAACAACCCTTGAAAAGGTCTTAAAGCTGTTCTGAAATCAAAAAGAGCAACCTTATAGCATAAGTTTTAATTTATTTTTGTTCGGAAATGCATGAACTAGTAAGTATTGTTGTTCAGAAACTATCTAATTTCACTCATTTTCTCGGTATTTTTTCTTTTTTTTCTTAAAAACAATAAATTTTTCAGGAAATATTGTGAATTTTCTCATAAACAAGAAACGATTGCTTATTAAAAAAATTAATTCCGATAAAAATAAACATGTGTTCTAAAAATCGTGCTTATAGATTATAAATGGCTAATGATAGTTTTCATTGAAGGAACCTTTCTTTTTACTGTACGCATATATCCTTATTACGATAACAAACATTTATTAAATGTTACAAAAACACTTTCTTATTTATATTTTTAAAGATATAACTGTATTTCCACTTTAATTTATTTTTAATGTTTGATAGAAGTGGGTATTTCTACCGGGTCTTGCAAAGAACTATGATTAATTTATTTTTATATAAAATACTCGATTTAAGATCTTTGCAAATAATTATTTGAAATACAAATTTCATAATAATTTCGTTATTTATACGAAAATCAAAAATGCATAAAATAAATAAAATTTTCAAATAAAATTACAATTCGTATTCAAATATGAATGTGGATACATTTGAAAATAACAAATATATTTGTAACTTAAAAGCATTGAGAAGGAATTAATGCATATATTTATGAAAATGAAATTCATATATTTACAAAATGCAATAATTGAGAACATTTTGAGAATTATGTTGATTTAAAGCGGCAAATTACAGAATTTTTTAATTGCTTTTCCAACGTAACTTGTTCCTAATAATTGCATATTTTCAGTCCTATAATTATAAAATATCCTTTATATGACACGACAAAAGAGACAGGTAAATTTTAAAATAATTTCCTTTAAACAATAAAAAGAAATTTAAACAGAGTATTTAACACGACATCGAAAAAAAAAAACTAAAATAAATTGAAAACAATATTTCGTAACTTTATGTTAATTTTAAAATATTATGCACATTCTCATAAAAAGTAAATATTGTTTATAAAACAAATTTATTCCGATGAAAATAAACATGTATTTTAAAAAATGCTTATAGGTGCTAAATATCTAATGGAAGTTTTCATTGAAGGCACTTTTCTTTTTATTGTACGCATATTTTTCTGTTACTATAATAAATATTTATTAAATTTTACAAAAACACTGACGTATTACTTTTTAAACGATATAAGTGTATTACACTTTAATTTATTTTTAATTTTTGATAGTAATCGATATTTCAATCTGGTCTAGCACAGAACTATCCTTAATTTATTTTTATATAAAATACTCGACGAAGGATGTTTGCAAATAATTATTTGAAATACAAATTTCATGATAATTTTGTTATTTATACAAAAACAAAAAATACACAAAATTAATAAAATTTTCAAACAAAAATACAATTAGTATTTAAATATGAATATGCTTAAAAATAACAAATATATATTTTAACTTAAAAGAATTCGAAATGAATTATTAATAGCGTGAAAATATATCGATGAAATATAGTAAATACTTTTCTTTTTGAAACAAAAATAAAATACTTCATGAATATTACATTTGTAAAATACAGTAATTGAGAACATTTTGAAAATTATGTTAATTTAAAGTAACAAATTATAAAATTTTCGAATTGTTTTTCTAACGCTTCCTAAACATTCTTTCATTATGTAATTGCATATTTCCAGTCCAATAATTATAAAAAATCCTTTTTATGACACGACAAAAGAGACAGGCAATTTTGAAGTAATTTCCATTAAACAATAAAAAGAAATTTAAGTAAAGTATTTTAAAAGGCATCGAAAAATAGCTCAATTAAATTGAAAATATTATTTCGTAAACTTATGTTAATTTTTAAAATATTATGCATTTTCTCATAAAAAGCAAATATTACTTATTAAACAAATTTATTCCGATAAAAAATAAATATCTATTCTAAAAATGGTGCTTATAGATGATAAATGCCTAGTGGAAATTTTCAAGACACATTTCTTTTTATTGCACGTGTATCTTTCTATTACTGTAATAAATATTTGTTAAATGTTACAAAAACAGGGCCGTATCGCATTTTATAAGATATAAGTGTATTCCAATTTAATTTTCTTAATGTTTGGTAAAGTGGATATTTCCTCCACGTCTTGCACAGAACGATGATTAATTAATTTTTATATAAAACACTCGACGGAATATCTTTGCAAATAATTATTTGAAATACATTTGTGATAATTTTGTTATTTATACAAAAATTAAAAATGCATAAAATAAATAAAATTTTCAAACAAAATTACAATTCGTATTCAAACATGAATGTGAATACGCTTAAAAATAACAAAGATATATTTTAATTTAAAAGCATTCGCAATGAATTATTAATAACCCTAAAATATATCGATGGAATATAGTAAATGCTATTCTTTTTGAAACAACAATAAAATACTTCATGAATATTATATTTATAAAATGCAATAATTGAGAACATTTTGAAAATTATGTTAATTTAAAGCAGCAAATTACGGAATTTTTGAATTGTTTTCCAACGCTTCCTAAATATTCTTTCTTCATGTAATTGCATATTTTCAGCACTATAATTATAAAATATTCTTTTTATGACACAACAAAAGAGACAAGCAAATTTTGAAATAATTTTGTTAAACATTAAAAAGTAATTTAAACAGAATATTTAACTCGGCATCGAAAAATAACTAAAATAAATTTAAAACATTATTTCATAACCTTATGTTAATTTTAAAATATTACGCATTTTCCCATTAAAAGCAAAGATTGCTGATTAAACAAATTTATTCCGATAAAAATAAACATGCATTCTAAAAATGGTGCTTATAGATGATAAATGTCTAATGGAAGTTTTCATGGAAAGCACCTTTCTGTTTATTGGCGAATGTATTAAATTATTTTATTACAAAAAAAACCAACATTTTTTAAATAAAAATTAATGACAGATTTTCTTAAATAAATAAATAGTTAAATGTGTTTTAGTTGGGGTTATATCCAAATAATACACTGACGTCACCGATATTCCATATTATCAATTAAATTGTCGGCCACTGAAATGGAAATCAATGTTTTATACATGGAGCGATACTTGTTCCTGATCATTTAACAACCTCGTTAAATGTTTTAAGGCTGCTCTTAAACCAAAAAGAGCAACTTTATGACATAAATTCTAATTTATTTTTGTTCAGGAATGCATGAAACTAGCAGATGTTGTTCAGGAACTATCTAATCGCATTAATTTAATGTACCCAATATCCGCGGAAAAGACGAATAACCACTCAAACTGGCATGAAAAACGCGCTTGTCACGTGATCGAAATCGCTTATTCAATAAGTAATTTATTTATCAAAAAATGGAAAGTTCGGTTCGGCTCCAAACCGCTTCTAAGATCAGGCTTTCCAATTTTACATCTTTCTGTTAAAAGATGAATTTGTAAATTCGTCAAAACATTTTGCACTTGTTGAGCAAAGCAGTTGAGAAGATCCTTTTGGCTTCCACATGTTTGATGAGGTCCTATAGATGCTATTGCGGATTAAAGTCCGGATATTGAGCTAGCCCTTCCTTCCCCTTCAAACCTTGATCCCCAAGAAAATCATTAAAAAGCAAAGTTCAGTGAAATATCTCATTATCATCAATTAAGGGTGTATTCGAAAAAACGCTTTTCCACCTTCAACAGCTCGAAATTTTCCGATACAATTTCAGACACATTTTTAAAAGTAGAAATATGAAACTTGCTGAGGGGATTCTTGAAGGGACGTATGAGGTGCCGTGTGATGTCATTTTACGCTTAATTCATTAGAATTTGATTTATTAACAATTACCTTATCAGTATGACTTTTTTTTTCGTTCCCAGACCTCCCGCTTTGGAAAAATCGGTTCGAAATGCCGTTTTTGATTGCTTTTTTCCAAATTTTTTTGCATTTATCAAAGAATCGACAATCACGGCACCTTGTGTACTTTCCAAATAAGAGATTTTGAAAGTTTGGTGCATTTGAGAGCAAAAATGAATTTAAAAATAAATCGGAAAATAAGCAGTTTGAGTCAACATACACCCTTAAGATGAATTCTTCAACAATATCATTAGCATAGAGTGCGACATAAGGATCATTTACCTCTCAACGTCATAACTTCTCCATGGAACCCATGCATGCTAGTGTGAAAACCTAGAAAGTTTCTGCCCAAAATATGATTTTTTCCCTTTCATAATATTCTTTCGACAATGTTGCTTTCGTGGTATCTTATATTTAGATCGCTCCAGATCAGCACACGAAATCATACATTGGATCATTCTCGAGAGGAAACTGGGATCGTCTGTTGAGGATTAAAAAAGCCTTTTGCTGTCTGCTTCAAGTAACACATTCTCTTGTCTGACGTAAACGAATAGGCACTTCTGTGTCGAACTGGTCGCCTCGCATAGAATTCTTGATGGTGAAGATGTCTGGGCAGATATTGTTATTCTCTTGCTATACAATGGTCTGAAATGAGAAGGGCTAAGAAACAGCTATAAAAATTTGACATTTATATAGCAGTGACTTCACATCAAAGTCACGCGAGGTCACTTCGAAGATCACAAAATCAGAGTCTCTTGTCATTGTGATCACCGTGACATCAAAAAGATCTTCGGAGAAGTATGAAAATCTGATAAAACAAACAAACAAACAAACAAAAAAGCATACATTCATTTCACATGTGGCATAATTGCATTTTATTTGTTTTACCATTATTTACAAATACTCAATGCTTTCCTTAATTCACATATGAATTAAATTTTCTCTTATTTTTCTAGTTGCATCTTATATGAGTGCTAAAGCGAAAAATCTATGAAAATATGTATTTAAGAAAAGGGTTCCCAATAAACTCTTTTAATGAATTTTTAAAATAATTGTGCATGTTATGCATTTATGGAAAAAAAATCAAAATATGCAAAAATATATGCATTTATGAGATTGCTTATAATCCTGATTCGGATGATAATATTACTTAAATGTACGAGAAAACTTACACGAGCAAATAAAGAAACTTTTATGATATCTCAAAACCATCAGTACTATCGTTGAGGGACTACTACATACTATAAGTAAAATAATTTTTTTGTAGTAAATTAGGGTCACGGTAAACTTATCCATACAAAAATTCAAGACGCTTCTCTCTAAGCCGAATCCTGATTTTCACTCACAGATTGATATTTTCATTATACTGTATTATTGTTAATATTATGAACGGAAATACTGGTTTTAGGTAGATTTCGTAAGAAATACTACCTATTGCAATCGCACCAGTTTATCTACCTTATCTATCTCTCTCTCTCTCTATATATATATATCTCACTTTTTTATGGACACGATAACTTCTATAATTCTTCACCAATTTCCACCAAACTTGTACATAAAATCAAAGGGGATAAAATATTGGCTAAGTTCGTTAATGGGCAAAATCGGACCAAGGGGGTCGGGATAGAGGGCGTTTTTGTGAAAACCGAAAAAACGCCATAACTTCTTAATTAAAGTAGATATCGAATCGGTTTAAAGTTTATATTACTTCTCAAAAATGGGCCAAAAGTATATGCATGACAGATTTTTGATAAATTTAGAAGTGGGGTCAAGGGGCGAAAAAACAGGGATTTTGAGAGAAAAAAATTCATAACTTCGTCAATTTTCAAGATATCAAGTCCAACTAAATTTTTTGTAAATGTTCTTAAAATTATCTAAAACTTTTGTACTTACAAGTTTCTGATAGGACCAACTTTTACCGATGAAAAAAATTTAAAACGAAAAGAAAAAGGGCGTTGAAAAAAGAGAAAAATCCATAACTCCGTCAATTTTTAAGATATCACATCCAATTAAATTTATTTTACATCTCCTCATCAATACCTACAATTTTTATATTGACAAGTTTTTCATAGGACCAATTCGTATAGCAAAAAGAAATTAAACAAAAATAGGAGTTGGAGAAATAACCTCAAATCCAAACTGCTTATATTCTGACTCATTTTTAAATTCATTTTTGATTTTAAACGCATCCAAATGGTAGATCCTTTTATTTAGAAACTGTATAAAATGACGCATTGGTCAATTTTCTGATAAAGACAGAATATATTTCAAAAAAGGCTACCAAAAAGTGTATTTTGAACAGAATTTCCGAAAGTCATCGGGACTGAAAATTGAAAGAAGTATTCAAATGAGAAATTGCGTTTTTTCTGACTCGTTTTTAAATCCATTTTTGTTCTCAAACTCATCCAATTTACAGATCCTCTTATTTAGGAACTATATAATGTGATGCATTGGTCAGTGTTTTGATAAAGACGGAATATATTTCAAAAAAGGCTACCAAAAAGGGTATTTTGAACAGAATTTTCCGAAATCATCGTGACTGAAAATTTAAGGAAGTGTTCAAATAAGAAATTGCGTTTTTTTCTGACTCGTTTTTAAATCCCTTTTTGCTCTCAAATGCATCCAATTTACAGATCCTCTTATTTAGGAACTATATAATGTGATGCATTGGTCAGTTTTTTGATAAAGACAGAATATATTTAAAAAAAGGCTACCAAAAAGGGTATTTTGAACAGAATTTCCCAAAGTCATCAGGACTGAAAATTTAAGGAAGTGTTCAAATAAGAATAAGAAATTGCGTTTTTTTCTGACTCGTTTTTAAATCCCTTTTTGCTTTCAAATGCATCCAATTTACAGATCCTCTTATTTAGGAACTATATAATGTGATGCATTGGTCAGTTTTTTGATAAAGACAGAATATATTTAAAAAAAGGCTACCAAAAAGGGTATTTTGAACAGAATTTCCCAAAGTCATCAGGACTGAAAATTTAAGGAAGTGTTCAAATAAGAAATTGCGTTTTTTTCTGACTCGTTCTTAAATCTATTTTTGCTCTCAAACGCATCCAATTTACAGATCCTCTTACTTAGGCATTATATAATGTGATGAATTGATCGGTTTTTTGATAAAGACAGAATATATTTTGAAAAAGGCTACCAAAAAGGGTATTTTGAACAGAATTTCCCGAAGTCTTTGTGATTTGAATATTTAAGGAAGTTTTCACATAGCAAATTGCGTTCTTTATGACTCCTTTTAAAATCCATTTTCGCTCTCAAACTCATCCAATTTACAGATCCTCTTATTTAAGAACTAAGGTACCCTGGGGTAATAACGCCACGTTAAGGTTTTACTAATTTTCACGACTTAGTTTTAGATTGTATTTTTCAAACAAATATAGGATCTGATACAGCAACTCATTGACTATCTATATAAAATAAAATAATTTAACAGATATGTATTCATAAAATGTAATGGCGTTTTTTCTTGACCAATGCTATTTGGCGTTATTACCCATATAAATGGGTAATAACGCCAAGCAAACAAAACTATGAAATAAGATGGAATAATTGCATGTAGATAGCCCAATTCTAAAAATACAAACTCTACAAACTTAGAAATTGACAAATTGCATTCTAAGCTATTGAAAATGTTAAATTTTTTGTGAAAGTGTAAGAAAAATAAAGGTGTGGTGTGGGAGGGGGGATGAGGCAAAAGAATATGAGACCGTGAGCTTCTTTTTGCTTAAAAAATACCGCTTAAATAGAAATATGAGAAACATTGCACAGTTTTAACTGTGTTTATTTGAATCAGTATTTAGGATGTAGCTCGGCCATTGTAGGGAATCAACCGGGGTATTAATGTCAAGGATTGGCGTTATTACCCCGGTATAGTTATTGCGCAGTACATTTTAAATTACAAATTATCTCGAGAAGATATCCAAAATCTTCAACAACATTTTAAAAGTACATGAAATGCACTACAAATTGTCAGCCATTTTTCTTCCTTAACACTCTGAAAATACATAATTCTAATTATATATATTGTAATATTGTAAAATGGCATGGCTTACTATCTTATGTTTTTGTTCCAACTTCCATTTTTTCTTCTTTACCGGCATTCGGCATTTTTCCAATCTTCCGATCTTTTGTTTACTTGTTCAAATCAATCGCTTATCTTTTCCGATCGTCGCTGATGGGTACGTTCATCCTGGTCTTATCGTTCCGTCCGGTCGCAATTCGCAAGCATCGCGAATCGCAACTCGCAAGTGGCTGTCTTGCATTTCTCCCATCGCAAGTCAGGAACGCGTTTGCTCAACTCGGAGGGGCGTATCCAGTTTCGGATTGCCGCTGCTATTTAAACCGGGAGAGATAGATTGTGCGGGGGATTTTGAAGTGATGTTATGTTTCAAGATAGTTGATGTTACCGTCAATATGATATAGTTTCAGAAATGTGTTTTTAACTCATCCAGTTTTAAAGTTTTAAAGTTAACATCTAGTTGCTTGCCGTGTCTCATTTTACCAGCAGCCGTAACCCATTTGTGTTTTAATCAAGTCTTCATGTTCATGTGTGGATATTATTAGCTTCAGTTAAAAACTCTACGTTTTCTTAAAACTTTTCCATCGAAATAGTTGGTGTGCCATATCATGGGAATCCTTTCAGTACGTCAATAGCAGTCGTCCATAAGTGAGTCCGTTTTGTTTTCATTGCTATCCTAGTATTGTTATATGCCATGCCATGCCATTCAATAAGTAATATTATTTCATTACATAGAATGTTTTTAATTTAAATACAGATTTGAACTTATTCTCTGTTTACATTTTACCAGTTATATTTTCATCTAAGTTTATACATATTTTTATTTAAACTTGAATATTATTTCATGACATAGAATAATTTTAACTGAACTTGTTTCTGTTCACGTTATGCCTGTTATATTTTTCACCTGGACTTATACATGTTTTTTTTAAACTTGCACTTATTTTTTCGTTAATAAACGTTAGCCTTATTTTACTGAAAAACAGTTTCTTTAATGTCTTACACTACACTGTCACAATGTCACCAATACTTACTCTCTTAGGTCACCGTAGTTACACTGTTATAAGCTGCTAAATTTTATTTTGTTTTAGACGGTTCTTGTTACAGAACCGATCACGGGTTATGGGCCGGAAGCGAATACGCTTTTAAACCCTTTACGGCGGCCATAACCTAATTGGTGACATTTCAAAAATTTTTGACAGTTGTTTGTAGTATGCGGCCATTGGACCTCCGAGTCACTTTAGAGGGGGGGGCCGCAATATAGAATTTTTTTTTGAAGGCTATATGTTTTTTTTCTTTCCTATTGACATGAAATACAAAAAGGTTTTTTTTAGGATCACTTATAATAGAAATTTTTGTTGATGTACTATCTGATTACTAAGTACGTTATTTACTAAAAAAAAAATAATAAAAAAAAAAAAAAAATTTTTTTTTCCTCCTTTTTTTTTCATGTAATACCTTCTGTTTAATGCATGGCCATGGCTAACATACAGGTATGCATAACAAAACTGAATTCTCACAATTATGGAACTTGGGCAGCTGACGTAAAGTATCTACTATTAGATAAGAATGCGTGGAGCATAGTTAATGGCACTGAAAAGGCTCCTGATGAAAGTGACTCTGTAGCGACAAAGGAATATAAATCCAGAGTCAGGTCTGCACTATCAATTGTGTATTTAAATGTCGAGAATGAATTCCGGAGAATCATCGAAAATATCGACGACCCTCATGAAGCCTGGACTAAACTTAAATTGCATTTTCAGCCTGATAACCGGGCACGCCATATGCAATTATTTGGCGAAATTCTTTCCTGTAAGATACAACCTGAAGAGCCCGTTGATATGTTTGCAGCTCGCCTCCAAAGGCTTGCTGACCAACTTGCTGCAATAAATGAGCCAATCAAAGAAACTTACCTTACATTTCAATTGCTTAGATGGCTCCCGAAGAAGTTCGACAACATGGTGCAAGGGATTCTGCGATGGCCAGACGATCAGTTTACGTTCAAAAGTGTTCTTACAGAATTAGTCGCAGAGGAGTCCCGTATCAAACTACGAGAGGACGACAGAGTGGATGCCGTGCAATCTCATTTCTCCAGAGCCCGTTCCTCAAAGAAGTGTTCCTTTAAGCCTAAGTTCAAAGGTCGGTGTCACAAATGTGGACGCAGAGGACATTTACAGAGCCAGTGTAGAGTGCCTGATGTCACCCGCCAGGAATCCTGTCTTAGCTCTAGTTCCAGAAGTTCCATGATGCCTAGAGACTCCTCCAATTCCGGTTCCGTGGTATACAGAGACTCTTCCAGTTCCAGAACTTCTTCTTTGTCCAGAGGTTCCTCCTTTTCCAGAAATTCATCGAAAGACTCTTCCGTATCCAGTCCTGTCCGTGCTCAGTCTGATGGTCATAAATCCAGAAAAGATGTGCCTCGCAACCGACGTCAACGTAAGACAACAGGCCAGGTAAACTACCTCATACAATCTAATCTAAGTAACATAAAATGTGGGGGAGACGCCTGGGTCTTTGACACGGGTGCCTCCCACCATTTCTGTAAAGATAAAAGTTTATATGTTAAGTTCAAACCTTTAAAAAATGAGGAATTGGCTGTTGCAGTTGACGGTGCTACTTTCCCTATCGAGGGCACCGGTTTAGTGGATTTAAAAATAAATGGGGAAATGGTTCGCTTCGGCGACGTCATGTATTGTCCTAGTCTAAGACATAATTTAATTTCAGGTCCCAGACTTGATAAAATGGGTGCCAAGTTCAAAGGAGGTGAAGGAAGGGTCAAGGCATATCGGGATTCTGGCACACTTTTTCGTGCTTTTCTTAAAGATGGCATTTACTGCCTTTATCCAGATCCTAACCATAATAATAGAAATAAAGACCCGAAAATTAACCGTAATCAAAACCCTAAAAAGGTACGTTTCCAAGCCTCAACCGTTCAAAAAGATGATTTTAAACTCTGGCATAGACGCCTTGGGCACATCAGTTCCACATTAATTGAACATACTCTAAAATGTAATGGCGTTAGGGGCTTACCACCCATTAAATGTAAAGACTTTGAATGTGAAACATGTAAAATCAATAAGCACAGACGAACATCATTCCGCCCAATAAACCAAATAAGATCTAAACGACCTCTAGAACTGCTACACACTGATCTGTGGGGTCCGACACAAATAACAGGGCGAAACGGGGAGAAGTATTTCCTAACTATAACAGACGACTTCTCTCGCAAAGTGTCAGTATACCCCTTATGCAGTAAAACACAGGTATTTAAGGTATTTTCTAACCACGTAAAAAGAGCAGAAAGGTTTTTGGGCACCAAAGTAAAAGAAGTCCGTAGCGACAATGGGCGGGAATTCGATAATGAAGCATTCACCAAATTCTTTGAGGACAATGGCATAAAACACGAATTTACCAATGTATATTCTCCGGAGCAAAATGGAGTTTCAGAACGTTTAAATCAAACAATAATGGACGGGGCTCGCTCAATACTCAATGAAAGTAAACTCAGTCTCAAATTCTGGCCTGAAGCCGTCTTGTACATAGCATACACTCTTAACCGAATATGTCACAAAACCCAGAAAAAACTCCTTTCGAATATTATTGTGGTAATAAACCATCCATAAGACATTTACGACCTTTTGGTACGGTGGCATATGTGGGGGTACCTAAACAACTAAGAAATTCCAAATTCGATCCAAAGGCTAAAAAGGGTGTTTTAGTGGGTTACGCAATGTCTACAAAAGGCTACAGGGTATGGATTCCCGAAACCAATAAAATAATAGAGACAATAAATGTTAGGTTTGGTGACGAATCTGTATCCAGAAGTATCCACAAACACAGTGAACAAGGTCCAAGCTATTCAATAGGCACAAACCCATTTACAACTTCGGAGCAGCGCAACGGAAGCGATCTGGGACCCTCTTATATCCTAAATTCCGAACCACCTGAAATAGACCCTTTGATTGATCTTCAACCTGACAGATTTACTTCAGAAACACCACCCACTCAAAGTATTAGACCAAGTACCTCTAAATCTTCCGACTCTGCCTCCTCACACCCACCTGAGGGTGACAGTGACGAGGATGGCGAGGATTTTACTAGAACTCTCAGGAAAGCTGTCTGGTTCCGTAAGCCTGTAACTAGGCCTGACAAATCGAGAACCGACGTCTACTATTACGAGTTGGGTGAGACACAACGTCTAAGATCACTGAAGGAAGTAAGAGACTACTGTCATTCTAATGGTATAAAATTTGATCCGTCACTGTTCAGTTTTAAAGGAAGCAATAAGTACGAAGGCATTGTAAAGTCCACTCCTAGTCCTAGCTCAAGTCCTGGTTACACACCTCCACACACCTCTTTCTCTGAAACTCATAAAACCAGTTCCTGACTAGAAGACTCCATACCTACCACATATAAGCAGGCATTAAAATCACCTCAGTGGGAACTCTGGAGACAGGCAATGAAGGAAGAGATGGATGTTATAAATAAAAGACAAGTATGGGTATTAACATCTCTGCCACCCAACACCGAACCTCTAGGCTGCAGATGGGTATTCACCATCAAACGAGACGACAAGGGACGGGTTGCAAGGTATAAAGCGAGACTTGTAGCACAAGGCTACAAACAAGTCAGGGGTGAAACGTACGATGAGACGTTTTCGCCCGTAGTCAATTTCAGTCTAATTCGCTTTTTCTTTGCAGCCCTTGTCTCATGTCTCGGATGGATCCACACTCAGTGTGATGTAAAAGGTGCCTATCTGTATGCCCCTCTTTCTGATAACATCTACATGAAACAACCGTCAGGGTTCGAGATAAAAGGTAAAGAGCATTTAGTCTGCAAACTCCAGAGGGCCCTTTATGGCCTCCACCAGAGTGGACGAGTATGGTTTTATGAATTACATAAGATTTTAATTTCTCTTGGTTTTAAAAAGTTAGAGTGGTGTAATTGCGTCTATTCGTTTTCCAATTATGTTGTTTTATTACTATATGTGGATGACTTTGTAATATTAAGTAACCATCAGAAACATATTAATGAAGTTTTAACCCTTTTAGCAAAACATTTTGACATAAAAATCCTGGGGAGAACACGCAAACTACTTGGTGTTGAGTTTGAGGAGGATGAGAATGGCACTGTTTCAATTCATCAAAGGCAATATATTGATGATATTTGTACAAGATTTAAAGAATTCAACTTTCCCATTACATCACTCCCTATAACTAAAGGTACTGTTTACTCCAAGTCACAATGTCCTCAAACCGAAGTAGAAACCCAGGAAATGTTACAATATCCATACAGAAGTGTTTTGGGCTGCCTTTCATTTTTAACAAGCAGGACACGTCCTGATATTTCGTACGCTGTAAATATCTTCAGCCAATTCCAGAGCAATCCTGGGATTGTTCACTGGAATGGTCTCCTGAAGCTTTTAGGGTATGTCCAAAGCACAAAACACTATAAACTGAGGTTACCTTGCAACCACATAAACCTAATAACTTACACCGACGCGGATTTCGCCGCTAATAGGGATGACAGGACATCAATGGGGGGACAACTACTAATGTTAGACAAAGCTCCTATCATGTGGAGAGCCTTTAAACAAAAATCTGTCTGTTTGTCTACTATGGAATCAGAATTTGTGGCTTTAACAGAAGCAACTAAAGAGCTTCTATGGTTTAGTAGGATCATAACTGAATGTTATGACAAACATATTTTTACAGGTCCACAAGTTAAACCAACACTTTTAGTAGACAACATGGCCTCCATTGATTTTCTTAAATCTCCCATTGAAAATTACAGAACGAAACACATTGACGTAAAATTATTTTTTGTTAGAGACCTTTTAAACCAAGAGATTTTTAATGTTAAACACGTAGCCAGTAAATCTAATCTCTCAGACATTTTCACTAAACCTTTAACAAAGTTTGATCTTAAAAAATTTATTGATGTAATTTTTAGTTATAAGTAATTTATATATATACATGATATTTAAATGCTATGAAAAAAAAGAAACTCCTCCTCCTTTGAACTTGTGTCAAGCATTAAGATGCTTGTTTAACTTTTTATGTTAAACCTTGAAGTTTAGTTTTTTTTTTAAACTGAAATTTTTGTATATTTCAGTACTTTTCTTTTGAGGAAAAATGTTTGAATATGTAATTATACTCTTGTTATTTCATACTTGTTTCGTATGCATGCGTTTCATAATATCATTTCATAGGTGTTGAAAATCGAGTTGTATTTTTATTGCATATGTAAATATGAAAAATTTTTCTTCTCGTTTTAAGAATATATATATATAACAAGTTTTTTTTCATATTGAAATTGGCCAAATCATTTGCAAATGTATATCGTTTCAAAAGCTTAAGCATATTTTTTTTTGTGTTGTCTTTCACGTGAGCGCTCACAGTCATTTAACTATGTCACTATCATAATCATAATTCATAATCGTTATCATGATCATGATCGTTATTGTTCTCATTATTGAAATTTTTCTCATTTGCATAACATGTATCTTTCATATATTGTCAAAGTATTTTCATATTGTAACTCATGTATATGTATTCTTCATATTATCCTGAATTTACGTTTATGTGATAATCATTCTCTTTCAGAATAAATATGCAAATGTATGATTGTTTAAAATTCATTTGAATATTGTTACAAGTCAAGACCCAAGGAAAAATCATCATATTAAATTCTTATGTAAAGGTAACTCGTAGTCACTTGCATGTGACGAGGTAATTGTAATTATCTTTCACGGTTTTTTTTCAGGAAAATGTTATCTTTATAGACTTTTGCTATTGAACTTTTCCGACGTGAAAAAAAAAAAAAAAACTTTTCGTTAGAGTTACAATTGTAACTGAACTTTCATGAAATGAAAGAATTGTTAATCTAGTTGTTATATAATTGTTAAAATTGTTGTTATTGTTGAATATTGTTATTAACATTATTGAAAATTGATGTTTTTGATTAACCCTGTTGAAGTTATTGAATTTGTTGCATTTATACTTGTTAATGTCAAGTTTCTGTTTTACTGGTAACTATCGAAGTGTGATAGTTGATATTCTAATGTTTTACATTATTCCATATATATATATATATAATTTACAATATCTGTTGATTATCCTTTTTATTTTTAAGTACGAGTGTTAAGGGGGGGGGGGCGATTGTCAGCCATTTTTCTTCCTTAACACTCTGAAAATACATAATTCTAATTATATATATTGTAATATTGTAAAATGGCATGGCTTACTATCTTATGTTTTTGTTCCAACTTCCATTTTTTCTTCTTTACCGGCATTCGGCATTTTTCCAATCTTCCGATCTTTTGTTTACTTGTTCAAATCAATCGCTTATCTTTTCCGATCGTCGCTGATGGGTACGTTCATCCTGGTCTTATCGTTCCGTCCGGTCGCAATTCGCAAGCATCGCGAATCGCAACTCGCAAGTGGCTGTCTTGCATTTCTCCCATCGCAAGTCAGGAACGCGTTTGCTCAACTCGGAGGGGCGTATCCAGTTTCGGATTGCCGCTGCTATTTAAACCGGGAGAGATAGATTGTGCGGGGGATTTTGAAGTGATGTTATGTTTCAAGATAGTTGATGTTACCGTCAATATGATATAGTTTCAGAAATGTGTTTTTAACTCATCCAGTTTTAAAGTTTTAAAGTTAACATCTAGTTGCTTGCCGTGTCTCATTTTACCAGCAGCCGTAACCCATTTGTGTTTTAATCAAGTCTTCATGTTCATGTGTGGATATTATTAGCTTCAGTTAAAAACTCTACGTTTTCTTAAAACTTTTCCATCGAAATAGTTGGTGTGCCATATCATGGGAATCCTTTCAGTACGTCAATAGCAGTCGTCCATAAGTGAGTCCGTTTTGTTTTCATTGCTATCCTAGTATTGTTATATGCCATGCCATGCCATTCAATAAGTAATATTATTTCATTACATAGAATGTTTTTAATTTAAATACAGATTTGAACTTATTCTCTGTTTACATTTTACCAGTTATATTTTCATCTAAGTTTATACATATTTTTATTTAAACTTGAATATTATTTCATGACATAGAATAATTTTAACTGAACTTGTTTCTGTTCACGTTATGCCTGTTATATTTTTCACCTGGACTTATACATGTTTTTTTTAAACTTGCACTTATTTTTTCGTTAATAAACGTTAGCCTTATTTTACTGAAAAACAGTTTCTTTAATGTCTTACACTACACTGTCACAATGTCACCAATACTTACTCTCTTAGGTCACCGTAGTTACACTGTTATAAGCTGCTAAATTTTATTTTGTTTTAGACGGTTCTTGTTACAGAACCGATCACAAATTTATGTAATTAACAAAGTATTTCCGGATAAAAAGATAGTCTTCACATCACAAAACGTATCACGCAAATTTGAGATCAAGCGTTAATTTTAGTTGTTTGTAAAAACAATAAGACCTAAAAATTAAACAAATCAACTTGAAGCTGTTTTATGCGATTTATATGACTCAAAACCCTTCTGCGCAGAGTACGTGGGTGTCATTTACCTGATTATTTCATAATTATGCAAATTATAAGCACTTGGCGTTATTACCCCAGGGTACCTTATATACTGTGACGCATTGGCCAGTTTTTTGATAAAGATAGAATATATTTTTTAAAATGCTGTCAAAGTGAGTATTTCGCACAAAATTTTCCGAAGCAATCATGATTAAAGAATTAAGGATGTATTCAAACAAGAAATCGGTTATTTTATGACTCATTTTTAAATTCAATTTTTTTTTCAAATGCATTCACCTGACAGCTTTTTGTTATTTAGGAGCTGTATAATGTACTGTTTTGGTCGATTTTTTTAATAAATTCAGAATCTATTTCGAAATATGTTGTCAAAATGGGCATTTGAGCTGAATTTTTCTTAAGATGATTCTGATAAAACCAGTTTTTGCAGAAAAATGAAATTAAAAAATTTTCATAAACGGCCAAATAAAGTTATTAAACTGGGTTTATCTCTAATCATATATTTTCTTTTTGTTGAAATGAGCACTCTTCGAAATCTACCTCCGCCTATAGGCCCAGCCGAGAGGAATTTTGAATAGGTAATATATGTATTTTTGACTAAAACTAAGAAGCGACTCTGTATCATTAATAAAAATTATTTATTTTGATATGTATTGTCACATTTTAAAATTTGACGAGATAGTTTCTAAGCACCTTGTATACAGCAAGATTCTATAAAAAATATCAAAATCAATTATTTATTTATCAAAATAAGAAATTTTTTAAGCAAAGCAAATTATATACCATATTGCTATCCTTTGATATGCTTTGAATTCTATTTTTTTTTTTTTTTTTTTTTTTTTTTTTTTTTTTTTTTTTTATGTCTATACAAAATTTTTCATGAATATGTAAAAAATACAGCCTGAATGAAGTATAATACGTTAGATTTAATAAAGAAGAATGCATTAAATTCCTCGTAAAAAATAACAATAATTTATTGCATTGCATAAAGCTTTCCTTGAAAAATTAACTAACTCTTTGAAATCTATTTAAGAATTACCAAGATATATCCTTTTTCCAGGTCGGGATTAAATACATAACATATATGCGAGACTTTGTTTCAACAAATTAAAGTAATAATCACGAGTTCAATAAAGATAATTCCTTTTAATAAGGTGTTTTTGGATCATTTTAAAACTTTCAATATAATTATTTTTCTTTAAAGTTTTGGCCAAATTATTTATTGGAGAAAATTAGTCTGAAACACAAATTTTGATAAAAAAAAAACACGGTCATGTTAATAATTCTGAAATGTAAGCAGTAAATCTGCCAATAACAAAATAATATATATAGATATTTAGCATATTAAATTATTCTTGGCAAAATTACCTAACAATTAAAAAAGCTTTGATAATCATTTAGTAAAAGTTAAGTTATAAGTTTGTTTCTTTTCGATGATCGGTTTTCATTATATATAATAAATGTACCAATACTTTTTTCAGCAAATGAAAATAATACTGACAAATAAAGTATTGTCTGTAATCCTAAAAAACTTGTTACAACAATCTGTAAAATAATGGTAACCTTCCATGGTCGCGGTAGTTTTCTCTATATCATAAATAATGTTTCATTTTTTTTTGGCAATTGAATGCATAAGTAAATCTATCACACAAAATTTAAAAAAAGTATGACCGCACTTCTAAAGGAAAAATTCAAAATAACCTTAATCCATAACAAATTATTTGTGGTTTACTTTTAATTTATATAATGCAGCAAAATGATAAATGTTTCATGTGAGCGGTAAATAAGGTATATTATAATTTAATATTATCAACATATACACCCTGAAGCAATTTCCTTTGAAATTCTAGACCTTCTTGTTACACATAATTTTAACCTGACATGCAACATGAGATCTGACAATAAAGCTGCCTTCACTTAAAATGATTAGAATAATGCTCGTTATTTATCACGTTATGAATGTCAGAAACACAGGATACAGAATGAAATATCTAGTCACGAATATTTCAGGTTATATTGAACTTTGAATGAAATTCTCTGATAAAGGAAAAATATATGCTTTATAAACTCTTTTGCGGAAAGTTTGAAATAAAATTTTCGTTTGACATATAAAATTAAATGCTTTAATATTTAAGACACGATAAAATGTAGGGCATCTAGTGATGGGTGATTCTGGAAATTTTGAGAATCGATTAAAATCGATATCGAATATAACAGCATCGATCATAAAAAGAATCGATTTCTCAGCTTTAGAATCGATAATAGAATCGATATTTCGATATTCACAGATAAGCTCGAAATTAATATTTCCAAAACCTAGACAATCAGGCTTCCACCGCGGGGAGGCGGTTGGACTTTTCTCCATGAAGCATTTAAAAATCTGAAATCTTCCTGGCGTACCATTCAATGCTCCGGGAAAGGGATATCCTTCGGTACAACACCCTGAATTCAATACTTTTTTTCACGATGTTAGCGAGAATATTTCAAGAATTAATGAACATAATTTCATCAAACTTAATATTCTGTTAGATGTTGACATAAGATGTTCCTGATTAGGTTTTCGTGTAAATTATGTAATAGACTACGCTGCATTTTTTACGATAATTGTGATAGTTCTATTTCAAACCTTATGCATGGAATTTAATCAAACTTCATATTCTGTTGCACTATTGCATAAATAGATTCTTAATAGGCTTTCTATACTGCTAAAAAAATGTCGCTTTTATGCTCTTTGAATTTCAAATTTTGATTGTAGACATCTAAGAGCGTGTAAGCCGAAATTCAACAATTTGTTTGGATAATGATGTGCTAATATTTTGTTTTAAAATGCACATACTTCAATGAGCTTATGCTTATTGAATCATGATGGACACAAGTTACCATTTAATTTTAACACCGTGATAGTGAAATTGGAAGTTTTAACATGTATGAAATAGAAATTTTGGGATTAACGCATTCAAATATTTTATCTTCGACATTTGAAGGAAAATGAAAATGATATTATCTTCAGGGGAATCGATTACAATTTTTAAAATATCGATTAGATCGAATTGACCATAGTATCGATTAAATCGATTTAAAAAATCGAAATCGCCCATCACTAAGGGCATCTCTCCTTATCTTTTAGCAGTAGCTATTACCATTAATTTTAGCCTCTTCAGTTCCGAAACTGAAATAATAATGCAAAAATTTATTCATTAGTTTTTTACAAACAAAATGATATCATAAATGACAGAAAAAATATACTTTCTAAATTTGATCTTTTAGTGATAATGTGAAATGATAAATGTTTCATGTGAGCGGTAAATAAGGGATATTATAATTTAATATTATCAACATATACACCCTGAAGCAATGTCCTTTGAAATTCTAGACCTTTTTGTTACATATAATAACCTGACATGCAACATGAGATCTGACAATAAAGCTGCCTTCACTTAAAATGATTAGAATAATGCTTGTTATTTATCACGTTATGAACGTCAGAAACACGGGATACAGAATGAAATATCTAGTCACGAATAATTCAGGCTATATCGAATTTTAAATGAAATTGTTTCACAAGGAAAAACACAGGATTTATAAGCTTCGTATAAAGTGTGAAATAAAATCTTCGTTAGATTTCTCCTTATCTTTTACCAATAGCTAAGACCGCTAGTTTTATCGGTATAGTTTCTTTTGTATAATGTTTTAAATAGTGTTCTACACAATATGATAACACCTATATCACAGAATAGTTTTTTAAGTTGTAAAATTTAATATAAGGATGAACATATGCTGAACAATCTCTTCTTAAAGTTTGAAATAAAATTTTTGGTAGATAAATAGAATAAAATGCTTAAATATTTAAGATACGATTCAACAGAGAGTATTCCTCCTTATCTTTTATCGATATCTAATGTAGTTAGTTTTAAAGGTTTTGTTATAATTTCAAAAATGCTTTCAATATTGTTCTCCATCGTAATGAAAATACGCATATGACTACCCTATATGTATAAAATCATACTGAAATGAATTTGTAAAACGATTTAATGAAACGACTGATTAAATGACTGATTTTTTTTTACATAATTTTTCCCTAAAATCAACTTATAATAAAATGCGACAGGAGAAAAGTGTAGGAACGATTCCGAGCCGAACCATTCTGATCTGGGAATCAACCTTAGCTAATGTTAGGCTTACATGTTAGGCTTAATTGAAAACAGATGCTAAAATGACAACTAAATGATAATTTCTTCCACTTGAAATAATGTTTGTTCAGCATATTTTCATATAAAACATGTATATCATAGCCAATTATAATACATAAATAGAACAGCGGAAGTGTAAACTGATAAGTTTATATCATCTAAGAGTACGATTGTATTTTATCATTGACTCACAGCTACTTTAGTGCTGCCATCTATGAACTATTTCAGAAATCTTTTTGGGAATTTTATTCAGTGCAAATTCCAAAATCCGGAACTCGACGCTTCCGAATTTCAGACTTTTCTGAATTTCAGATCATTTTCAGTTTATTTGTTAATAATAATAATAATAATAATAATCTTATGCCTTCAAAGAAAAGGGAGGGCATAATTTATGTCAAGAACGCATTTTCAATACTAAAAAACGAAAATATTAAAACAGATATTTTAATAAAGAATAAAAAAAAAAGAAAAAAAGATAAAAAAGGAAGCCATCTGCATTGAACACCCCATTTCCCTACGAAATATTTATGTTAGTAGCGCTTTTATAAAATTGAAGAAAGATGCTTAAAAATGATAAAACAAAAGTAAATTTGAGAAGATTTTTTAATGAAAGCAAAATATAAGTTTTTATAAAAATATCTTTAGTTCAGGAGTGATTCTGTTCCAATTTTTTCTGAAAAATTAAAGTAATAACTTCCGAAAATTAAAAAAAAATCGGTAATAAATCCGAAAATTTCAATGTAAAATCTATCGTGACATTCGACAAATGGTCAATTGTTCAAAGAAAAATTGATATTATCGTCAAAGAATCGCAGAAAAAACGGGATCAAACTATCGTGAAAAATTTCATCGCAAATTTCGTCCATAGATCACGAAAAAAATGCTAATTTCCTCAAAAAATTGCAAATTACGTTGAAAAACGAAAAATTTATCAAAAATTGCGAAAAAAGCTACCAAATTTTGGCAAAAAATCGCAAACGGCAAAAAAAAAAAATCGTTAAAAAGGAAGAAAAAAAAAACACAGTGCCGAGAGCGGATGCCCCCCCCCCCCCCCCCGAAGTCTCTGTTGTAACCTTTCAGAGAAATTGCTGTAAATTTCAGAAAATATTATTTTACTCAGAATTGTCCCTTAAAATCACCTCTTAATTAAAAAGAGAGAAAAACAGATTGATCTTTTAAATATATAGATAATTGAAAAAAAAGAGCAATTAAAATGAATTATGTGTAAAAGCAATAGGATTTAATGCTTAGTATATATTCAAGGGAGACCACACTGGTCACCAAGGGCGGCTAGTATTGTAGTATAATGCGATGAAAATAACACCAAAAATCCGTATTAATCCGTACATCTCAAAACTGTTAATAGAATTGAAAAAAATTGAATTAATTCTCGAAGTATTATTTTTTTTTCTAATTTTATTTTTATTTCTATAATGGTGGCATCTTAATGGCTCGTGAATATATCGCATAGCTCGTAATAGCTCGTATATAATAGCTCGTAATAACCAGTGAATATTAAAAGGAGAAAAAAAATATTACACGATAAATCAATATAATAAAGGCCAAACGTATCTGTGCATATCGCATGCGTCATTTTGCGCATGGCAACACTTTCAAATTTTAAATCAATTTTGGTGTTGTAATTTTTGCTACTAACAGTTTTTAAACTTTTTAATGTCATACATTTTCAATTTTTACACCATCGTGTAGGAAAAAAATATACTTTTAAATGAAATCTTAATTTATTTTTGAAATCTTAATTTTTTTGTAGCTTTTAATACCTCTTTTCTAATAATGGCAACAGGAGTAGTTCATTTCTATTTAAAGCAAAGGAAAAAAGGGGAAAAATTGAGTGCTGTATCTTTATGTTGCCATTTTCTCATTAAAAGGGAAAAAATAGAAATTTAAATA
The DNA here is from genome assembly GCA_964019185.1 of Maratus speculifer. Taxonomy (NCBI): domain Eukaryota; kingdom Metazoa; phylum Arthropoda; class Arachnida; order Araneae; family Salticidae; genus Maratus; species Maratus speculifer. The sequence goes on along the minus strand of OZ025291.1, from coordinate 323,192,860 downwards.
TCTTCTGTTATAAAACCCGGAGAATTTTGAATTCATTTACAAAATTTGATTTACACGTAAAATAATAGCAACAGTTTAATATCTATTCCAGCTAATAACATTGATCAAGTTTTGAATGAAAATTATCAAATTAAAATGCCAATTTTTTATTAAACGTGAATACAGATGTGAAATGTGCATTTGTAAATTTTGATAGGGTGAAAATGATGCCGGGCTTAGATTTCACGGAAAAAAAATCTATGATTGAGTCAAAGTTGAATAAATTTTGCTTTTTATCATTTTGAAATACTAGCATAAGAACCTTAATTGATAACTTTATCATAATAACATATCTTTATTATTTTTTACTGCTTACATATACGATTAAAGTTTAATTTTAACAATTTCTAAAACTGCGTTTTATAGAAATAGTATTTTGTTAATTTGACGATAAATATCGTTTGTTCAAGAGTTAGACGTACCAATATAAAATGCATTTTTTACTATAACTAATTTTGCAGGTTTAGTATAAGTTAATGAAACAGTTCCCTCTTAAACATTTTCTTTCGTCAAAATTTGACGGGTTCTACCTTGTGTTTTTAATAGTGAAACTTGCATCATATATAGAAAAATGCATTTAAAACGATTTCCATTTCCTAAAAATTTAAATGTTACGTGATATATTATAAAAGTAGTAAGAGTAGGAATTTTTTTATATGTATTACATCATTTGATGCATCATAAATACAAATAAATGTAAGCACGAAATACTTTCAATTTATTTTGTAGAAATTATATTCGACACTACAATTAGAAAATTATGATATTTTTATTAATTAAGAAAAATATACATTGTAAAAAGAACCAGAAAATATGCATGATAATGTATTGAAATAAAGAAAAGAATTCATCAATAAGCCATACCTGTTCCTGAAAATACCTAAAACTCGATCACAGGATAAAATTCAAACGTAACGTGGTTCTGAAAGCTATTTGCAAGCAGACACAGATTTTTATCTGCAAACCTAAAGGAAAATAACGTCCATAGCATCCTTATGAGGCAAAAATATGGCGACATTTTTAACCACACCATTTTATACAACCTGATTTTAAATTATGAATTAATCTTACTTAATAGTCCTGAAAACAGTCGGGAATTGTTAAAACAGCGATGGATGAGGCCAATGTAACTAAAAAATGACACATTCAAACAGAAAAGCATGGCAACCTGATTATGGAAGATAGCCGCTATTATATTGATACCCATCAATCTTCCATAACCTGGTAATATTTTTCAAACAGTGCACATTATTGTGTTTCTAGGGGCTGCGAAGTTCAACAACGGGAACAATCCCGTTGCGAGCTACGGCCGCCAACCTCGTTGGCGGGCGTAGGAGGCTGAGACACCTAGTATACACACACACACACACACATATATATATACTACATACACATATATATATAAGGATGAACATATGATTTGTAATACCTATAGTGTAAAATGTGAATCAAAATTTTTGTCCGATATATAAAATTAATTGTTTAAATATTACGATCCAATGCAAGGTATCTCTCCTTATCATTTGTTAATACCGTTAGTTTTTTAGATATAGTTCCAATTGAATATACGTACAAGCCAGAATATATGTGTATATATATTTAATTTGCCTAATTTTGCTTAGTCAAATCTGCCTAATAAATCACAAAATTAGCAGTTTGAATTGGAATACACACTTAAATGAGTGCAATGAGGTATCACACTCATCGAAACATTGTTTTTTGCATTGTCTTTCCATACGATGAAAGCCAAATTTCAATCGCTGCCGGTAAAGCATCGTTTTTGAAATCACGTTCAAAACTTGATTATTACGAAATTTGAAAATGAGGAAAAATTCGCACTTGTGATTTTCTTCTTCAATTTTCTTGTAACCCAAGAAAAAAAACTTTTATATTATTATTTTATATAATATTTATAATATAATTTTTATTATTATTTTGAGAGGTGTAGAATTCTTAATAGACGGCGTTACTGAATTAATTTTTCATGCTAAAACTTTATTTTCATTTGAGTAGTTTTGCATTGTTATTGCCAAAATAAAATTCGTAAATTTTATAAAAATTCCAAAGACTGGGGATGTCCAAAACTGAATTTTTATGTTCTAATTGTCATTAAAATTGCTTTATACATGCTTAAAATGATGTACTAATGACATCTGAATAAATAATTTTCAAATCAGAGCTGTTGAGTCACAAAAGGTTAAAATATAATTTACATAAGTTTGCACATTTTATGAAAATACAATCATTAATATTATGTGTTTGAACTCAAATAAATCTCAAATAACTCTAATACATACTCACAATTAGACACATAAGAATAAATTCATAAAAACACCTGTATATTTACTTATGCCTCTATTTCTTTATTTATTAATTTATAATCTAATATAATCAATCTAACATATTCGTTTACCTCTTTAACTGAAAAGTATGGAAAGGATTTCATGTAAGAAAAGCATAATTCTATCGAGACTATGAGGAAAATGCAGTTTGCATATTTTATTTCAATTCTGAATAAATGATTGTTTTTATCAAAATCAAGATATTTTAATTATTCATATAAGCTTTTTAAAATATTGCCTTTCCTATATTTATTTACATGACATTTTTTTCTAAATACTTAATAACGAGCTCCAACTCAATTAACTCAAAGAATTTTTTCGTTACTTCATTTTGTACTTCATACGTCAAACACGATAAAATATTTAAGTTGCCGAAATTTTCATTATAGCAAACTAATGAAAAAAACTAAAATGTTTATCTCCATAGTGAATTGATTACACACGTGATAATCTGATACTTGCAAAATATGACTGCTAAAGTCATTTTTTTGAAATGCTAAGACTCTTTGTCATCATTTAATTGTAAATTTACATGCGACACGAATAATCAAAATTAAGCTCCATTTATTTTGACAGACTAATACTCATTATTTATCACTTCATGAAATATTAGAGAGCTGAAGTAATTGGATGGGGCAATTGTTCGCGAATGTTTCATGAAAATTCTGGATATGCAAGCATTAATATGGTATTATACTGAAAAGAATGTATGACGCGATTATAATGTGCAGCCATTACTGGTGAAAGTGAATGCAAATTTGGAGTAAACTTAGAAGAAAATTAAGTTGAGTGTTTCTAATAAAGCAAAATGTTTTGAGAGTTTTCTGTATTTACAAAAAAGTTGAGATAAAATACTTGAAAAAATTAATTATTTTGTTAATACATCTTAATTTAGCACCAAAAGAATGTATTTTATGTTTTATCTGATATTACGTTTAATATTATTCATATAATCGATCATACTATAGTTTTAAATATTATGTTAGTACATAAGACTTTTTTTCCTAAAACTTAATAACAATTTTACAACTTTTTTTCTTTATTTTCGCTTTATTTTATACGCCACATACAGTAAAATTAAAGTTACGAACATTACCATTATGACATTCTAAAAATAAATGAATAAATAAATAAAATAAGATATTTATCTATGTAGTAAATGGATTGCTGAAGGGATAATCTAATATTTGCAAAATATGACTACTAAAGTCATTTTCTTTGAAATGCCAACATTCTTTGTCCTCATTTAATTGTAACTTGACACGCGATATGAACAATCACAATTAAGCTCCATTTATTTTGACAGACTAATACTCACTACTTATCACTTCACGAAATATTAGAGAACTGAGGTAATTAGATGGAGTAATTGTCCATGAAAATTTCACGAATATTCAGGATATACAAACATTATTAAGGTATTTTACTGAAAAGAATGCATGATGCGAATATTAAGTGCAGCCATTACTGGTGAAAGTGAACGCAAATTAGGAGAAAATTTGATGAAAACTAAGTTAAAAACTTCTAATAAATATAAATATTTTAAGAGTTTTCTGTGTTTGCATAATTAGGTACAATAAAATACTTGAAAAATTTAACTGCTTTTTTTTGTTGATAGATCTTATTTTAGCACAAAAGCGACGTATTTATGGTTTATTTGATATTATGTTTAATATTATTCATACAATCGACTCATAGTATAATCTTAAATATTATGTTAATTTATACGACTTTTTTTCTAAAAATTAATAGAAACTTTCAATTTGTTTCTTTATTTTAGCTTTATTTAATACGCCACATACAGTAAAATTATCAAGTTACGAACATTTCCATTCTCGTAATTAAAAAAAAAATAACTAAAATATTTATCGATGTAGTAAGAAGATTACAAAAGTGTTAATCTGATATTGACAAAATGTGATTACTAAAGTCATTTCCTTTGAAAAATGATAAAACTCTTTGTCCTTATTTAATTGTAATTTGACACGCGACACAAACAATCACAATTAAGCTCCATTTATTTTGACAGACTAATAATCATTATTTATCACTTCATGAAATATTAAAGAGCTGAAATAATCAGATGGAGCAAATGTTCGCGAATATTTCACGAACATTCAGGATATGCAAACATTAATAAGGTATTTTAATGAAAAGAATGCTTTATGCGATTATTAAGCGCAACCATTACTGATGAAAGTGAATGTTAAATAGGAGAAAATTTAGATGAAAAGTAAGTTAGATATTTCTAATAAAAATAAATATTTTGAGAGTTTTTTGTGTTTGCATAGTTAATTATAATAAAATCCCTGAAAAATTCAACTGATTCTTTGTTCATAGATCTTAATTAGATCTTAACATGGTTTATCTGATATTATGTTTAATATTATTCCTATAATCGTCTCATAGTATAGACTTAAATATCATGTTAATTTATAGGACTTTTTTTTTTCGAAAAATTATTAACAATTTTACAATTTTTTTTCTTTATTTTAGCTTTACTTAATACGCCGCAGACAGTAAAATTATCAAGTTACGAACATTTCCACTATGATAACTAAAAAAAAAAAAAAATAAAATATTTATCTATGTAATAAATAGATCACAAAAATGATAATCTAATATTGACAAAATGTGCCTACTAAAATAATTCTCTTTGAAATGCCGAAACTCTTTGTCCTCGTTTAATTGTAACTTGACACGCGACACAAACAATCACAATTAAGCTCCATTTATTTTGATAGACTAATAATCATTATTTATCACTTCATGAAATATTAAAGAGCTGAAATAATCAGATGGAGCAAATGTTCGCGAATATTTCACGAACATTCAGGATATGAAAACATTAATAAGGTATTTTACTGAAAAAAATGCTTTATGCGATTATTAAGCGCAACCATTACTGATGAAAGTGAATGTTAAACAGGAGAAAATTTAGATGAAAAGTAAGTTAGATATTTCTAATAAAGATAAATATTTTGAGAATTTTTTGTGCTTGCATAGTTAGTTATAATAAAATACCTGAAAATTTTTCTGATTCTTTGTTCATAGGTCTTAATTAGATCTTAATATGGTTTATCTGATATTATGTTTAATATTATTCCTATAATCGTCTCATAGTATAGACTTAAATATCATGTTAATTTATATGACTTTTTTTTCGAAAAATTGATAACAATTTTACAATTTTTTTCTTTATTTTAGCTTTACTTAATACGCTGCAGACAGTAAAATTATCAAGTTACGAACATTTCCACTATGATAACTAAAAATAAAAAATAACTAAAATATTTATCTATGTAATAAATAGATTACAAAAATGATAATCTAATATTGACAAAATGTGCCTACTAAAGTAATTCCCTTTGAAATGCCGAAACTCTTTGTCCCCGTTTAATTGTAACTTGACACGTGACATGAACAATCACAATTAAGCTCCATTTATTTTGACAGACTAATACTCATTATTTATCACTTCGTGAAATATTAGAGAGATGAGGCAATCGGATGGAGTAATTGTTCCCGAATATTTCACGAACATTCAGGATATGCAAACATTAATAAGGTATTTTACTGAAAAGAATGCATGATGCGGATATTAAGCGCAGCCATTACTGATGAAAGTGAATGTAAAATAGGAGCAAATTTAGATGAAAAGTAAGCTAAATACAGTCGAGTCTCTATATAACGAAATCCATCGTTGAGACAAAAAATTCATTATATAGAAAAATTCGTTGAATAGAGAACGGCAAAAATTTTTCATTTAATGTTTAAATTTTGAAACAGAATTGTTTTTGCGGTGTTTAATTAAGTTTTGAAATATTTAACGGATTTTTTTTTCAAAATCTCAAACATCTTCGCCACTTCCTTTTTTTCCAGTGTTTTATTGATTATTTTCAAAATTTTACTTTATCAGGCAGAGAGAGTTAAATTTAAACAAGAAGCGATTTTATGCAAATGCAGTAGAAGATAACACCAGCAAATATGACATTTAGTAACAATTCTTCATTCAAATGATCTCTCATAATAAAAAATGCTCCGAGTCGCCACAAACAACAAACATCCTCTCCAAACTCTAAAAATAATGAGAGTTAATTTAGGTAGATGAAAACCTGCTGAAAAACGACTTTTTCTACAATTCCCCCTTATTCCTGCCTTAGTATCCAAACCAAGAAACAAACACCATTTTAAAGACAATAGTGGAATAGTTTTATCTTTTAGGATGTTTTGGTGATAGTTTCAAATCGTCCGACTTGCAAGCAAATGCTTCAATCTTTTCCAAGAGCGCATGCTCATTTTGACTAAAACAAAGTCAAGTGTAACCATGCAAAAATAGGTTTTTTTCTTGGGGGGGGGGAGTTGAATGCCTTTTTTGGACATGAGGAATAAGGTAGAGGAATGTAGCTATGATAAATAAACCAGAAGTCAACAACAAAAAAAATTATTCTACAAATAATTTGAAGTGTTTTCTGAACTTTTGACAGAACATTTTCGAAAAAATTCGTTAAATGGAGACATATATTTCGCTATATGGAGATTATTTTTAATGTACTTATGAAAAAAATTAACCGTTCCTATAAAATTTTTTTTAAATAGAGAAATTCATTTGGATGGAGTTTCGTTATACAGAGACTCGACTGTATTTCTAATAAAAATAAATATTTTGAGAGTTTTATGTGTTTGCATAATTAGTCATAATAAAATACATGAAAAAATTAACTGTTTTTTTATGCATAGATCTTCATTTAACGCCAAAGCGATGTATTTTATGGTTAATCTAATATTATATTTAATATTATTCATATAATCGTCTCATAGTATAGTCTTAAATACCATGTTAATATATAAGACTTTTTTTTTCTAAAAATTAATAAATTTTTTTTTTTTTTTTAGCTTTACTTAATGTGCCACAGACAGGAAAATTATGAAGTTACGAACATTTCTAGTATGAAATTTAAAAAAAAAAAAAAAAAAAAAAAAAAAAAAAAAAAAAATAACTGAAATATTTATCTATGTAATAAACATATTACGGAAGTTTTAATCTAATGTTGGCAAAATATGATTATTAAAGTCATTTCCTTTGAAATGCCAAAACTCTTTGTCCTAATTTAATTGTAACTTGACACGCGACACGAACAATCACATTTAAGCTCCATTTATTTTGACAGACTAATAATCATTATTTATCACTTCTTGAAATATTAATGAGCTAAGGTAATCAGATGAAGCAATTGTTTACGAATATTTCACGAAAATTCAGGATATGCAAACATTAATAACGTATTTTACTGAAAGAATGCGTGATGCGTTTATTAAGCGCAGCCATTACTGGCGAAAGTGAATGCAAATTAGGAGTAAATTAGATGAAAGTTAAGCTAAAAGTTTCAGATAAAGATAAATATTATAAGAGTTGGGAAATTCCATAAATAAATACAATAAAATACGTGAAAAATAAACTTTTTTTTCACTGATATATCTCAAAATAGCACCAAAGTGACATATTTTTATGGTTTATCTGATTTTATGTTTAATATTACTCATATAATCGACTCGCAGAATTGTTTTCGGTAGTATATTATGTTAATTTATATGACTTTTTTTCTAAAATTTAACAACATTTTTAGAGATTTTTCTTTTGTTTTCTTTATTTTTATTTCATACGCCACACACTATAAAATTAAAAGTTACAAAAATTACCATTATGACAATCTAAATAATAAGAATAAGAATAATAACTTAACCCTTTCCGGCGCACTACTCTTTAAAGTTGGAATTTAAAGAAAACAAAAATTAGGCAATCTATTTAGGCCTAGAGGAGTTCACAGGGATTGTTTTGTAAAGATTGCACAAACCGTTTTAATTATACAGCTGTTGCCGAAGTGGTAACCTCCCATAAGTAAAGCATTGATAAGAGCAGTGAGGAGAGCATTGCTGTGAAGCGCGTATTACAGTAAAACATTTTACCTATTATTTAAAAACAGTAGAGTTTGATCTCTGTGGTGCTGCTATCTAGAACTCATAAGAAAGATTTAAAGTAGCCATTAGAGTAGTTTTTGAAATATTCACGGAGTTTTTGTGCCTCTAAACAGGGGAACTTTAGGTGTTGCCGACCCGGCAACACTGCGCGTTAAGGGGTTAAATGTAAACGTACGTAATTGAATGGATTACAGAAGTGATAATCTAATATTGGCAAAATATGACTACTACTGCCTTTGAAATGCCAAAACTATTTGTTCGCATCGGATGAAATAATTATGCACGAATATTTCACGAGCATTCAGGATATGCAAACATTTTTAAGGTATTTTACTGAAAAGTATGCGTGATGCGAATATCAAATGCCGCTATTACTGGTGAAAGTGAATGCAAATTAGAAGAAAAATTAGATGAAAATTAAGTTAAATATTTTTAATAACGATTAAAAATAAGCGTAACAAACGTAATAGCATAAAAATTAATGTAATGTAATTTTTTAAAATTCCAACATAAAAAAATTTAACGTAAAATTTTATAAATTCCAGTTTTTGATGGATTTATATTTTTTAGGTATCAGAGTATCCAAAAAAGTTTTTTTTTTTTTTTTTTTTTTTTTTTTTTTTTTTTTTTTTTACAAAATGTTAGTTTGTAAGTCTGTCTGTCACTCTGCGAATCTGTATGTGAGAAAAATTTTGTGAGCGTTCTATATGAAGAACTAATGCACGGAATTTCAAAAAACTTTAAACTGCGTTAGAGTTTGAGGTAAACTGGAGCTGATTAATTTTTAGTGCATATTGCCTAGCAGTTGGCGCTTTTATGTTGCTTTTTTCACGATTTCCACAATAGCTATATCTCAAACTAACTATCTGATTTTCATAAAACTTGAGATTCCTTTAATTCTTGATATAATATGGTGCTGATTACTTTTTGATGCAAATCGCTTAACAGGATGCACTGCTTTGCGACATTATTCATGATTATCGCAATATCTCTTTCTAAGAAAATGGATGAATTTTCATCAAACTTTAGATTCTATTAATCGCTGATATAAGTTAATATTTTTTAGTTATTGGCGTAAATGGCTCAACAGGTGGCACTTCTAAGTAGATTTTTTTTTACAATTTTTGCAGTGATTCTATCTGAAAAACTAATGGACGGATTTTTATCAAACTTCAAATTCAGTTAAAACTTGAGATAAGTTATTTCTGATCAGATTTTAGGGTAAATGACTATGCTATGCTTCATTTTTCTAGAAGTATTAACATGCAGAGATAGAAGAAAGTTTTGAAATTGCCACATCCGACTAGTTAATATTGCAGTTAATTTTAATATGGTTGTATTCATGTGATTTTTGTTTACCATTTTTCAAATTTAAAATCTTCTGCAAAAATATTTGCATCATTATACATTTTAAGAATGTTGTCGTTAGAGAATGAAACATATTGATCTGAATAAATAAAGGTAATTAATTGCTTTTTAAATGTATTTGTTTAACTTTTAGCAAATTGTAAGTTAAAATACAATAAGAAATTACTTTGTGCAGTACAGTATAAATAAATAAAAAACAACATTAAAGCACCAAAAAAGTTTTTAATAATTATTGCAAACTAGATTCGGTAGCTAGCGTTCCGTCATCAGTGCAAATTGATTGCTTCGGAAAGAAAACTGGTGAAATATATGTTGGAAAAGCGGATTTTCTGACAAAGTTCAACAGCCAATAATATTACAGGAAATCCTAGAAAACAGCCAGTGTAAGAGAAGCGGATACAACGATAAAGTTTGTTCAGCCAATAGAATCGCTACAGAAAATCTCAGGAAACGTGCCATGTAAGCGGATTCAATGATCAAAATAATTGTCCAATAAAGTTTCGGAAAAGTTTAGAGAACAGCGAATTAGACATTATGAATGTAATCTGAAATCGTGTAAATGGAATTTATGAACAAGATGGTTTTATACAATTTTTTCAACAATCTGACAGCGAAGGAATAGCAAAATCACAATTAACAATATTTTTAAGATTTTTATAAATATTGAATACCTCAAGAAAGTCAAGTTCATGGAAGTCGGTTTTGAGATAATTTTTGCGCGCGAAGATTATTGTTGGGAAATGATCATAGGAAATTTTATTACATTGTTTACAAATAAATAAGTAAATAAATTACCTCATTTAAAAAAGTACGTCATTTTTAGTTTTCTAACTTTCAGAATATTTTTTACAAATGACGATTTAACATTATTCATGTTACTATGTTTGTATCCAATTCAGAGTCAAAGGTATGTCAAAAGGATGGTATAAATTTAATATTTTATGGGTGTTTTTATATCGTAATTTATATAGCACTTTTTATCTGATGTAGAGGATCGTGCTCACAATGCTTTTTTAATTACATAAGTTAATTACACATGTTAGTTACATAAGTTAAAAAAAATTAAATTAAAAATCACTGAGAACTTCACTCGTTACACTTTGTCTTTGTAACTAAGTTTTAATCTTTATTAAATGTATTAATCTTTCATTTAACAAGCGAAGTTTTCACACTTTGTTACTTCTTTCATATTCGAGTAGCGATTTTTTTTACACAACATCGAAATTAATCCAAGCAAGTAATTGATTAATCATACTATTTTATCTGACCGCATCTAAAAAATTATATGGAATTTAGTACATTATGGCATTTTTTGCTAAAACGTAATCTTTTTACTCGAAAGAAAAATGACAAATTATTTCAATGTAACTTTTACAAATTCTTTTCCAAATGATCCTTTTATAGTAACTGCTCAAGGACTATGTCTAGATATATTTCAGAGAGAAAAATATGGCCAAGAAATAACAAAAATTCTTATAGATATTTTAAGTGATCAAGTACATGTTAAGGTATCTACATATATTCGAAATGTTTTTTTACCTCACAGGCTATCCAAGACTGAAATCTAATGAGGCAGCAGGTCCCGTGTGAATTTATGTACGTATGTACGCATGAATGTGCGTATGTATATACGTAACACGATAACTCTTGATATAAAAATCTGTTTTTCTTCAAATTTTGTAAATAGGTTCATTCTGATAAGACGCTTCGCCTATTAGTTTTGGAGGTTATTTGATTAAGTATAAAGACTGGGGGAACGGGGAACTATATCATGGATGATATCAAAATTATATTTTAATAAATTTCCTCCTTTATTTTTCTTTTGAATCCTAAAAATGTCCCCTTTTCATTTAATTAAACTTGTAATTCTATCCAAATCATGTAATTGTATCGCAATAAACCTATAAGATAACCACATTTATTTAAACACACTCCCTCCTGCTCGCCTTTAATAAATATGTCAATCTCATTTGCTCCTAGTCTTAAATTACTTTCTTTCTGCAACCGTCAAAATCAATCTTATACTTTTATCTGGTAATATATATATCTTAAAAAACCTAACTATTTTAACAAATGTGAAATTTGCGTGCATTCACATTTTTACTGCTAAACTGCGACGAACTTAGTGCACACCCTTTTCTTTCTCATGTATTTTTGGCTGTCCTAATAAAAAATATAAAGTTATCTGATTGCGAGGGCAGTTTTAATGAGTTCTAAATGTATTGGCTAAGGCGCAACAATCTAAAAATTTCCTAAAGTTGCGTTAAATCAATTCAAGGATGTTCCAAAAAGGCCGACAATGTATTCAACACAAATGTCCCGCGCAGAAAAGCGTATCCCGTAAAATTATAAACTTTTTGGCGAATTAATTGACGATACTTGTAATGTCTCAATCTTATGCGAAAGGATTTTTGGATATCACTCAACCCTGCTCTCCTATTTCTGCCAGTGATATTTCTGCATTGACACCTTCACCTCGATCCCTTCATGTCGTGTTATAAAATAAAGATAACTTTTTACATCGTATCTGACTGCAATCCATATGTTCACAGCCAATCCTGTACACCATCTGCTACATACGTTACAAAAAAAAAAAAAAAAAGGAACGAATTTTATATTGTACACTTTTAAAACGAAAGAGCTGATTTGGCTTCTCATGAAAGAGCTGTAATTTTTTCGATCATAAAAGACTTGTTTTTCAAATCTAAATTGTTGATCTAAATTGGTTATTTAAATAGCTCAACTTCATTTAAATTGGTTAAAACTCGAGTTATTTCAACTCTTTTTTGTGACGCTGCCTTTCAACACTGAGATAAGTGGATTTCAGCTCAACTTGAGCTATTTTGTGCCGACTTTTTAAGAGAGTAGCATGAAACAAAGAACATGAAGTGCGCAGTAGTTTACAAAGTGTTATACATTGGATGCAATATGTTTCAGTCATACTTTTGACGATGGGTAAATGAAAGCGTTAACTGAGGACAAAATGTTTAAATCGATGCGTATCTAGAATGTAGAAAATTTGTTCAGAACATTAGTAAATTAATTAAAGATCAGTTGCTATCACATACATTCGTAGAAAATTCGTAGATCCTGCAAATTATGGCAAAAATTTTAATAAAATAGGTAAGCTACATTTAATTAAGAAAGAGAAAAGGGGGATTCTTTAACTTACATCAAAACCCAGCCGCAGTTCGAAATATAAATGTACAGATGTGTCACTTCCTATTACTTTTAGAAGAGATAGGTAAATCTTATGGGGTGACTGAATCTTAGGCATTCTACACGGAGCTTAAGAGTGTGTTCGAAAAAACGCTTTTCTACCTTCGACAGCTAGAAATTTTCCGATAAAATTTCAGACATATTTTTATAAGTAGAAATATGAAACTTGCTGAGGGAATTTTTAAAGAGAGTATAAGGTGCCGTGTGATATCTTTTTACTCTCAATTCATTAGAATTTGATATATAAACAATTATTTTCTCAGTTCGATAATTTTTTTCGTTCATAGATCTCCCGCTTCGAAAAAGTCAGTTCAAAATGTCGTTTTTGAATGTCGTCGCCGCAAAAAAAGTAAATCTTCATACCTGAAAGCACATGACTTCTTTTTATTGTCTTAATGATGTATAATTAAGTGTTCTGAAATTATCAGTTTCTTAATGAAGTATTGGCTCTGTCAAGTTTTGAAGTTTTGTCATAATTTTAAAGTAAAAAGGATAAAATCTTGCTAAATACTACATTATGCTAAATGATACATTATGTATCGGTCTAAAATAAATTAAAATAAACCGTATACGAATTTTCTTATGAATATAATTAAAGAAAAATCTTTGATATGGATCTTTGATCACAATGGATTCCTCCCCCCCCTACGAATCATTAAAGAGATACTTAGTACTCTAGGCCTGCCTATGATAGCTCATATAACTCAGTCTGTAAGGTGTTCTTCTAGTCCTCAGGGGTTTCGGGTTCAAACCCCAGGACAGTTAGAAGCAAATTGTATATTAATTAAATTTATATAGCAGCTCAAACACTCTGTGAAAATTCGTATCCTTCGAAGCTCACCGAAGTTCGAGTGATTCACTAATTTCGAAAACTAAATTAATTTATTATCATTTAAAAATTTACAGTGTCTTGTGCATTTTTATTATGTTAATTTACAGAGTCTACTGTAAATTTACCAAATAGCTTCTTTGTTATTTAACGGAATCTCGGTTTTTCTTATCTCTGTAATTTTACATTAGACTTAAAGTAATGGATTACCCGTAGATCCTCTGTAAAATCAGAGAACTTTTTTTAATAGTGCGGTTATTCATGTTAATAAATTTTACATAATTTTTCTTTATGTAGAGAATCGTGCTTACAATCACTTCTTAATTGAATAAGCAACAAACAGTATTTAAATTAAAAATCAATGAACACTTTACTCTTTATAATTAGAACTTTAAATATAAGCACCATTTCTGATGAAATGTAACAATCTTATATCTAACAAGCGAACTTTTCACGCTTTGTTACTGCTTTCAGATTTCAGTAGCCATATTTTTTTTTATTCAACATCAGGTGGAATCCAAGCATGAATTGATTAATCATCTTATTTTACACTCACTAGCTCTAAAGAATTATGCGAAACTTATCTTATTACTTTTTTTGCAAAAAAGTAAATATTTATACCTCAAAGTACAAGATTTTTTTTATTGCCTTAATGATGTATAATTAAATGTTTTGAAATATGAATTCTACTTGAGAGTTACTATCAGATCCTTTATAAAGTTTTGGCTCTGTCAAGTTTTGAAGTTTTGTTATAATTTTAAAGTAAAAAGGATACATCTTGATAAATAAAGAATAAGTCGAAATTATTAATACAAAAATTTAGATGCGACAGTACACTTCCAAGTTAAAATTCAACGATACTTTGATTACGTAATATCTCTGTTAGCAAATTTTCCGACTAAAGAAGATTTACTTTACTGATTTTTTAATCAGTTAATAAATACAGATACGGATAACGAACGTTTTACTGGATGGGCATACTAATCAAATTTAGAAACGGTCTATTTTGTTTGAAAGGGAAACCATATTATTGGTTAACAAGGATTTTGGCTAAAGAAAGGGATTACAGAATGAATTATCCGTGTTAACTGGCACTTAAAAAATTCTTTCAATCGCAGTTAGAATAATTATTGTTGCCTTTTAGTATAATGCATTACAAAAATACAAACTCTATGTATATAGACAATGGCGCAGCCCAAATTCGATTCTAGTTTTCTTTAAGTTGTTGATAAAGGTGGTTCATTCATTTTACATAAGATTTAATGGTTAACCCGTACCGTTCACTTAAATTTCCCCCAAAAAGTTTTAAAAGAGTAGGTACTTCTTTTAATAAATTTTGCAACATTTTTCTTTATATAGAGGATCGTATACTCACACTGTAAAAATGTCAGATGTTTCTGAATATATAAAAATGTACTGTAATCAAAAACGAAATTATACAGTAACCTCTTTTAACTCACCTAAGGTTTTGAAAACCGTTCCTTTTACCTTTAAAAATACCAGAAAACTATTTGTTTTCGAAATTTAAAGGAAAATTTTTAAAAATTAATTTTTATTAGCTGCCCGTCCTTTTCGGAAACGTTTCTAAGTAGCTTTTACAGTACAATAACCACTTTTCTCAAATTAAAATATCACTTTTGCGGATGCTACCAATTCATATGAAATTATTTTTATATTCAGAGAACATGTTTAATAGACAAACATACAATATTAACTGTATTAACATTAATATGGAAATTAACATTATTTTGCTACAACTGCATGCACAAAATCAGTTATGCAGCTGAAAATGTTTACTTGAGAATTGATAGAATCCGAAAAAGTGAAATTTTGATTTGAGAAAAGTGATTATTATACTGTAAAAGCTACTTAGAAACGTTTCCGAAAAGGACGGACAGCTAATAAAATCTCAAATAGTTTCCTGGGATTTTTTAAGGTAAAGGAACGGTTTTCGAAATCTTAGGTGAGTTAGAAGATGTTACTGTATATTTTTGTTTTTGATTACAGTACATTTTTATATATTCAGAAACATCTGACATTTTTTACAGTGTACTGCAATCACTTCTTAAATAAGCAACAAAAATATTTAAATAAAAAATCAATGAACACTTTACTCTTTATAATTAGAACATTAAATATAAGCATGATTTTTGATGAAATGCAATAATCTTCTATCTAACAAGCGAACATTTCACACTTTGTTATTTCTTTCAAATTAGAGTAGTGATATTTTTTTTACTCGGAATAAGGAGGAATCCAAGCATGAATTGATTAATCATCTTATTTTACACTCACTAGTTCTAAACGATTATGCGAAACTTATCACGTTACTTTTTTTTGCAAAAAAGCAAATCTTTATACCTGAAAGCACATGGTTTTTTTTTATTGTCTTAATGATGTATAATTAAGTGTTCTGAAATATGAATTCTACTTGAGAGTTATTATCAGTTACTTAATAAAGTATTGACTCTTTCAAGTTTTGAAGTTTTTGTCAGCATTTTACACTAAAAAGAATAAATTTTTGCTAAATAAAGAATAAGTCGAAATTATTAATACAACAATTTAGGAGTGATAATACACTTCCAGGTCAAAATACAGAGATACTTTGGTTATGCAATATCTCTGCTAACAAATTTTTCGACTAAAGAAGATTTTCTTTACTGATTTTTGAAATCAGTTAACGAATATAAGGGGATACGGATAACGAACGTTTTAGTGGGTGGACAGGCTAATGTAATTCAGAAGCGGTTTATTTTATTTCAAAGGGAAACAATATTATTGGGTAACAAGCAAGGTGGGTAACGAATGTGATTCCAGAATGAATTATCTAGTTTAGCTGATGAATCAACATGTTTAAAATCTTTTTATTCATAATTTGAATATTTTTTTGTTGCCTTTGTATAATGACCTAGAAAAATACAAACTCTATGTATAGATAGAGTGACACAGCGAAAATTAATAAAGTAAATCACTTTGTAAAAACGCCATAAAATGAAAATTAAAGTAGGACGCGTTTTGAGATACGATAATAACAGCTCGTCATCAGCTAAATCACAGGTTAATAGATTAAGTCAATTTAATAGATGAAACAAGAATGCTTTTTTTTCAGTCTTTTTTCAGCTCTTATGTTGGTTACGATTCATGCTTTACAAAACAAAAAATTCAACAATGAAGTAACCCAAATTATGTCAGGCTTATATAAAGACATATATTGTAATCGAGGCCTATCGCTTTTATAGCTCAATCAATAAGTTGTTCTTCCAATGTGCAGATGTCTCGGATTCAAACCTGAGGACGGCTAAAGACAAATTGTGTAAACATTAAATGTATACAGCAGTTCAAAGTTATTCTTTGAAGCTCATTGAAATGTGAGTGATTCTTTAATTTTGAAAACTAAATTTATGTCCTTAAAAATAAATTTATAGAGTCTTGTGTATTTTTAATGATGTTAATTTACACAGTCTATTGTAAATTTACCAAATAACGTCTCTGTTACTTAACAGAATCTCGGTTTTTCTAATTTCTGTAATTTTACATAAAACGTAATGCATTCTCTGTAATTTCACAGAAAACTTTTTAACAGTGTTGGTATTTCTTTTAAGAAATTTTACAAAATTTTTTTCTATATAGAGAATTGTGCTTACAAATCACTTCTTAATAATATAAGGAACAAAAATAATTAAATTAAAAATCGATGAACATTTTACTCTTTATAATTAGAACTTTAAATATAATCATGATTTCTGATGAAATTCAAAAATTCTGTATCTAACAAGTAAAATTTTCACACATTGTTACTTCTTTCAGATTCGAGTAGCGATATTTTTTTTATTCAGCATAAACTGGAATCCGAGCATGAATTGATTAATCATCCTATTTTACACTCACTTGTTCCAAAACGATTATGCGAAACTCATCTTGTTACTTTTTTTCTGAAAAAAGCAAATCTTTATATCTGAAAGCACACGGATTTTTTTTTTGTCTTAAGGATATATAATTAAGTGTTTTGAAATAGTGCTTATTTTGGTTGTTCATATTTCAGAAAGTAGCAAAAATCATACAAAGCAAAAGTCACACGGTATCGATGAATAAATTAACTGTGCACTTCTAGCATTTTATATGACAACAAATTTTGCAATATAAATCTGTAGAAAATTTCGTTACTATATCTTCATCATTATTAAAGCTCTGTAAAAATATCCGGCTTCGGCTTGAAGTCGTAATCTATGCTAATATTATAAAGTAACTAACGTTGGAATGCCTGTAGGGAGTGATTTCAGAAACTACCAAACGAATTTATAAAAAAAAATCATCATGAGTGAATTTTACTAGTGCACAGAATCCCACACAAAATATCATAACTGTTCAAAGAGAATAAACTCGGATATGTAAAACAGCACCACATCACAATTTAATTACTTGAGATTTAAAAATGAGGAAAATCTTTTAACTATATTAAAATAACTAAAGAGCTTGTGCAAAGTTTAAATTTGGCAGAGCGTAAACTACGCTTTACCATACAGGGTGGTCATAAAAAAACTTTGCCGATATATGGAGCTCTAGCGGCCAGTCCGCTCAACCGATCGAGGTGAAATTTCAGATATAGCTATTCAGCGGTATGAGCTCGAGATTCTTCGAACGGCAACAAAATGGTGCTCATGGTTACGGTTATAGTTACAGAAACTCGAAAATTTCCAATGGCAACACCCATTTTTTTCATCGCAAGATGCTCAGCGCATGGCGAAAACCCTAAAGAGCGTTGGAACCGTACGTGTATCGCAAGAAACGGACATGTTATGCACGCACAAAAAGCCGTTCTGGGAATCCTCCCCCCCCCCATAGAAAAAACTCGATTGGGGTGCAAGGAGGAAATTTGCATGTGACGCAGAGTCAGTACACTAATATCTGATTACAATACAGATCGGAGAAAGTAAAACTTTTATTTTGATTACACATTTTTCACATGGGTGCCTGGCACCCATCGAGTTTCTCTAACTATAACCGTAACCGTGAGCGCCATTTTGTTGTCTTTCACAGAATCTCGAGCTCATACCTCTGAATAGCTATATCTGAAATTTCATTTTGATCGGTTGAGCGGACTAGCCGCTAGAGCTCCGTATATCGACAAAGTTTTTTTTATGACCACCCTGTACTCTTTAACATAAATTTTTTTAACACAAGCTTTAACATACATAAAAAAAAATAACACTGTAGGTATTTCTTTTAATAAATTGTACATCATTTTTCATTATGTAAAGAATCGTGCTTACAGTCACTTTTTAATTAATAAGCAACAGAAATATTTAAATTAAATAAAAATCAATGGATACTTTATTCTTTTTAATTAGCTTCCTTAAATATAAGCATGATTTCTGATGAAATGTAACAATCTTCTATCTAACAAGAGAACTTTTCACACTTTGTTACTTCTTTCAGATTCGAGTAGCGATATATTTTTAAAATTATTCAGCATCAGCAGGAATCCAAGCATGAATTGATTAATCATCTTATTTTACACTCACTAGTTCTAAAAAATTATGCGAAACTTATCTTGCTACTTTTTTTTGCAAAAAAGCAAATCTATATACCTGAAAGCACATAGATTTTTTTTATTGTCTTAATGATGTATATTTAAGTGTTTTGAAACATGAATTTTACTTGAGAGTTATTATCAGTTTCTTAATTGTAAAGAGTATTGGCTTAGTGAAGTTTTGAGCTTGTTAAATGAAGAAAAAGTCGAAATTATTAAAATATCTTTTAGGGATGACAATGCACTTCCAATACAAAATACAGCGATATTTTGGCTACATAATATCTCTTCTAACCAATTTTTTGACTAAAAAAGTTAATTTACAGAGTCTATTGTAAATTTACCGAATAACTCCTTTGTTATTTAAAATATTCTTGGTATTTCTAATCTCTGTAATTTTACATAAGGACTTAATGGCTTATCCGTAGATTCTCTTTAATGTCACAGACAATTTTTTATCAATGTTGGTATTTCTTTTAATAAATTTTAAAAAAATTTTTTCTATATAGAAAATCGTGCTTACAGTCACTTCTTAATTATATAAGGAACAAAAAATATTTAAATTAACCCTTTGATCTCTGATGGTTGAATTTTCTACCACTTAATATTAATTCTGAAACGTCACAACGACACCAGAAAATTCGACCAAATCTATTTGAAAAAGATTTAATCCATTTCTTCGTATATGTTGTTAAGCGATTTTTTTCTTTGCAAAATACTGGTGCCAATGTGACATTTGGAATTTGAAGAAATTTACCCATCATCGCTCAAAGAGTTAAAAATCAATGAGCACTTTACTCTTTATAATTAGTCTCTTTAAATATAAACATGATTTCTGATGAAATGTAATAATCTTCTATCTAACAAGTGAACTTTTCACACTCTGTTACTTCTTACAGATTCGAGTAGCGATACTTTTTTAATTTTTTATTCAGAATAAGGAGGAATCCAAGCATGATTTGATTAATCATCTTATTTTACACTCACTAGTTCTAAACGATTATGCAAAACTTATCTTGTTACTTTTTTTGCAAAAAAGCAAATATTTATACCTGAAAGCACATGGATTTTTTTTATTGTCTTAATGATGTATAATTAAGTGTTTTGAAATAGTGCTGATTTAGGCAGTTTATGTTTCAGAACGTAGCAAAATTCTCAGAAAGCAAAAGTCACAAGGTACCGTTGACTGAATTACTGCGCACTTTTAGAATTTCACGCGACAACGAATTTCGCAATCTAAATATTTTGAAAATTTCGTTAATATATCTTCATCATTGTTAAATCTCTCAAAAATATCTGGCTTCGACTTTTAGTTTTAATCTCGGCTAATGTAATAAAGTAATCAATGTTAGAATGTCTGTATGGTGTAATTTCAGAAACTACCAAACAAATTTAAAAAAAAATCGTCATGTGCGAATTTTACTGGTTCACAAAGAGTCCCACACAAAATAACTGTTCAAAGAGAGTAAACTCGGATATGTAAAACAGCTCCACATGTCGTAATTTAATTCTTTGACATTTAACACTGAAGAAAATTTTTCCAATATAAAATAAAGATCTTGTACAAAGTTTAAATTTGGCAGAGTATTAACCACCCTTTACTATATTCTTTAACATACATTCTTTTTAACACATACTTAACATACATTAAAAAAATTAACACTGTGAATATTTCCTTGAATAAATTTTACAACATTTTCTTTATGTAGAGAATCTTGCTTACAATCAATTCTTAATTGTATAAGCTACAAAAAATATTTAAATTAAAAATCAATGAACACTTTACTCTTTATAATTAAAACTTTAAACATAAGCATGATTTTTGATATACAATAATCTCCTATCTAACAAGCGAGCTTTTCATACTTTATTACTTCTTTCAAATTCAAGTAGAGATTTTTTCAGCATAAACAGGAATTCAAGCATGAATTGGCTAATTATCTTATTTTACACTCACTAGTTCTAAACGATTGTGCGAAACTTATCTTGTTACTTTTTTTGCAAAAATGCAAATCTTTATATCTGAAAGCGGAAGAATTTTTTTTATTGTCTTAATGATGCATAATTAAGTGCTTTGAAATATGAATTCTATTTAAGAGTTATCATCAGTCCCTTAATAAAGTATTGGCTCTATCAAGTTTTGAAGTTTTGTCGTAATTTTAAAGTAAAAATGATACATTTTGATAAATACTACATTGTGCTAAATGATACATTATGTATCGATATAAAATAAATTAAAATAAACTGTTTATGAATTTTATTATGAATATATTTCAAGAAAAATCTTTGATATGGGTCTTTGATCAAAATGGATCCCCCCCCCCCCGAGTCATTAAAGAGATACTTAATACTCTAGGACTATGATAGCTCATATAATCCAGTCTGTAAGGTGCTCTTCTAGTCCTCAGGTGTTTCGGTTCAAACCCCAGGACGGTTAGAAACAAATTGTGTAATAATTAAATTTATACAGCAGCTCAAACACTCTGTGAAAAGTAGTATCCTTTGAACCGAAGTTTGAGTGATTCACTAACTTCAAAAACTAAATTAATTTATTATCATAAAAAAATACAGAGTCTTGTGTATTTTTATAATGTTAATTTACAGAGTCTATTGTAAACTTACCGAATAACATCTCTGTTATTAAACAGAATCTTGATTTTTCTAATCTCTGTAATTTTACATTAGGCTTACAGTAATGGACTACCCGTAGATTCTCTGTAATTTCACAGAAAATTGTTTAACACTATGGGTATTCATTTTAATAAATTTTACATTATTTTTCTTTATGTAGACAATACTGCTTACAGTCACTTCTTAATTAAATAAGCAACAAAAAATATTTAAATTAAAAATAAATGAACACTTTACTCTTTATAATTAGTCTCCTTAAATATAAACATGATTTCTGATGAAATGCAATAATATTCTATCTAACAAGCGAATTTTTCACACTTTGTTACTTCTTTCAGATTCTAGTAGCGATATTTTTTTTTCTTTAGCAAAAGCAGGATTCCGTGCATGAATTGATTAATCATTTTATTTTACACTCACTAGTTCTAAACAATTAAGCGAAGCTTAACTTGTTATTTTTTTTGAAAAAAAGCAAATGTTTATACCTGAAAGCACATGGATTTTTTTTATATTCTCTTAATGGTATATAATAAAGTGTTTTGATATATGAATTTTACTTGAGAGTTATTATGAGTTTTTTAATAAAGTATTGGCTCTGTCAAGTTTTGAAGTTTTGTCATAATTTTAAAGTAAAAAGGATATATTTTGCTAAATAAAGAAAAAGTCGAAATTATTAATACACCAATTTAGGGGGATAATACACTTTCAATTCAAAATGCAATGATACTTTGGTTACATAATAATTTTGTTAATAAATTTTTCGATTGAAAATGATTTATTTTACTAATTTTTGAAATTAGCTAACGAATACAGATACGGATAACGAATGTTGTACTGCATGGACACGATAATATATTTCAGAACGTTCTATTTTAATTTAAAATGGAAAAAGTTACTATTGGCTGTCGCGGATTTTGTTTAACAAATGTGATTCCAGAATGAATTATCTTCGTCAACTGATGAATCAAAATATAAAAAAAATTCTTTAATCCATAATTTGAGTATTTTTTTGTTGTTGTAGTAAAATTGTTTTACTTGTTACTTAAATTTATTGCTTACATTTATTACTTACATTGTATTTAATAAATACGCTTTTAGCGGAATTTTTATTCCAAAATATAAAATCATATAAAATTGGCTTAGAAATTTAAGATCATAAAAATATGTATTATAGCAAGTAATTATCATGAGCTCGGGAAATGTTAGGCAGGTCACCAAATAGGCCAATATTTTGATCAAATGAAGGTAACATCCTTTAAGATCTAATAAATATAAATCAACCTATAACTAATTTATTTCTTATTAATTTAGGTTAATGCAAAATTAACATAAGATCTTGTGTGATTATCTATTCACAGACATGTATCTATAAAAGTTAATAAAATTACAATCAATGCTTCTCTCAAAGGAAGGAGTCGTAAT
The DNA here is from genome assembly GCA_964019185.1 of Maratus speculifer. Taxonomy (NCBI): domain Eukaryota; kingdom Metazoa; phylum Arthropoda; class Arachnida; order Araneae; family Salticidae; genus Maratus; species Maratus speculifer. Next base: position 323,169,501 of record OZ025291.1, on the reverse strand, counting down.
GCTTACGCAAGAGTTGAGTCCTCTGCGGGTCGGCTTGAACCGCACCCAAAAATTCAAATTGCGTTTTAAGTGTTTTCTCAAGTCGACCCGAATTCGAGGTATTTTAATTAGCACCCGACCCGAAACTACAATGAACGTACAGTAAATCATGTTTAAATGCCTTTATATACAATAATTTACAGTTCGATAATAAGTTACAAGTTCGAAAGAAACTCTGATTCTTTTCAGGTAATCTGTTCAATCAGAATTACAAATAGCTTTTTATGTTTATAATTTTATAGAAATTTTTCTAATTTTTTTCTTATTCAAAGATTTAAAAATACGTATGATGAAAGAAATAAAATAGTACACAAAACAAGAAAACATACTATTAATATTGGATGATACTCATGTTTTCATATCTTTGGGTTGCTGAAACAAACATAATGATAAACCTAAGAGTCAACCATTAATATCGGGACTGAAGGTGGTTTTCAACAAGATATAACTTGCAGAGTAGTTATATTTTAATAGGCTAATAATGTTCTGTTTAAATCTTGTAGTTTCAGCTTCGAACTAGATGAGGTGATTGTCAACTGCTTCCTAATCTATACGCAATCAGAACTATAGTGGTGGCCAAAAGTTTGAATTTTTTTTTTTTAAGTTTCATGTTTTTCAACTTTGCGTGCTTGTAGAATGTATTCATTTTCACTTAAATGCAAACGTTTACATGTCAAATTAAAGGTAATTTAATGTAAAGTTTAATAATAAAAACAGTATTACAATATCTATATTATGCTTATTTTAATATTATGCTTATGCTAAATTATGCTTATTTTAATAGAACAAACACAAATCGTTTTGAATAAAGACGTGTTTTGTAATAAAAGCATACCAGCCAATCACAAACACTTTCTGAGGACCAATCAAATGTCTGTAACTATAGTTTAAGTTATTTGGATGATAAAAGAGCTTTCCACAACAATGTTGTGGAAATATTTTGCGGAATGATGCATACTAGTAAATTAAATAGAGTATTGCTGTTTTTGAATATTTAAAGTCTTTTTTTTAAATTAAACTAATTTTAAACAATGTCATTAACAAGAAGAACTAATTGTACATCTACAAAAATAATCCGAATTTTCATATTGAGAGAAAATGGCCTTTCTTATGCAGAAATTGCAAGATAAGTTGGTGGTTCAGTGACTTGTTCTGGTGTACGAAAGTTCTGTTTACGTTATGAAAAAACGAAATCAGTGGAAAATAAGGCCAAATCATGCCAAAAAAAATGCTCTAGTGCTACTGCCGATCGAAAAATTAAACGGCTATGCCTTCAAGATAGAAAAATTTCATCAGATGCCATTAGATGTGAAATGAATGCAGCGGGTATTGCAGTAAGTTGAAGAACAATATGAAGATGGTTATCAGGATTTGGGCTATAAGCTTCCAAGGAAAAAAAAAACCCAGATTGAAATTAAAAGCAACGCGAAAAACGAGTTAAATGGGCAAAAGAACACATTAAATGGTCATAAAATCAATAGAAGCAAGTAATCTGGAGCGATGGAAGTAAAATATCGCTCTTTGGTAGTGATGGTAGAAAATACGTGAGATGTAGAGTAGGTGGAGCAGTTCACCCTGATTGCATTGAAGCAACTACAAAATATCCGACAAATGTCATGATTTGGGCATGCATGTCTGCAAATGGTGTGGGCCGAATTCAAGTGATTGGAGGCACACTGAATGCCAAAAAATACATAGAAACTGTCCTGGAACCAAAATTGATGCCTTCCATCAGCTTCCATCTCCCAACAACGCACCATTTATTTTTCAGCAGGATTCAGCTCCATGCCACACAGCAAAAGTATGCACAGCATGGTTTCAAAATAAAGATATAGATATATTACGATGGCCAGGAAACAACCCTGATCTCAATTTAATCGAAAATTTGTGGCGACGTTTCAAAATTCTTGTACGAAAAAAATGTCCATCCAATAAAAGACAAGTTATTGAAGCTGTAATTGATTCTTGGCTCCATGTGATTACGAGAGATGAACTCTAAACACTCATTCACTCGATGAAAAGACGCTGTGAAGCTGTCTTAAAAAATAAGGGTTATCCTACTAAGAATTGATTGTGTAAGTATCACTTGAAAAAATGTAAATCTAAAATAGGTCTTACTATTAATTGCATAACTTTTTTTGTAATACAGATATTGTAATACTGTTTTTATTATTAAATTCTACATTAAATTAGCTTCCGATATATAAACATTTGTATTTAAGTTAAAGTTAATATATTCTACAAGCACACAAAGTTGAAAAACATGAAACTTTCAAAAAAATGTCCAAACTTTTGGCCACCACTGTATTTGTTAAAAGAAAATAAATTGAATTAAAGAAAACAAGAAAGAAAAAAATCACGCGTCAAATAAAATCTGAAGCACTTTACAAAGCATTCAGAGTAATGTAACAAAACTGCACTAATTAAAAAATAAAAGTATTACGTCCCGTTTCACCATACGGAAATGTATTACAGATTTTAAAACTGAATTTCAGCTATTCCTATCTACAATCGAAAAATTAGTCGAATTTTTGTGCAGCCCTGTATATGATATAAAGATTTGTAACCATTAGCAAATTGCATTCCAAAGTTTAGTTCATTTAAGAGATGCATATATTTCAGTTGAAAATTCCCCTTCAGCAATTTTCTCTAATAAGGAGCTTAACGAATACCTTTGTGCAGCCCTGTATATGTGATATAGATTTTATATATAAAGGGTAACATGCAAAAAACTAATTAAGTTTTAAAGCGCATAACGAATTTTAAAACGTACTTTCCAGCAATTACTAAGCAAAGACAGTACTGAAACCTATTTCTTTTGAGTATCTCTGAAAATTAATAAAAAATGTTATGAATGCTCTGTTTTAACATGGTCGTAGTGAAATTCTGTGATTTATATCAGTTTAAATACATTTGAAATTGCATAATGGCATTAGAGTACTTTCCAAATGATTTTTTCCCATATAAAATAATGTTATCAAATTATTTCGAGTGTCCCTGCAAATGAACCATTAATCATACATGCTTCATATGCAATACCAGACATGCTTTGGTGCCTCTAAATAAGCTTTATCAACTGCATGAAACACCGAGTATATTTTCGGGAGTTGCACAGACGGCCAGACAAACCGAATGCATAAGCACTTTTCAACTTTGTTGGAAAGTGTTAAAGCTGAAAGAAAGATTAGAAGATGCTATGAGAGAGAACAATATGAAGGAAAATGACTGAAACTTCTATTAAAAAAGAACCTCATTACTGAGGAAAATCCTTATGAAAAGAAAAGGAAACAGAATTAGATATAAATTAACATTTTCTAGAAAAAACTCTTTTCATCGATGAAAATTTTGAAATTCATCGAAAATAAGAAGGTGACTTGTGTTATGTTATAAATATTTATATAGTGAAAGAAATATTTGGCAATGTTTTAATTGTAAACACACTCCAACGAATTATGAAGAAAATGGAAATGCCTCGACATAAAATAGAGAATAATTACTTTTAAGCACTGATAAATATTTTCTGAGTACAATGTTTAAAAAAAAAAAAAAAAAAAAAAAAAAAAATGTGAGAAAATTTTCGAAATCGTTATAATTTTAAACAGTTATTGTAATGAATTATCTTTGAAATATCTTTTAAGATAAAAGTCCAATTTTAACATGTTATATTTTAATGTTGTAGTATTAAAGTTTTCTTTTTATGAGATGATTAAAGAAATGTGTAATTTTTGAAATCAATTTCATTAAACAACAAAAAAGATATAAGTATCAAAATTTCAAAGATTATCGAAAAATAACGTAGTTAAAGTAGACATGTTATTTTAAACATTTTATTATTTTGAAAATGTAACGCATCTTATCATAAGCAGGAGAAATGAAATTAAATAAATTTACTTTCACAAAAGGTAATGTATTTCAATTTTTATCAACCGAATATAATTTCTGTTTGTAGATCTTAAATATTTAATATTTAACGGTCTACAGAAAGAAATTATTTGTTGTTTATGAATGTTGAATTTGCTGTAACATTTTGCTGCAAAAATAGTTTTAAAATGCATTTAAAATTACATTCAATTGAAATTTTGCAATACTATCTAACTGAAATTTCTTTTTCATTATAAACGGAATTTAATGTGTAATTTCAATCAGAAACATCTCCATCAGAATACTTGAAAGTTGACATAGAAGATTTATTTTTCTAATTATGTTTTTCTAAAATTTTCAACTATATATTATGTGCACAAATTCGTTCACTTTTCGAGCATTTATTTAAAAAAAATAAAAATGGTAGCATTTCTATTTAAAATTTCAATTAATAATTTTAAAACTTTATCTGAATAATTTTTTTTTTTTATGTATGAACATTAACATAGATTTTCAGTCGGTATTCTCCTTTTTAAAGACAGGCAAAGAAAATTTAGTTTCTTAGTTTAATTTTAATAACCATTTTAGTGACATATAAAGTGACTTAGTTCATTCATGTTTAAGATCGGTGTATAATTTGCACAATAATATTTGTTAAAGTATATGCATAGTATATATGTACATAATGGGTGGGCAAAAAGTCTGTAGAGATTTTAAAAATTCATAAAAACCGGAAAAATAACCGAAATAAAAACTGTTTGCAGGGTTAGCATTCATAGGTCACGAAAATTTTTTAAGATAGAAAAAAAACTGCGAATAGATTGCGCTGACGTTTTCAAGTCAAAGAAAAGATACGCAAATAACGAAAAGAATGTCTTCATATCATTCACTACATCTCTATGTGCAAGATGTGGTGTTTATGGAGAACGTTTATGGAAGATGGAGCATTTAGTCACATTGCTTCTCATGTCAAGAACTTTCTGATATAGACTTTCGGGGAAGACAAAATCATTAGAAGGAATTGCGGGTTTCTATGGCCTCCTCGGCCTCCATATTTGATACTGGCAGACTTCTGTTAATGGGAAATTTTGAAATTCCGGGTGCATCGATCCGGTCCACCCAATCTGTCGCAGTTGAAACACATGAACCTCAGAGAGGTGTCATGTATATATCCAGACTTGATGCACTCTGCCATTGCTATATTGTAACTCACTTGCATTGTGATATCCCCTGTGATGTTGGTCATATGGAAAAAATAGAGGTGTAATAAACGATTATATATACATAACGAGATATTCTTTTCGTTATTTGTGCATATTTTCTGTAATTTTGGTACGTCAGCGCTACCTAGTGGCTATTTTTTTAAGTATTTTTTTCTTGTCTTTAAAAAATCCCATCATTTCCAGATGTCAACCCTGAAAACCCGTTTTCTATTTCAGTTATTTTTCTAGATTTTATGAACTTTTAAAGTTTTTACAGATTTTTTGCCCACCCGGTATATATATTAAGTTTAAATAAGTTTAGATTTAAAGCCTTATTAAAAATGTAACAGGTTGCTTTATAGTAGAGGCGTTTGCATAGTAAGATTTGTCAAAGCACAGCATTTCTCGAAACAAAAGAATAGTTTAAAGATGCGCCCACTCATATTTTAAAAGTTTAAAAAATAATTCTATTAGGAGTGCTATTATCAACAAAACTGGTCACATATACGCAATGTTGATATAATAAACATAATTCAACGAAAATATAAATTAATTTTTAATCTTTTGCAAATAAAATTAAGACAATTTGACAAATCTTATGACTGAATCAATTTTATCTGTATTAGCTAAATAATTATTTTTGGGTTTCATGGCAAATATTTTCTGGTTTAAAACTGATATTTCTGAAGTAGTTACATTTCACTGCAAATAGCTTCTAAAATCTATTTGTAGTTTAAAGCTAATATATAACCAGTATTGGCTTTTCATTGGAAGTATGACTTATGAATAGAATACTTTATACCGATGTAACCAATATCTGTTTGCAATTGTAATGCAGTTAGTAGTAAACATAATTTAAAATCGTTTTATCTAGGATTTATACATATTTATATATTTATTTAATATGTACATATTAATTGATGATATTTTATTAATCAAGACGATTTCTAACTAAAAAGTTCGGGATTTTAAATATTCTGAATTTAAAAAGTGCATCTGAGGGTTGTCAACTTCTATGCAGAAAAAGAAAAAAAAGAAGAACATATGTAAATAGAAGAAATAAAAATTGTTATGATTGTAATACATTACATGGCCAAAGCTGATAGGCCATTCACAATTTTAGATGTTTTGTTGGGTTGGGTTTACGGCGGCCAAATATCAACACATGGGATATGGGCTCTACTGGGGGAGGGTGCCCTCTGTAGGGGAGGGGGTCTTTCTAAGGGATCCAAATTAGTACTTACACAAGAAATCCAAGGTTCGAAGAAAATCATGCAAAACTTTGAACGATTAGGCCGACGGCCGCGATTGGGTTCGAAACCAGCACTTATCGTCTATCAATTTTCGAGGATCGAACCTCTCGGGCACTGATGGGGCTTTAACCGTCTTGTTAAATATCTAGTAAAAAACACGAGGAATTAATTTGAAACTGCAGGTGTGTAAACAGAATAGTACAGATCATAAACTTAAGCGAAGATTTTTTCCCGAAATTCCATGGGGGACCGTCAACAAACTTAAAAAAAAACGAAGATCTTTTGGATAATCATGCCAAAACTGATGTAGCAAAAGCGTTCAAACTGCAGATTATGATTAAGTGGCATATTGTAATAAACTGCGTTTATTTTTATGAAGATGCATTCATCAAGCGATTGAGGTTCTCATAAAAACAGTCTAAAATTTGACAAGTTTTTTGCATATAATTTGCAGAGTTCTTAACGTAAAAAAAAAAAAAAAAAAAAAAAAAAAAAAAAAAAAATCAGAAAACATAATAAACAACACAGTACTTAATACCTTATAATCAGAATTAAAAAAATGGTATAAATTATATGAAAAATGAGCAAATATACTGAATAATGTTTCATTGCGCATGCGTGAACGTAATCAAAATATAATTTCCATAATGTGTTAACCAAATGTGTTGAGCAGTTTTTTTTTGAAAGTTTCAAAAACATAGCTTGAATATTGCGAAATTTATCGTCTATAAAATAAGCTTAAAATCCATATTCCCAAAATAAAATATATAGATGAGGGGATGTATCCATATATCCATTGATTAGGGTCATCATAAGCATGCATAATATTGCACATTCAACTATATTTGGATACAGCCCCTCATTGTTTTGCATCCTTTTGGAAACAACTCGTTTTGAGCTTATTCTACCGATGATAAATTTCAGATTTTTAAAACTATGTTTGTGAGACTTTTACAAAAGCTGTTCTATACATTTAACTAACACATTATGCAAATTATATTTTTATTGCGTTCATGAAAGCGCAGTAAAACATTATTTAGTAAACCTGCTTATTTTTCATAGTTTATTATTTTTTAGTTCTGATTACAGAGTATTTATGTGCAGTGATGTTTGTCATACTTTGTGAAAAAAAAACTTTTTTCTATATTAAGAACTCTGCAAATTATTAGCAAAAAACTTGACAAAATTTTTGTTTGGAAATGCTTTTATAAAAACATTAATTCCTCTGCGAGTACACATGGTATCATGAAAATAACCACAGTTTATTATAATAAGCCACTTAATCATAATCTGCACTTTGAAAATCTTTTATTACGTTAATTTTGGCATAGTTATTCAAAAAATATTTGTTCTTTTTAAATTTGTTGACGATCCCCTATGGAATTTCTGGAAAAATTTTTCTGTGAAATATATGACCAGTGCTATTCTGTTTACACTCCTGAAGTTTCAGAATTATTTTCACGTATTTTTCTAGATAATTAATATAACTTCTAAAATCGTAACTGGTTGGACATTTTTGGTCATATAGTCCATATGTTTCTGTGTAGAATATGGATCATTCGAGGCAACTGCCATAATTTCTACAGGCATCAAAGAATTCTCCACTATGGTGGAAGTCAAATGTCAAATGTGCATCTGATGATCGCAGAAATTTCAATTTTTTGGATGTTAAACTAGAAATTAAAAATCGAGCTTTAGTCAGACAAGTACATGATAAAAGAACATATTTTGATTTTGAAATAATATGTTATAATAATTTGCTAAATTTTAATTCCAATGTGTACATATCTATACTCAGAAATATATACTTAAACGGTTTAAAACGTACAGTAAAATCTAATTCAAATATTAATAAAATGGTTAGTATTATTTTTATATTAACGTAAAAACCCAGAATTATCTTACACCGTTTTTAAACGAATAACTCGTGACTTCATCAATAATAAAAGCTGTCGAAACATGATAAATAATTTATTAAATACAAATGGTATGTCATAAGTCATTAGAATCAAATTAATGGATTTGATCAATTGGTTTCTAACTTATTTGGTGTTTTTCACCTATTTGGTCTTGATAAATGCTGAGTGAGGGATGTATTGTGTACATTAAACTATACTAATTTCCGGCGTATAATACGCAAATGAAACAATCATTTTTAGACCCAGAAATTTTTAAAAATAAAAAGTAACTTTTTTAAAACGTAGTAAATACTCGGCTTCAAGTACTAAATAAAATTTCAGGGTTAAAACTGAATTATATGATAGGTGAATTATACACCGGAAAAAATTACGGTAGATAAATCCCGCAATGCAAATCGTTAGTGACGCCGTTCTTCAGTTGTTTCCGAAATTGCTATTTATTTATAGTTTGATTTTTCACATTTCAATGTTTTTTGGTTTTGATTAATTGTTTCTATTGAATTTTGCATATCGTAAAGAAATGAAAACAATATATATAGATTTCGAATTCTGTTTCTTAAGAAAATGTATTAAACATTCCTTCATTTTTTATTTAATCGTAACTTGTGACATCTAAAAGTATTTTAATAACAATACTTTTAAAAAAAGTTTATTTTTCAAAAAAACATGGTTACAAATTTCCATTGCATTTAATGCAAGACCTTATGTCGACTGTTAATTAGCTTAAATGCAATGTGTTAAATGTGCTTTTTTTATTTTCATAAACGCATCATGCTCTGAATGTATTTTATAGACAATAATTCGCATTTATATTACAGTATATATACTTGACCACTTTATCATCTGTTTCTTGATAAATATAAATTTTTTTAATAATACTGCATTTAAAAATTTAAACTTTATACAAAAACTAGTCGTTGGTAGCCACCGTAATACTTACCCATCATGGAAACAAAACGTGTGTAAACTGTATTTATAAAATGCATTGCAATTCCAAAACAAAATATAAACGTATATATAAGTATTTTCAACTCATAATCATGCTCTATTAATGAATTGCTCATGAAACAATTTCGACAACTTGTATAAAACGCCAAACTATTCAAGTAGCACTGAATTGCATAAAAGAAACATCCTTATAACTCCAAAAATAATAATCATATTAACTAACGGTTTATTGCATCGAATTAAGTGCCTCATTTCCAATTAAAATGTATCTTTGAATTGAAATTTCAGTAAAATACAGGGTCATGAAAAATCAAAAAAAAAAAAAAAAAAAAAAAATGTGGAAAACAGGATTAGAAATATCTCAACAACTAATAATCCGATCAACTTCGTTTTATATGCAAAATTTGTGCTATTTTATTGCATTTTACGTCCATTCCTTAAAATAAAAAAATTCGAAAAGTTTTATATACCTTTCATCAGAACGAATTTTTCCAGAATCCGAAAAAAATAGTTCCGGATAAACGAGGTTACTTATATTCAATAGGCTTCGTCCCATTCTTACATACTAAACACATACAAAATTTCAAGTCTCTATCTCAAATTGTTCGGGAGATAGAGCGGTTACAGACAGACAGACACACAGACGGACGGACGGCAAATTTTTTTTTTCTAAAAATATGTTTTTCGGAATCTCCAGTGTCCGAAACGTGTAAATCCGTCAAAAAAAAAAAAAAAAAATAAAATAAAAAAAATAAATAAATAAATAAAATTCCGATTTTCAAAACGATTGCAAGACTTACCCTATACTACGTATGATGGGTAAGTAATAACAATATACTTCACATAAGTAACTTGCAATTATTTATTTATAATTCTGTAATTTATTCATCAAGTTTAGGAAAGATATCGTCGGAGCACACATAAGCAAAAAAGAAGCAAGCTATAAACAAGTAATATAAAAAGATAAAGGAAAATTTATGCAGACATTACGTCTTGAAAATTATACTTGTAGTTGATAAAAATCCCCACTTTTCATTATATTGTTATGATGTTCCTCAAATATATTTTTGAATATGTAATCAGATATGCATAATGGATTTTCCTTTTGAGACTGCACTTTAAAATATGAAAAATAATTTTGCATTAGTCAAGCTTGAACGTCAAGTTGGCGCCTGCATATTTTTTAGAAAATCTCACATATTACATATGATTGCATCATTCGCTACACATACAAAGCATATTTCATACGTTATCAATATAAAACATTTCCAAAGATGACATTTCCAGACAATTTTTTTTGTAAGTTTTATTTTATTCGTTACATTTTATTCAAGAATGAGCTGAATGCAGGAAATAAAAATGAAATTATCTATTTAAATTTATGTTTGGTTATCTATTTAAATTTATGTTTGTTATCTATTTAAATTTAAGTTCTAAAATCTTTATATAATTAAGTCGAATCAAAAGTTGAAGTTTAGTTAGTGTCGCATCAAAATTAAAGTTTAGATAACATTTTCTAAAGGAGCAAAGATTTAAACGCATAGATTCTTTCGATTAAAACATTTTTAAAAATCAAAAGTAAAATAACAGTGTAAATGCGCTATCATTGATTTTGCATAAATAAAAATACATCATAAATGATAGAATGAGCCCGTTTTCAGAAATGGTAATTTAGATTTAAAAATACGAATATAAAATTACTAATACGCTTTAAATATCGATTTAAGTTAAACAGTAATCTGACAATAATCTGAATTCGCGCAGTAACATATTGAAGGCCTTTTATTTGTTGAATAATATGCAAATCATCGAATTTTTTTATTGTAAAGTTAAGTTATACTTAATTATGAAAATTACTAATTTTCTTAATCATACTGCTTGGAAGCATTTTGCAAACTGAGATGAAAATGAGGCTTATTTTAAGCAAAAACAAGCATCAATGCCGCTATTTATTGGTTTTGATTCTAAGCTAAAGACATTCATACGAATTGAACATTTCCAACTGAGCGAAAAATTGACCAGGCTGGGAATCGAACCCAGATACTTGGCTTACAAGGCCAATGCTTTACCTGTTAAGCTACCTGGACGATAGCCAGCTGGGGTTTTTCGCTCTGATAACCTTATTGGTCATAACATCTGGTCTGTCATTTAGACAGCTCAACAGAATAGACCGCAGGTAATGGAACTCCATATATGACGATGGGTACGTAGATATACTTAACAGGTAAAGCATTGGCCATGTAAGCCAAGTATCTGGGTTCGATTCCCAGCATGGCCAATTTTTCGCTCAATTGTAAACGTTCAATTCGTATGATTACTTTACCAATCAGTTAGATTGTGTTGAAAATAATAGTATATCTACGTACCCATCGTCATATGGAGTTCCATTACCTGCGGTCTATTCTGTTGAGCTGTCTAAATGACAGACCAGATGTTATGACCAATAAGGTTATCTGTGCGAAAAATCCCAACAGGTAAAGCATTGGCCTTGTAAGCCAAGTATCTGGGTTCGATTCCCAGCCTGGTCAATTTTTCGCTCAGTTGGAAATGTTCAATTCGTATGATTACTTTACCAATCAGTTAGATTGTGTTGAAAATGATAGTAAAGACATTTAGCTATGTAGATGCAAAGAAAAAACAAACAAAGAGAAAAAAAATCAAGTGGTTTATTTTATATCTTCATTGATTTGGAAGTACAATCGGAATTATAGTTAGCATCCGCACATTTTACTATGGAGCATAGATGTCCTTCCCATATCATCGATAATTAATAAGAAATGTCTTGTGGTCATAATTATTAAGGCCGTTAATCAGCCAACATCACAATTTCCTTCGCTAATGTTAAACTTAAGGCTGTAGAATATCCATTTGCATATCTACACAGGAAATTAAATATTTGTATTTTCTCCTTTTTGTGTACTATTCTGAAAGAGGGTCTCTTTTTTTTCTTGCTTTTAAAAATATATCTGAAATATATACTTAATTTTAAGTGAAGTGTTAAAAGCTTATACACAATTCGTTAGCGTTTACTTCCTAAAATATTAAATTAAAACTGTATTTTAGAACTATTTTGAGAACTAAGAAAAAAAAGACATAATTTAAGAAAAGTACACAGAAAAAAGAGATTCCTAAGAAGCGAGCACAAAAAAAAAAGAGATTTAAAAAAAAAAAAAAATAATTTGATGCGGAGATATTTTAAATTTAAAAATGCATTTTACATCCATAGGTTTAACATTGGCGAAGGAAATTCAAAAATTGAGTGACTAACAAATTTAAGAAACAACAGAACATTGTTATAATATTTTTTTTTTTTTTTTTTTTTTTTGAGGACATTAAAAATAATAACATACGCAAATAGCGAAAAAATCTAAAATTCAACAAAATATCGCTGAGAAAATGTTTTGTATAAAAATATTTAGTCACAAATTGATGACAAAAGAAAATTTTGTAAAAATATAAGGTACCCTGGGGTAATAACGCCAGGCGGGGTAATAACGCCAAGTACTTATATTTTGGCATAATTATGAAATAATCAGGTAAATGACACTCATGTGCTCTGCGCAGAAGGGTTTTGAGTCATATAAATCGCAAAAAACAGCTTCAAGTTAATTTGTTTCATTTTTAGGTCTTATTGTTTTTACAAACAACTAAAATTAACGCTTGATCTAAAATTTGCGAAATACGTTTTGTGATATGAAGACTATCTTTTTATCCGTAAATACTTTGTTAATTACATAAATTTGTAGTGCATTTCATGTACTTTTAAAATGTTGTTGAAGATTTTGGATATCTTCTCGAGATAATTTGTAATTTAAAATGTACTGGGCAATAACTATATCGGGGTAATAACGCCAATCCTTGACTTTAGTACCCCGGTTGATTCCCTACAGTGGCCGAGCTACATCCTAAATACTGATTCAAATAAACACAGTTAAAACTATCCAATGTTTCTCATATTTCTATTTAAGCGGTCCTTTTTAAGCAAAAAGAAGCTCACGGTCTGATATTATTTTGCCTCATCCCCTCCTCCCACACCACACCTTTATTTTTCTTACACTTTCACAAAAAATTGAACATTTTCAATAGCTTAGAATGCAATTTCTCAATTTCTAAGTTTGTAGAGTTTGTATTTTTAGAATTGGGCTATCTACATGCAATTATTCTATCTTATTTCATAGTTTTGTTTGCATGGCGTTATTACCCATATAGGTGGGTAATAACGCCAAATAGCATTGGTCAAGAAAAAACGCCATTACATTTTATGAATACATATCTGTTAAATTATTTTATTTTATATAGATAGTCAATGAGTTGCTGTATCAGATCCTATATTTGTTTGAAAAATACAATCGAAAACTAAGCCGTGAAAATTGGTAGAACCTTAACGTGGCGTTATTACCCCAGGGTACCTTAAATAAAGTTCAAATTCTACCAGTGCAAACCTACCTGCGACATAATCTTTCTTTTTTGTTCTATTCTTTACACTGAGAAAACAATTTATGACAAAATATTTGTAGACATAGAAATAGGTAAAGCATATTTTAAAATGCACTATTAGATAACTGTCAAGATACACTCAAGAAATATAAGATTTTCTTCCAGTTTTCAAGAGGAAGCAATAAGAATATAAAGCATAATATTATTTCTTTTATTTTAAGCAATTTATAGGAAATCCTCAGAAACGGAGAGATTTGAAATCGAATTTTTAAGCTGACAAAACGCTTTACTTTATCCTTTGATCGACTCCCTTTTCAAATAGTGACCTTTATGTATATACAATATAAAAAAAGAGGATTAGAAAAATAGGATGAAAGTGTCTTTAGTATAAATACTTTTGTAACAGAAGTATTTCTGATACTGTAAGATATATTCCTGAAATTTTATAGAGATAAATGCATGTATATGAGATATTTTCAAACGGAATTCAAAAATGGAAATTTATATTAGCATGCAAGATCTGTCAGATCGTACTTCGATGTACGGAACTCTTAAATTACCGCAGGCATACAAATATTTTTTTCAGCAATGTAATTTTTCATATATTCGTAGGACTTTAAATCCTTATTTTATAAATGTTATTAAACATGATATCAATTTAGATTTATATGGGTTATGAAAGCGGTTTTGGTTGCATGTTTGCTTCAAATGATGTTTGCAGATCCTGGTTTGATAAAAATGACCAATGTTGGACTTTAATACGAACTGTCAAATTTACATACTTCTTTCAGCCAAAAACATCATGAGATGATTTGAACATTTTATTATTACCTTTTTCTTCAAACAGAAGCAAGATAAGTTGATTATTAAAGCAAAGGAAAGAAAGAGCTCACATAATAAAATTTTCACTATTAATTAAATTAAAATTGAGATTAAGATGCACAGAAAAAAAAATGAAATTTTTAAACAACAAACAATTTTGAAGATTTATTTTTTATTAAATATTTTTAGGATGCTTTAAAAACGACAAAAAATCCTTATTTATTTATTTTTAAGAAGACGAATATATTTTGGTTTAAATCTTCAGTTTACTTTTTGGTTACGTCTTTTGTCAACGCTAATCTTATTCATTAATTTTTATTTATAAGATTAATTTTTATTTATTAATTTTGAACATTATTAATTTTTTTACAATTTTATTTCAAAAACTCGGAAAGCAAATCGCAATTGTTTTATCTGGAAACTAATTACTAATTTTTAGAATCGTGTACGAACTTTTGGCGTCTACCGAAACAGATTACCTATAACTATGCAAAGAAAATAATTTATTTCCCCCAAATTAAAATGTATAAATATATTTCCCCTCTTTACTATTACATTTTTTGACAACATACATTAAAAATAGTAGTTAAGCACCACTTTTTCTGTACTACAATATTTGTCTTACTTAAGGCTATTCTTAGATCCAAAAGGGCAACTTTATGATATAAGTTTTTATTTCTTTTTGTTCGGGAATGCATGAAACTAACAGATGTAGTTATTTAGAAACTGTCTAATCGCACTCATTTTGCGTTATTTATTTACTTATTTATTTATTTTTCAAATCTTTCAGAAAATCGTGTCCTAGTGGTCGTTTTGAACCGAATTTCCGAGCGAAAGACAAAAACCCTTAAATAGGCATTGGAAACGTGTTTGTTACGTGATTAAAATCGAATTTAACTCAATAGGTAATTTATTGACCACGAAATTGGAAACACCAATTCAATTCCAAGTACCTTCCACATTCAGGTTTTTTAACTTTATATCTTTCCGTTAACAAATAAATTTGTAAATGTTTAAAAACGTTTTGCGCTTGTTGAGCAAAGCAGTTGAGAACAATCTTAATCAAAAAATATCTGACAATGAAAAAAGGTAAATTTACAGTTACAAATTAGTGGTATCAAAAACGATTGACGGCAAAGGAAGCAAAGTGTTCTTGCCCGAATCCAGTTCGGGCAATACATTTAAGTAGTTAAAGTCAAGAATCATTATTTAAATGTATGTTCTTAATTTACCATAAATTGATTTGCCAATTATTTTAAACCTAAATTTATTGAAACATACTTAAATTATCCAAAATGTACCTATTGCTCTAAATATGCACTTAAGAAGTGTCTCTAATTAAATAAAGTCAATTAATGCAACGAATCGTTAAAAGTTTCCAATAGCATTGTTGACAGTTGCTAACCCTCAGAGATACTGGAGTGCATTTACATAGCCAGAAACATTCAACCGTGAATTAAAATTAATTTCCACACTTTCCCATGAAGAAAGATACAGGAATATTTAAAGGAATTTCAAATCACTTTTGAAAATATAATACTATACATTCTGATGATACGAAACTCGCTTACGGGTACATTAGTTCTATGGTAACAAATTTGCTTTTATGTTGCTAAGAGATATGTGATAATGCATTAGAGGATAAAAGTGGAACTCACTGAATGTTTTCTCCAAGAGAGGGGAGGGACTGTGCCGTAAATAATTTAAAGCTTTCCTTTAAAACGCCAGAGTATGTTTAAGAACTAAATAAAACATTAAAATGTATCTTTAGGCGTTCACTTTGAAATAAATCATTGAATTTATTTTCTTTCTACATAAAAAGATACAAAAATAGTTTTTTTTCTAATTAAAATGACAGTATTATTTTAATTTTTGAAATGCTTTAGATAGGTTTATAAGATAAATAAACTAACTGCGTATTTATTTTCAAAAGTAAATATATTTTTTAAAAAATAGCTGACTAGATTCATAAATCTGGTGTCTCAAATTATTTATGTACCGTAATGTATCGAAAGTAAGCCCTTTCAAACGCGTAGTCGATTTTAGATTGTAATCCGAAAACTGGTCGCCTTTTCTTAAGTTTAACACTTTGCGGGGCAAGGCGAATTCATTGCTTAAATATTGATATAAATGACTGACACCGGAATTTGAAAAGAACTTTATTTGTAAATAGGAAAACGCTATATTTCGCGAATTCAATAAACCGTAATTTTTTTTTTTACAAAATTCTGGTGCGAATGTGGCATTTGAGAATTAAAATTAGGTGGTATATCTATGAAACCAGCGCCCCGCAAAGGGTTAAGTAATCAGATAACTGAAACAGAAAGAGGCTGGAATTCAGATGTATTTTTAGCTGTTTAGAAAAACGAGACAATCCAATCAAAAGCTTGCATCCCTCTAAAATCTTTGCTGTTTGCAAAGATGGAGTTTCTGATTGGTCAATGTCGTTTCGCTAAACAGTCGCACCCGTAGTTTTCAATGTTCATAAGTTTATTTGTTTTTTCAAATTTAAAAATGAAAAACAATGAGCACTTTCAGGAATTTTACGAAACACAGAGGTTATGTAAAATGGGCGATGTGTATTTGACTGGAAATTTCTTTTAAAGGAAAGATTTTAAATGCAGAAATATATTTCGAGTTTTATTCTTTAAGATCGGATGCCTCTTTATACAGTATTTATGTATAAGTCTTGGTTAAGATTTTAAGTAAATAACAGTATCGCATTTAAGCGTTAACGCGTTTAGGCACAATGACCTTACTTGTTAATCTATTTTACAAAATTCACTTTAATATTTTTGATACAATAAAAATAATACAGCCAAGATCACAAAGATTGCAACACTTTATGAAAAGAAAAGTTTCAGAGCAGCATGGCTGAGAATAACAAATAATGCATATTTCAAATATTTTAAATTTATTAAATGAAATAAAATCTAAATATGCAGCAGAATGTGATCACCAAAAAGATACTTTAAATTCAAAAACACATTCTAAAAGCGTTTAACGTAAATTTTTATTTTTAACGTTAAGTTAAAAAACGTATTAACAATTCAGCGAAAATCTCTCTCTCTCTCTAGAAAAAAATTCTTATGACAGAATAAAGATCCAAACTGTAAAAAAAGTAAAGAAAGAAAAACGGTGGTAAATAATTTATGGCTACATTAAAAGTAAATTAATTTCTAACAAGGTTGATATTTTTCTAAATTTTCAGCTTATAAAAGTACCTTTTGGGAATTACGGTCTCGTTCTTAATCCAGTTTCGAGAATTGCATTGTCTTGCTTCTTTTAACAATCTTAGTGTTTGAAAGTACAGTAAAAAAGGGAAAAGAAAATAAAGATAGCCTGGCATGATAAAAATGTTAAATGAAACAAAATTAGAATTACCTTAATGTTTTTTGAATCTTTAAATAAAAAGAAGCATGCGGTTTCTGATTTGTTTTAAAATATGACATGAACTTTAATTATAAAGGTTTAGCATCATATTTAAATACAATTTTGGTATTTTTATAATTTAAGTTTTTAACGCTTTTTTACATTTTATTGCTGAGAGAAAACTTATAAGAAAATTTGGTTGCCTTTTTTGCATGTTTGGTTATTATCTGATATAAATGTTAGATCAAAGAGAACAAAGACTAACAGATTTTACTGTAAAGAAAGTTTGAAATGTTGTTTACTTGAAAATAATAATAAAAAATTTGATTTTTAAATTGCCCATTTTCTTAAAGCAGAGTAGATATTAAACAAAGACTACAAAGTGAGCGTTTAAACAAGATTTATCTTAAATTAAAACTTTGATATAAAATGTTTAAGGAAGGAATTGATTTTTAACATTAAGTTAAAAATCTTATAAATAATTAATTAAGTATAAATTATGTATATATTTTTTATCTCTAGCTTTTCTCTTAAAAATGGTCTAGTTAAAAAAATTATAATAAACTATAAAAAAATTAAAACATTCATTGATATTTAATAAACAAATTGACCTTTTTGGGTCCTATTTTTAGGTGCGTTCGTAATTATGTAAATACGTAGCACCTATTGTTGTCGCTCAGTCCGTCCGTCTGTCTGTCCGACCGCATATAGCAACGCAAAAACTACCCAACCGAATCGTTTGAAATTTAAAATACATAATCATTACATAATTTTGTAGAGTCATTTCAAATTTTTTGAAAATCGGATGGATAGATCAATTACAGGGACAATCAAAAGGATTCCGTTACATTACGGTCAATGGGGAAAAAAGTTTCAAATGCATTTTAATCGTTTGAAATTTAAAACGTATATTTATTGCATAATTTTGTCGAGTCATTTCAAATTTTATGAAAATTGTATGGATAGATCAATTACAGGGACAATCAAAAGGATTCCGTTACATTACGGTCAATGGGGAAAAAAGTTTCAAATGCATTTTAATCGTTTGAAATTTAAAACGTATATTTATTACATAATTTTGTCGAGTCATTTCAAATGTTATGAAAATCGGATGCATTGATCAATTACAGGGACAATCAAAAGCATTCCGTTACATTACGGTCAATGGGGAAAAAAGTTTCAAATGCATTTTAATGGTGTTACACTCATTTGAATATAATAGAATCGACATGAATCTATGAAATATGTACTAAAAATACATTTTGTATAATCTGTGATGCAAAGAATATTTATTATTAAATTACAGGGCCACACAAATGTATTCCACTAAATAATGTTATATGGGGAAACATTGTTTGGGGGGTGTTTTAATTATATTAAACTACTTCACATTTTATGAATAAAATATACGTTAATGAAGTATAATAAGAATTACTCCCTGCATTATTTACAGGAACACAAAGATTTCGACCACTATACTGTATCCAAAGTACGCTCTACTATATCAGCAAGATCTGAATATTTTAAAACTTCGTTATCAACGAACGCACCTCATTTGCTACACTTTACGTGCAATTTCCAACTTGTTTTTTCCAGTGTTCAGAAAAATTTACTTCAACGTTAATAACCATAAGATTAGCAATCCAGATACATTAATTAGAATTTATCGAATGTTTCATCATCTGAAACTTAACAAATGTTGCTGCTTTGCGTACTATTCAATTCATATTCATATGACAATAGTCTAATTAAGGGTTTTTGGAGATGTTAAGACAATATTACATTACAACAAGATTTAACTGATATCACAACTTCATAATAGTTTTTATGCTTTACTACATATGATTCTTTCAGGAAAGTAATCTTTATTTTAAAAGTAAAGATTCAAATAAATGTTTAAAATAAAAGGTTCACAAATGGTGCAAATAGAATTAAGCAAATATTTATTATTATTATTATCATTACTAAATGCGTAAAGGTTAATGCAGCCATATAGTAAATGTACAGCCACATACTAAGATTACTGTACAATCTACTATACGTACCACGACAGTAAATTGTTGTCGACTTTAATTCTACGACTAAATCTATTATACTAAACTTTAAATTTTAACAAAAAATAGTACTCACAATTAGTACTTTTGTACTCGTATTTCTGCAACAAAATCACAACAGCTACAGTGAGTAGAACACTAAATCTAAACAATAAAAACGCATATAAAACAAGCTACCAGCAATTTTATTTCTATTCTTCAAAATCAACATAAAAAAAATGTTGCCACAAAATACATTAAAACTTGTTTTTTCTCAATTTCTTTTTAATCCGAGACAATCACATACGAACGCGCAAATAAAGCAAAACACTAAAATGTCAATTTAAGTTAATGTTTTTTTTTTTTTTTTTTTTTTTTTTTTTTTTTTTTAATCTTTTCCTTTACATTGTTCATTGCTGATCGCGTGATTTTGATCAATAATAAATAATACTGATTCCCTTTCAATTACTACATCTAAACAGCAACAAAAGTATTTCCTAAAACAAAATAATACGCAATTAAAAGACACGTACTATTAATAGTACACCAGACCTGAAAGGGTTAGAATACAATAAATTTCTAATAATATCGTATTTCTTTTAATTTATTAACACATAAAACATGTTTGCAAAAAATATGTTTGACGATTTACGATCTTATTGTTAATGTAGACTCTATAATTGTGTTTAATTCGTTCTTTTATCAACTTTAATTTTCGAAATTCCATTAAAAATCGATACATAAATTTAGTGCTTCTGTAAAAATAGTAAATGAATTGTAATTAAAAACTCTTTAATATAGATTTTAATTAAGAAAAGTAAGTGTATAAGGTTTTTGTTTTTATTTAAAAGCATAAAATTAATAATAAAAAACGCATTTTAAAGCATTTGGAATTAATTAAAGTGGAATTAAAATTCAAATATAAAGTAAAAAGTGAACATTTTATAAAATGTTATTCATATTAATTTAAATTCCAAGAAACAGTTCTAAAAACGTTTAAAAATGGAAATCATTATTTTCAAAAGTTAGTTGAAACCTTATTAACAATTCGGAGTAATTCTCCTTTAATAAAAATTGTAATTTACCATTCTTTGATTAATGCATCTCTTCCTAGAAAAAAAGAAAAAAAAAAGAATTGACTAAAATAATTTTGAGTTTAGAAAAGAAAACAACAACGAAAAACGAAATATTTTGTGATCAATTTAAATGCAAATAGATTTCTAACGAGTTTGATATTTTCTAAATTTTCAGTATATATAAGTACTCTACAAAAACATATCTTTTTGGAATTGTGGTCTAAAATTTTTATCTTGTTTTTTCAAAAATTGTCTTAATTGTTCAAATAGTTTTTTTTATTAAAATATTTTTAAGAAAAAAGAAAAATGAAGTCATACCTAAGAATATGAAATTATCTTAAATTAGAAAACCTTTAATAACTTTTAAATATTATTTGAATATAAAAAAGTACGAGGTGTATGCATTGTTTAAAAATGTAAGTGAATTTTATGAATATTTAAAATAATACTTGTAATTTTTGTAAATTTGTAATTTTAGTTTTTTGAGAAGCTAGATTTCTTTGCTAAAAGAACATTCACGAGTAAACTTAAATTTATCCTCATTTTTTTCATATGTTTAATATTCTACAAATATACTACATTAGGGAGAGAAATCTCTACTGCATTTTAGTTAAAAGAATGTTTACATGTAATTCACTTGAAAAATATAAAATATATATTTTTTTAAATATCTCAAATTTATTAAAATTGAATGATACTTAAATGTGGAAGGCAACGTGGATATTATGGAATCGGAACTACTTGTTAGAAGAAAAGGAGTTAAATCAAAGAAAAAATGGAAAGAAAGAATAGAAGTTGCTATGAGAAGATGCTATATAGAGAAGCTATATAGATGCTATATATCATTCACAGACAATTTTGGAAGAGAAAAATGGAGAAAATTCCATCGAAAAAAACCTCAGAATTGAAGAAAATCCTTAAAAAAAGAAAGACAAAAAGTTAATTTTAAATAGATCAAAATTTTTTAGAAACAATTCTTTTCATCTATGAATATCTCGACGTTTATCAAAAATAAAAATGCGACATGTGTTACGTTACAACTTTTAATAAATCGAAAGAAACGTTACAACTTTTAATAAATCGAAAGAAATGTCTCACAACCTATTAATTATAAAAATACATCGATGTATTATGAAGATGGAAATTTTTCGACAAAAAATATTGAATAATTTCTTTTAAGCACTACATAAATATTTTCTGAGTACGATATTTTAAAAGATAAAATTAGTGAGCAAATTTTTGAAATCGCGATAATTTTAAATTGCTAATATATACCTTTGAAACATCTTTTAAGATAAAAGTCCAATTTTAAGATGCTACATTTTAATGTCATAGTTTTATTTTTATGAGGCGGCTGAAGAAAAGTGTAATTTTTTAAATTAATTTAATTGAATAACAAAAAAGATGTAGGTATTAAAATATCAAAGATTATAAAAAAAATAAAGTAGTTAAAGTAGACATGTTATTTTAAATGTTTTATTATATTGAAAATCTAACATATCTCATCATAAGCAGAAGAAATAGAATTAAATAAATTTACTTTCAGAACGGCAATATATTTTAATGTTTATCAACCGAATACAATTTCTGTTTGTAGATTTTAAGTATTTAATATTTAACGGTTAAAAATATCTACGGAAAGAATTTTTGTTTTGTTTATGAATGTTGAATTTTGCTGCATAAATAATTTTAAAATGCATTTAAAATTGTATTTAGTTGAAATTTTGCAACGTTATCTAAGTGAAATTTTTTTTCGTTATGAAAGGAATTTAATGTTTAATTTTAATCGGATATCTCTAACAGAATACCTGAGAGTTCGCATAGAAGATTTAATTTCTTTAATTATATTTTCCTAAAATTTTCAGCTATACATTATGCGACACAAGTTCATTAATTTTTTAAACATCCATTTAAAAAATTGCAAAATTGTCTGGGAACATTTCTATTTAAAACTGTGTTTCGTAATTTTGAAACTTTATCTGAATGAAAACTATTTTTTATGATGTAGGAATATTAACATAAAATTTGAATCTCTATTTTCCTTTTTAAAGACTTGGCAAAGAAAATTTAATTTCTTTAATTTAATTTCAGTAAACATTTCAGTTATATAGGAAGTGACGCAAGTTCATTCAGGCTTTTTTTTTAAGAAAAAAAAATAGGATTGGAGTGTAATTTGCTCAAGAAGATTTGTTAAGGAATATACCGAGTGGGCAAAAATTCTGTCAAGGTTTTTCAAATTTATAAAAACCGGAAAAATAACCAAAATAAAAAACTGTTTGTAGGATTATCATGTTAGCATCTGTAGGTCATGGAATTCTTTTAAGATAGAAAAAAATCCCTCAAAAAACTGCCAACAGGTGGCGCTGACGTAGCCAAGTCAAAGAAAACATACTCAAATAACGCAGAGAATCTATGTAAATCGCTAATTACATCTCTATGTGCCAGATGGAGCGTTTATGGAAGACGTTTATGGAAGATGGAGCACCTAGTTACATTGCTTTTTCGGTCAAGGACATCCTGACACAGACTTTCGGGGGAGATAAAATCATTAGTAGAAATTGAAGGTTCCCATGGCCTCCTCGGTCCCCATATTTGACACTGACAGATTTCTCTTAATGGGAAAAAATACCGGGTGTATCTATCCGGTCCATCCAATCCGTTACAGCAGAAAGACATGATCCGCAGAGAAGTGTCATGGATGCATCCTGACTTGCTGCACTATACCGTTACTGGCTCAGTTACAATGCGTTATCCTCTGTCGGTTGTCAAACGGAATAAACGAAGCTTCAATAAACGATTTGGTGACATTTTTTTCGTTATTTGCGTATCTTTTCTTTGATTTGAGTGCTTCAAAGCCACCTATTCGCTATTTTTTAAGTAGTTTTTTTTGTCTTTAAAAAAAACCCATCGCCTGTAGATGCTAACCCTGCAAACCGTTTTTTTCCGTTATTACTATTATTATTATTATTTGATTTTATGAATTTTTAAACATTCTACGGACATTTTGCCCATCCGATACATATACAGAGTGATTCATAATGAATGGGACAAAAAGAAAACACGATTGTGAACGTTGTAATTAATATATTTAGAAAATTCAAATTTCTTCAGAACTACATTTATTCAAGGTTCTACAGGTGTTCAATATGTGCCTCTCCGGTGACACGACAAATGCCTACACGGTTATCAAGCTCCTGTTACACTCGTGACAGCTATCCCTTTTGATGGAGTTCAGCAGTGCACTTATGCACTGCTTCAGTTCCTCTAAGTCCTGAGGAAGTGGAGGCACAAACACCTTGTCTTTAACGAAACCCCACAGAAAAAAAATCACAGGGCGTTAGATCTGGTGATCTCGGCGGCCAATGAAGCATGTCAAATCCTGTGGCCTAGGACGGCCAATCCAGCGATGGGGTGGTTCTTTACGAAATTTCGTGCGAAAATGTCTTTGCACAACAGTTACTAAGGAGGTTTTGACATATTCGAAAACGCGGCATGCTTTCTCTTGCATGGCCAACATTTTGTTTAACAGCGCCTCTAGTGGCGAATTCGTCATTTGATGATTTTTTCCCTGTTGCCAAATAAAACTTGTATAATTGTAGTTGCACAACAAATTTGTTTCGGCTGAAAAGATCCATTACGGCAGTCATACTGCGCTATTCTTTTGGCACATTCATTATGAATCACCCGGTATATTAATGAAACTAATAAGGTTATATTTCAAGCATTCTTAAAAATGTAACAGATTGTTTTAATAGAGATGTTTGCATAGTAAGATCTGTCAAAAAGAGGCATTTTTCGAAACAAATGAATAGTACAAAGATGCCCAGTCACATTTTAAGAATGTATCAAATAGTTCTATTATCAGAGCTGTTATTACCAAGACTAGTCACGCATACGTAATGTTTGATATAACAAACATAATTCAAAGAAAATATAAATTAATTTTTATTCTTTTGAAAATAAAAAATCGACAATTTGACAAGTCTTATGATTGGATCAATTTTATCTACATTAGCTAAATAATTATGTCTCAGTTTCATTGCAAATATTTTCAGATTTAAAACTGACATTTCTGAAATAGTTGAATTTCATTGAAAATATTTTCTAAAAGCTATTTTTAGTTTAAAGATAATATTTAACATTATTGGCTTTTCATTGGAAGTATTACTTATGAAAGGAATATTTTATCCCGAAGTAACCAACATTTGTTTACAATTGTAGTGTAATTAGTAGAATACATAATTTAAAATAGTTTAATGCAAGATCTATACATATTTATATATTTTTTAATAAGTACAGATTAATGGATGATATTTTATTAGTCAACACGATTTCTAACAAAAAAGTTTGGGATTTTAAATAGTCTGAATTGAAAAAAGGCATCTGAGGATTGTCAACTTCATGCATTAAAAGAAAAAACAAGAAGAAGATATGTGATAGACCGGGCGGCGGTGACACGAATGACTACGTCATCGAGTTACGGGATGAAATCATGATGTAGGACAAGATTATTAGGTGGAGATAAAGGAATGACTGGTCCGCCTCGGCATTTCTTGGTACGATATGGGTGACAGCGGGCACCAACTCGCCACTTTGACGTCACTTTCATGTCATCGAGTTACGGGATGAAACTGGTGCCAAATTAAAGGTAAAATAAAGTATTTTATGAATATTTTGGTCTGCCTGCGCATATCCTGGTACAAACCCTTGGCAGACTGAAATTTATAACAAAAAATGACGTTATAATGTAAAGTTCAATATGACTACGTCATCGAGTTACGGGATAAAATTATGATGTAAGACAAGAAGATTAGGTGTAGATTGCGGAATGACTAGTCTGCCTCGGCATTTCTTGGCACGACATGAGTAACAGCAGGCGCCAACTCGCTATTTTGGCGTCACTTTCACGTCATCGAGTTACGGGAGGAAATTGGTGCAAATTAAAGGTAAAATAAAGTATTTTAAGAATATTTCGGTGTGCCTGCGCATATCCTGGTACAAACCCTCGGCAGACTGAAATTTATAACAAAAAATGACGTTATAATGTAAAATTCAATATGACTACGTCATCGAGTTACGGGATGAAATTATGATGTAGGAGAAGAATATTAGGTGTAGATTAAGGAATGACTGGTCTGCCAATGACCAATGACCAATTTCATACCGTAACTCGATGACGTTAAAGTGACGCCAAAATCGTGTGTTGGCGCCCGCTGTTACTCATGTTGTACCAAGAAATGCCGAGGCAGACCAGTCATTCCTTAATCTACACCTAATATTCTTGTCCTACATCATAAGTTCATCCCGTAACTCGATGACGTAGTCATATTGTATTTTACATATAACGTCATTTTTTGTTATAAATTTCAGTCTGCCAAGGGTTTGTATCAGGATATGCGCAGGCAGACCGAAATATTCTTAAAATTTTACGGAAAAATTTGTGTATATTAACGGATATTTTTTACAGTGTATATAAGCTATTATCTTGAAGATTTTAAAGTATTTATTTAATCATAAATTAATGTAAATTCTTTTATATAAGTTTAAAAATGAAGGAGTTTATAGTTACTCCAACTTGTGTTGAACTGAAAATATATATTTTAGTATTTAGATTAAACAAAACCATTGTTGTTAAACTGCTACTACCATGTGCAACCCTTTTCTTCCTCCCGGCCTTCTTCAGGAATTCGATAACAAAACTGCTAAATCTGCGAATTAAATTTTCTTGTGTTCGTATTAAAAACTGCAGGGTTTGAATTCAGCAGCATCTGAGCAGTTGTATATACGGAAAATAAATTATGAATTGCGGCTATTCGCTTTTATGTTTGATGAAGCATTAGAAAAAAAAAATGTCATACATGCAAGAATGTCAGAAACGTTCTATATAATGCCATGGTACCGTTACTGCCTCAGAAGATTTCTCAGACTAAGAATAAAGTCCGTGGAGCATAGAAGTTCCTCCCTTGTCATGTATAATGAGTAAGAAATGTCTTGCAGTCATAATTATTAAGGCTGTTAATAAGTTAACTTCTCAATTCACCTCGTTAATGTTTAACTTAAGGGCATAGAATACACATTCGTATACTTAAAATATCTGTACAGGAAATTAAATATGTTCAACTTCTTCTTTTTGTGTATTATTCTCAAAGGATGTATTTTTTTCTTTTTTTCTTGCTTGCCAAAATATTTCTAAAGTATACACTTCATTTTACGTGAAGTTTTAAAAGCTTACTCGCAGTTCATTAGCTTTTAACTCCTAAAATATTAAATTAAACCTATATTTAGAAATATTTTGAGAACTGAAAAAAACAGACATATTTTAAGATAGGTACACAATAAAGAGACATTCCATGAAGAGTGTATAGAAAAAAAGATGCTAAAAATATTAATTTGATGAGGAGATATTGCACTTTACTCCCATAGGTTTAACATTAGCGAAGGGAATTCGGAAACTGAGTGACTAACAAATTTAAGAAACAATAGAACATTGTTATAATTTTCTTTTGAGGACATTAACAATAATAACATATGCAAATAGCGAAAAAAATCTAAAATGCAATAAGACATTGCTGAGAAAATGTTTTGTATAAAAATATTTAGTCACAAATTGATGAACAAAAATAAATTTTGTCAAGATGAAACGAAAGTTCAAACTATACTAGTGCAAATCTACCTGACATAATCTCTACCCCCCCCCCTCTCTCTCTTTTTTCAGTTACATTCTTTACACTAAGCAAACATTTTATGACAAAATAGTTGTTGACATAGAAAAAGCATATTTTAAAACGTACCATTAGGTAACTGTCAAGATACACTCAAGAAATATAAGATTTTCTTCCAGTTTTCCAGAGAAAGCAATAAGAATATAAAGCATAATATTATTTCTTTTATTTTAAGCAATTTATAGGAAATCCTCAGAAACGGAGAGATTTTAAATCGAATTTTTAAGCTGACAAAACGCTTTACTTTATCCTTTGATCGACTCCCTTTTCAAATAGTGACCTTTATGTATACATATATATATTAAAAAAATTAAAAAAAATAGGATGAAAATGTCTTTAGTATAAATACTTTTATATCAGAATTATTTCCGATACTCTAAGATATATTCCTGAAAGTTTATAGAGATAAATGCATGTATATGAGATATTTTCAAACAGAATTCAAAAATCGAAATTTATATTGGCACGCAAGATCTGTCAGATCGTACTTCGATGTATGGAACTCTTAAATTACCGCAGACATACAAATATTTTTGTTTAAACAATGTAATATTTCATATTCATAGGACTCTATATCCTTATTTTATAAATGCAGTTAAATATGATATCGATTTCCATTTATTTGGGTTATGAAAGCGGTTTTTGCTTCATGGTCAGAGTTGCCAAGTCTCCGGCTTTTTTTGCACGCCACTATTATTTTAGAGAAAATCGGGTTCTCTCGAATCGCCGAAATCTTCGAATTACATAAAATAATATTTTCTGTTTAAAATACTGGTATTGAAAAAGCCGGAAACTTGGCAGCTCTATATGTTTGCTTCAAATATTTGCAGATCCTAGTCTGGTGAAAATGTCCAATGTCGGATTTTAACCCTTCGGACTCCGGTGCCTCTTACACAAATTTTATTCGATTAGCATCACTTTTTAAAAAAGAAATTTCCTTGAAGTAGACAATTTCAAAAATTCTCTGATTAAATGAGGAAATTTTTATTTTCCTTTATTACTGGTGCCAAAAACAAATTTTGGAAGGAAAGATAATGGCTCCGCAGCGGAGACAACGGAGTGCCAAGTTTTAATACGAACTGTAAATTTTACGATACATACTTCTTTTTACCTAGAACATCATAAGATGATTTGAATGTTTCTTTTATTACTTTTTCTTCGAACAAAAGCAAGGTAAGTTGATTATCGAAGCGAAGACAAGAAACAGCATACATAATAAAATTTTTATTAATTAAATTTGTAACAGGGTGACTGCCTTCCCTAAATTATAGTATCTATAGGTGGCGCTATTGCCACCTTCGGCAAAATATCTTGAGATATTTGCCTTCCTTTCTAAAAGACGTGAAATGAAGTGAAGTAATTGAGTTTTAAGTTAAGATGTAAGATTGGGATGTGTGTTTGCTATACATCTCTCTTAGAGATGTTCTTTGTGCTAAGTAATTTTTATGAATATCCAATTGATTAGTTGCGCTCGTCTTGCGATTTGTATATAATGTGATATGTGTTGTGTCGTCTACAATAAAATGTGACTGTAACATCTCTGTTCTATATTTTAAGTACCGAATAACATCCCACACTGGCGCCCAACGTAAAATGGAGTTCTTTCAGAAAATTTTTGTGCTTTCAAAGTCTTTGTGTCAAGTTCGCTGTTGTCATCCAGACAAAAATTCCAAAAATTATATTTAAAGTAGGGTAATCCGTACCCACTTCTAAATTATTGTCATCTCGGCAATAAAGGAAATTTTGTGTTCTCAAGTGCCGTGTTCGTCAAGAACAATTCATCCTGTGATTTCCAAAAAGTTCTATTATATAATGTGCCATATCAAGTATCAAGATATACTCCAGTTTTGTGCTAATTTCTTTAATATCAGTTATGTGTGGTAGTATCATCGCGACAAAATTCAAGAAAGTATATAAAAAAGGGTAATCCGTATCCATCTTAAAAGTGTTGTCAAATCTACAATGAATCAAGCTTCTGTTCTTATTTTTAACAGTGTTTTCTTCTTCTTCAATTGTGTGTTTTAATTGCGTCATCCTGACAAAAAAGCAAGAACATGCATTCAAAAAGGGTAATCCGTACCCTTCACATTGGAAATAATTGAAAAATATTGTCGACATGACAATAAATAATGTTCTTCAGTCTTCATAAGCAACAAAATATCTTCTAGTTTTTAAACATAACTGGTGTTTGTGATTGAAACTTCTGCATTTCGTCATATAAAAGCATTCTACTTATTATCTGATTTTGTTCTTAGAAGTGTTCTATACCTATTTACTTCTGCGTGCTTTTAATTGTTATGTGAATCATCGACAACCTATCTAAAAATAGATTTTTATTTTATTTGTTTTTTAACCGGTAAAAGTTGAAATTATTTTTTTGATTGTTTGTTTGTTTCTCTTTTTTTTGCTGGCCAGCTGCGGAAAAAAAGTTTTCATTTTCTTTTATTTATTAAGACAAATGCTGTTTCATATATATATATAATTTTTGTTTTTTGTTTTGTTTTATGTTCATTTTGAATAAGATTATTAAGAAACATTAGTTTTCTGAAATTGAAAGGGATTTCTTTTGATATTGTTTTTAAAAGCAAGGATTCTGAGTAAGTGAATTTTGTTTTTGTTTTTTAATCTGTGCACAGAGTTTAAAAATGATTTTGATAAATTTTATCATTTCGTATGTTGTTTATTTTTTAGATGTAAAGTAAGTTCTTTATTCATATTTCGAGTTGTTTTCATATTTATGTGTGGTTGAAAATTATTTCGCAATGAACTACCTATAATATTTCATACATTTAAAATGAATGATTTATGTCATTGGTAAGCTAATTTGGTAAAAAGGTTGAATTTTAACGTATAATAATATTTCTTCTAAATATTTTCATGAGCTCATGATTAAATTAGTGGTATATTTTAGTATGTTTTAAATTATTTCCTGCATTTTTTTTACATTTATTTATGAAAATTTATCTATATTTACATGTTTTATTTACCTGTAAGGGGAAGGTAGTCATTTTGTTCTTATTATTTAATGGGTCACGTATCTAATAGTTTTCTAATTTAAGCATAAATCAACAATATCAACAACAATTTGGGAAAAATGGCATTTCTTTCTAAAGGAAAAAAAATCGATTTGTTTAATTTGGGCACAGAATTAGAGTTAGATGTAGATAAAGATGATAAACTATCAGTCTTACGTGAGAAAATTATGAAGTGTCAACTGCTTAAAGACGATGAACAATTTGTTAAAGAGGCATTTATTGCTATCGTGGAAGATCGCAAAAAACAAGAAATTGCAGAACAACAAATGATTCAGGATAAACGTATTGCAGAGGAAAGAGCATATGAGCTAGAAAAGCTTAAGCTACATGCTCAAAACCCTACCGCGACAACAGTACCACAAAATCAAATAGACCAGATGCGTATAGATATTAAAAATATCTTGCCAACATTTATTCCTGGAAAGGATGATATGTCTTTGTTTTTGACAATGTTTGAACGTCAAATGAAAATGCTTAATGTCTCCAAAGAATTTTGGGTTTCTCAATTAATTGCCGTACTTCCGAACGACATTGGTAAACTAATCGCCAGAGAACCAGAAGAAATGTTCAAAAATTATTCTTATATTCGTGACATATTGCTTAAAAGATTTAAGTTGACAGCAGAAAAATTTAGAGTATTATTTAGCCGACATCAAAAAAGAGAAAATTCTACTTGGAAGGATTTTTATTTTGAACTTAGAAATTATTTTGAGGGTTGGTTATCCGAATTAGAAATCAATTCATTTGAAAAACTAACTGAACTAATAATCGCTGATCAGATTAAGAAAAAGTGTCCACATGAATATAAAAATCATTATTTAGATGGTTGGGACAAGTTAAATGATCCTGTCATGTTGGCTGAAAAGCTAGACATTTACGAAAACATTAAACCTTCTTCTCAAAAGTCAGCAAGTTATCCAAAAATGCATGAAGCGCAGAAACATGTTTTGCCGAAAAATTCAAATGGTCAAGAATTCTTTAAAAATCAAACACCCAAACATGAAACTAACGAACATTTTTCAAATTATAAAAATAATCATTCTTCTTCAAAATATACAAATTCAAGATACGAAAACAATGATAAACGTCCGATTATAAGTTGTTATGGCTGTGGTAAACAGGGTTTTGTTAAAGCTAAATGTCCTAATTGTTCCCCATCTACGCAGATGCAATCAGCAAATTTTCGTTCCCTTCATCTCAAATCTTGTTCTATCAACACTCAAGCAACACCTTTGTTGTACATAAAGGTAAATGGTGTTACAGGGGTTGCTTGCGCAGATACAGGAGCTACTCATTGCATTGCTGGGGAAATGTTATACAAGATTCTGTGTGACCAAGGAACTGTGTTCGAAGACACCGGTGTAAGCATAACACTTGCTGATGGCCTACGAAAAGAAACCAACGTTCTTCAAGCAACAATCACTGTTGAAATAGAAGGTCGTACAACTAGTACAACGATTTTTGCCTTACCCGAAGCCCAGGGAAATAGAAAATTGTTAGGCATAGATTTTTTAAATAAAATGGGGATCGTGCTAGACATGAGAAGCCAAAGTTGGTATTTCCAGAACAATCCTAAACGTAAAATTCCCTTTTCTGATGATCCTTTCATTACGACACCTGAAATCTCAGCACCAACTGCCACAGTTAACTCGGTTATGTTAAGAGAAACAGAAGGTCAGCATCTATCTGAGATACAAAGAAAAAGGCTTAATGACTTACTTGAAAAATTTTCCAATACCTTTCGACCAGGGGGAGAAGCAACACCCGTCGTCGAACATCATATAAATACCAGAGACCATCGTCCTATTTCACTACCTCCTTACAGGTTATCACCGGCAAAGAAAGAATTGTGTAAAACCCAAATTGATGAGCCAAAGGAATTATTGAAGAATGCGATTCTCCATACTCTGCACCAATAGTGCTCATTCCTAAGCCAAATGGTAGTGTTCGCTTATGTGTAGACTACAGGAAGCTGAATGAAGTTACTATACCAGATACTTATCCACTCCCTCGTATGGACGATCTTTTGCATCAGGCGAAAACTGCTCAGTTCATGACAACGCTGGATCCGAATGCTGGTTACATCAAGTGAGTGTCTATGAACCTGATCGAGATAAAACTGCTTTTGTTTGCCCTCTAGGAACATATCGCTTTCGAAGAATGCCGTTTGGTCTCCGCAATGCCCCTGCAACGTTTCAGAGGACAATGGATAGCTTTCGCAAAGGACTCCCAGATGTAAATATTCT
This sequence comes from Maratus speculifer, assembly GCA_964019185.1. NCBI lineage: Eukaryota > Metazoa > Arthropoda > Arachnida > Araneae > Salticidae > Maratus > Maratus speculifer. Next base: position 323,136,536 of record OZ025291.1, on the reverse strand, counting down.
CACTTATCTTGATGACTTAATTGTTTTATCATCAAGTTTTGAACAACATCTAGCTGATCTTGACGCTGTTTTTAAAAGATTAGACAAATGGAAACTTTCTGCTAATAGAGAAAAATGCAACTTTGCTTGTACCAGAGTAAAATATTTAGGACACTGGATCACACCAAATGGCCTAGAAGTTGATCCTGGGAAAGTTGATGCTATTGTGAGGATCCCACCTCCGAAGAATACAAAACAACTGCAATCCTTTCTGCAGACATGTTCATGGTATCGCCGTTTTATACAAGACTTTGCAAAAATATCCAGACCACTTAGTAATCTCACAAAAAAGAATGTGGAATGGCACTGGGGTGCCGATGAAGAAAATGCATTTCAAACCTTGAAGCAATGCCTCGTTTCAGCTCCAATATTGAAACAAGCTGATGAAACTAAACCTTTTTTCATTCGAACTGATGCAAGTAGTTATGCTCTGGGAGCAGTACTTCTACAGGGTGAAGGTGTTGAAGAGCATCCGATTGAGTATGCAAGTAGATTGTTGACTGCTGCAGAACGCAACTATCACACCACAGAAAGAGAAGCACTTGCTGTTGTCTGGGCTCTTAATAAATTCAGAGGATATATTGATGGAACAGAAGTTACTGTGGCATCCGACCACCAGCCTCTCCGATGGCTCATGAGTTTAAAGTCACCTTCTGGAAGACTTGCCAGATGGGCTTTGCAATTACAAGAATTTAATTTGAAAATAGAATATATTCCAGGCAAAGCTAACGTCATAGCTGACATGCTTTCTCGTCCTGCTTGTGATCACACCAATAAAGAAAGTTGCGATATTTGCGCTATAGTAGTTGATATTCCTTCTAAATCATCAAGTGATTTACGTGCTGAACAAATGAAAGATGAAGAATTAAAGAAAATTATTAAAAGTTTCGAAGATGAAGAAAAAACCCTTGACCATACTAACTGGACTGATCGCGGTTATATTATGAATCAAGGAGTTTTATACAGGTATTCTCCAAGTTCGGAATCAGAAGAAGCTCAACTAGTTGTCCCATCACATGAAAGGGAGAAAATTTTAAAAGAACACCACGATTCACCTACGGCTAGTCACTATGGTGCTGAAGGAACGTTAAATAGAATATCCAAAAGGTATTATTGGACTGGAATGCGTTCATACATTTCAAACTATGTCAAAAATTGTGCTGAATGCAATAGGTATAAGCCTTCTAATCAAAAACCATCCGGTTTGTTACAAACACCAGTGTATTCGCAAAGATTTGAAGTTCTATCAATTGATCTTTTTGGTCCTTTACCAAAAAGTAAAAACGGTAAAAGGTGGATATTCAGTGCTTAATTTGCGCCGGAGCTCACCGGAGCTCAGCTCCGGTACTTTTTTGTTTTTGGTGGATATTTAAATATTTTTAGAATTCACCGGAGCTCATAAATATTGCGCTCCGGAGCCCTCGGAACAGCACTTCCGAAAAGCTGAAGCCTAAATTATGTTTTCCTTTTCCTCCCATTTCTTAAAACGTCGCTTTATTGCCTCCCAAAATGACGTTTGTGATGTATTAGCGTAGTAACGTATCGCATATCTAGGAGCCTCTAGTGTCCTTCCCCAAGTAATGACTCAATGGTTTCCGAACAGCGGTGACAAAAAACTGAATACTGCCAGAATAAACTATAACCGTATCTACTGCTCACGTTTTTATTTACACGCGGTCAATTTGTGCAAGTTATTTTTCGGATTAATTTTGTAGTTTTCTGATTTATTATTATTTTTGCTTATTTAATGTTAAGTTTTGTTTTATTTATTGTTAAGTTTTAAATTGAAATATGAGCAAGCGGAAAAAAAATCATTGATTATTTTAAATTTCTCCTCTTTCTAAAAATTCTTACTAATTAATCAAAATTATACATACCAACAATCTATGAATTAGGTCTAAATTTGTAATTTTTGAAATATTTATTTTTTTTAAGTCAAATTAGAGCCGTTTTCATCTACAGCTCTGCAAATAATGTATGAAATGCAAAAGATCTACGGGAAAAAGATGGAGAAATATGCTTCGGTAGTTACTAATATACTACAAAATATTAGAGCTCCTGTACTTTTTTTGTTAGAAATTAAGCTCTGTGGATATTTATAGTAGAAGACTGTGCAACAAGATGGGTGGAATTGTTTGCCCTTACACATGCTACTGCAGCGCAGTGTGCAACTACGTTGCTTGAAGAAGTTATCCTTAGATATGGTCTACCGAGACGTATAATATGTGATAACGGACCCCAATTTGTTAGTAGTGTGATGCAACAACATTGTTTTCTTTTAGGTATCAAACAAAATCCAACTCCCATATACCATCCCTAGGCTAATCCTGTGGAGAGGAAAAATAGAGATCTCAAGCCGAGATTAGCTATATTAGTAGAAAATGATCACTGCTCTTGGGAAGAAAAGCTTCCAACAATCCGTTTTGCACTAAATACTGCTAAGTGTGACACTACTGGAGAAACAGCAGCATTCTTGCAGTTTGGAAGAGAATTGAGAACAACGGATGATGTTCAGCATGACATTCGTGCTGTAATTCAAAATGATAATTTTGTGCCTGAGATTACTCCATATCTCAAGAAATTCGCAAAATTCACCAAAGAAATCAAAGACAAAGTTGAATCTAAGCAAGATCAGAGGAAAAAATTTGCTGACCGTAGTCGGAAACCGGGACATAGTTTTGTTCCAGGAGACAAAGTTTGGGTTGACTTGCATCCAATAAGTAAAGCCTCTAACAACAAAACGTCGAAGTTCATGCCTAAACGTGATGGACCTTACATCATTTTAACTCAAAAATCACCCACCACTTTTGTCATAGCAAGTATGGACAATTCAAATGATCCACTTGCTACATGTCACACTTCTGCCTTAACACTATGTAATGACTCTGACATAGTGCCTGTCGCACCCATTAGGAAACGCGGTAGGCCACCAAAGAAAATTACTGGTTCCACACCGGGACGTTCGCGGAACCAGAGGGGGAGGCTGTAACAGGGTGACTGCCTTCCCTAAATTATAGTATCTATAGGTGGCGCTATTGCCACCTTCGGCAAAATATCTTGAGATATTTTGCCTTCCTTTCTAAAAAGACGTGAAATGAAGTGAAGTAATTGAGTTTTAAGTTAAGATGTAAGATTGGGATGTGTGTTTGCTATACATCTCTCTTAGAGATGTTCTTTGTGCTAAGTAATTTTTATGAATATCCAATTGATTGAGTTGCGCTCGTCTTACGATTTGTATATAATGTGATATGTGTTGTGTCGTCTACAATAAAATGTGACTGTAACATCTCTGTTCTATATTTTAAGTACCGAATAACATCCCACAAATTAGAATTGAGATTAAGAAGCATCGAAAAAAGTTTTTAAATAGCAAACAATTTTGAAAATTTATTTTTTATTAAATATTTTTATGATGCTTTAAAAACGACAAAAAATCCTTATTTATTTATTTATTAAAAAAAAAAAGAATACAATTTGGTTTACATCTTCGGTTTACTTTTTGGTTATGCCTTTTGTCAACGTTAATTTTATTAATTTTTATTTATTAATTTTTTAGTTTTATTTCAAAATTTGGAAAGAAAATCGCAACTGTTTTATCTGGAAAAAAATTATTAATTTTTAGAATCGTGCACGAACTGTTGGCGTCTACCACAAAACAGATTACCTATAACTATGTAAGGAAAAAAAATTTTTTTTCATCTAAATTATAATGTATAAATACATTTAACCTCTTAACACATTTTTTTGACAACATAAATTAAAAATAGGTGTTAAACATCACTTTTTCCGTACTAAAATGTTTGCCTTACTATAGTCTATTCTTAAATCCAAAAGGGCAACTTTATATCAAAAGGGCAACAATATCTTTTTTTATTTCTTTTTATTTTGGAATGCATGAAACTAACAGATATAATTATTTAAAAACTATCTAATCTCACTCCTTTTGCGTTTTTTTCAATTAATTAATAAATTCATTTATTTTGCAAATCTTTCAGAAAATCGTGTCCAAGTGGTCGTTTTGAACCGAATTTCCGAGCGGAAGACAAAAGCCTACTTAAACAGGTATTGAAAATGTGTTTGTTATGTGATCAAAATCAAATATAATTCAATAGGTAATTTATTGACCACAAAATGGGAAACACCAGTTCGATTCCAAATACTTCCACAGTCAGGTTTTCTAATTATATATGTTTCTGTTAAAAATAAATTTGTAAATGTGTAAAAACGTTTTGCGCTTGTTGAGCAAAGCAGTTGAGAACAATCTTAATCAACAAATATCTGACAATCAAAAAAGATAAATTAACAATTACAAACTAGTGGTATCAAAACAATTTATAGCAAATTAATGGAGATACAGTTAAGTGGTTAAAATCAAATATTATTTTTTAAATGCATGTTCTTAATTTACCATAAATTCATTTGCCAATTATTTTAAACCTAAATTTATTGAAACATACTTAAAATATCCAAAATGTACCTATTGCTCTAAATATGCACTTAAGGAGTGTTTCTAATTAAATAAAGTCAATTAATGCAACGAGTCGTTAAAAGTTTCCAATAGCATTGTTGACAGTTGCTAACCCTCAGAGATACTGGAGTGCATTTACACAGCCAGAAACATTCAACCGTGAATTAAAATTAATTTCCACACTTTCCCATGAAGAAAGATACAGGAATATTTAAAGCAATTTCAAATCACTCCTGAAAGTAGAATACTATACATTCTGATGATACGAAACTCGCTTACGGGTACATTAGCTCTATGGTAACAAATTTGCTTTTATGTTGCTAAGAGATATGTGATAATGCATTAGAGGATAAAAGTGGAACTCACTGACTGTTTTCTCCAAGAGTGGGGAGTGACTGTGCCGTAAATAATTTAAAGCTTTCCTTTAAAACGTCAGAGTATGTTTATGAACTAAGTAAAACATTAAAATGTATCTTTAGGCGTTCAAATTTGAAATAAATCGTTGAATTTATTTTCTTTCTACATAAAAAAAAAATACGAAAATAGATTTTTTTTTAAAATACCAAAGTGACAGTATTATTTTAATTTTTGAAACGCTTTAGATAGGTTTATAAGATAAATAAATAAACTGCGTATTTATTTTTAAAAGTAGATATATATACAGGGTGTATTTAAACTACTCGGCAAAACTTTAAGGGGTGATAGTACACACCAAGACAAATAATATTAAATGGGAAACTATGGGTCCCAAACGTCTACCGAAGGAGATATGCGCCATCAAAGTTTAGGGTCCAAAATTTTAAATGATTATATAAAACGGAAAAAATTATCGATTCGTTTGCGGTTTTCCCGAAAACTATTCTTTATGCCAGTATTGTCTTGAAAATAAATTATAAAGATAAATTTCGAAAACTGCCGATAGAGGGTGCTTTAGATATTGGAGTAATGAACAACTATTTTTTATCGTTACTTTTTTGCATCTCATTCATTTTTTTCAGAAGTTTAGACATAAACTTAAATTTTGAGCTTAAAATCTGTGTGTTAAGTAGTGCAAACTGAACTGTGTTCAATGGGAGTGGGTAGGTTCAAATTTCAAATGATTACACTATATTGCCATTGATTATGGGACACTTGCGATTTTAGACATTTCACTAAATATCTAGAAAAATACATGAGGAATCATCTCGAAACTCTTAGTGTATAAATATAATAGTATAAGTCATACATCTTCGTGAAGATTTTTTCCCGAAACTCCAAAGGGGACCGTCAACAAATTAAAAAAGAATGAATATCTTTTGAATAACCCTGTCAAAACTAATGTAGCAAAAGCGCTCAAACTCTAGATTGTGATTGAATGCCTTATTATAATAAGCCTTGTTCATTTTTATGCAAATAGCATGCATACTCGCAGAGTAATTACGTTTTTTATAAAAATGATCTCGAATTTTTCCAAGTTTTTTCCTTATAATTTTCAGAGTTCATAATATAAAATATTATTTTTTTCAGAAAATATGACAAACAACATTGCACACAGTACCCTGTAATTAGAATTAAAAAATAATGAAAATTGTATAAAAAATGAGTTGGTTTACTAAATAATTTTTTACTGCGCATGCGTCAACCGTATCAAAATTTCATTTGCATATTATGTTAGCTAAATGTATAGAGCAACTTTTGGGAAAGTCACAAAATCATAACTTGAAAATTCTGACAATAATCGTCAATTGAATAAGTCGAAAATCCGTTATTCTGAAAATGAAGCAAAAACTAGAGGGGTTGTATCCATATATTCATTGATTAGTGTCAATATAGAATACACAATATGGGATGTACTACTGCATTTGGATAAAATCCCTCATTTTTTTGCTTCATTTTAGAAACAACGGATTTTGTCCTTTTTCTATAGACGATTACTTTCAGAATTTTCAAGCTATGATTATGAGACTTTTACAAAAGTTGCTCTATACATATAGCTAACATAATATGCAAATGAAATTTTGATATCTTTGACGCATGCGCAGTAAAAAATTATATAGTAAACCTACACATTTTTCATACAATTTTTATTATTTTTTAATTTTGATTACAGAGTACTGTGTGCAATGCTGTTTGTCATACTTTCTGAAAAAAAATATTATTTTATATTAAGAACTCTGAAAATTATAATGGAAAAACTTGGAAAAATTTGGGACCATTTTTATAAAAACCTTAATTACTCTGCGAGTGTGCATGCTCTTTGCATAAAAATGAACACAGTGTATTACAATAAGGCATTCAATCATAATCTAGAGTTTGAGCGCTTTTGCTACATTAGTTTTGACAGGGTTATTCAAAAGATATTCATTCTTTTTTAGTTTGTTGACGGTCCCCTATAGCGTTTCGGTAAAAAATCTTCACGGAGATGTATGACATATACTATTATATTTATACACTAAGAGTTTCGAGATGATTCCTCATATATTTTTCTAGATATTTAGTAAAATGTCTAAAATCGCAAGTGTCCCATAATCAATGGCAATATAGTGTATAAAAACAGAATAAAAGGTCAATTGATTTGCGGTTTTCACTAAAACTATTCTTTATATCAGTATTGTCTTGAAAATAAATTATAAACATAAATTTCAAAAAATGTCGATAGAGGTCGCTTTAGACTTTGAATTAACATACAACTATTTTTTACCGTTATTTTTTGCATCTCATTAATTTTTTTTAAATCTTAGACTTAAACTTAAATTTTGTGCTGATAATTTGAATTGTTGAGAGTGGTTAAGTAGCGCTAACTGAAATGTGTTCAATGGGGGTGGGAAAGTTCAAATTTCAAATGATTATACAAAACATAAAATTGGTCGATTTGTTTGGGGTTTTCTCTAAAACCATTCTTTATGTCAGTATTTTTTTGAAAATAAATTTTAAAGATAAATTTAAAAAAATCCGTTAGAGGGCGCCTTAAACTTTAGAGTAACCAACAACAATTTTTAAGTGTTATTTTTTGTATGTAATTAAATGCTTGCAAAAGCTTAGACTTAAATTATGAGCTCAAATTCTGAATCGTTGGGAGGGGTTAAGAAGTGCAAACTGAACTGTGTTCAGGAGTTGAAATGTTACCCTGACCGCCCTACGAACACAGTTCAATTTTTCGCTAGTAAATTACTCACAACGATTCAGATTTTGAGCTCAAAATTTAAGTCTAAGCTTTTAAAACATTTATTTAGGTTAAAAAAATAACGGTTAAAAATAGTTGTTGGTTACTCTAAAGTTTAAGGCGCCCTCTAACGGAATTTTTTGAAATTAATCTTTAAAATTTATATTCAAGGAAATACTGACATAGAGAATGGTTTTAGAAAAAACAGCAAACGAAACTACCAATTTTTCCGTTTTTTATAATAATTTGAAATTTGAACCTCTCCACCATCCCCATTGAACGCAGTTCAGTTAACCCTACTTAACTACTCTCAACGATTCAGATTTTCAGCACAAAATTTAAGTTTATGTCTAAGCTTAAAAAAAACTTAATGAGATGCAAAAAATAACTGTAAAAAATAATTGTATGTTACTTCAAAGTCTAAAGCGCCTTCTATCGACATTTTTTGAAATTTATCTGTATAATTTATTTTCAAGACAATGCTGACATAAAGAATAATTTTAGTGAAAACCGCAAATCAATTGACCAATTTTTATGTTTTTTATAATCATTTGAAATTTGAACCTAATCACTCTCATTAAACACAGTTCAGTTTGCGCTACTTACCCACAGATTTTGAGCTCAAAATTTAAGTTTATGTCTAAACATCTAAAAAAATTTAATGAGATTTTAACAATAATCGTAAAAAATAGTTGTTCGTTACTCCAAAGTCTAAAGTGCCCTCTATCGACATTTTTTAAAATTTATCTTTATAACTTATTTTCAAGACAATACTGACATAAAGAATAGTTTTCGTGAAAACCGCAAACGAATCGACCAAATTTTCCGTTTTTTATAATCATTTCAAATTTTGGACCCTAAACTTTGATGGCGCCTACCTCCTTCGGAAGACGTTTGGGACCCTTAGTTTCCCATTTAATATTGTTTGTCTTGATGTGTACTATCACCCCTTAAAATTTTGCCCAGTAGTTTAGATACACCCTGTATATATATATATATATATATATATATATATATATATATATATATAAACATGGCTAGATTTATGAATTTGGTGTCTCAAATTATTTATAAGTCCTTATAATTAAAGTAAGCCCTTTCAAACGCGTAGTCGATTTTATATTGTAAACCGAAAACTGGTCGCCTTTTCTTAAGTTTAACTAGTCAGATAACTGAAACAGAAAGCGGCTGAAATTCAGATAAATTTTTCGCTTTTTAGCGAAACGGGACAATCCAATCACAGGCTTGGGTATCTCTGAAATCTTTGCTGTTTGCAAAAATGGAGCTTCTGATTGGTCAATGTCGTTTCGCTAAGCAGTTGCCCCCGTAGTTTTCAATGTTTATAAGGTTATTTGATTTTTCAAAATAAAAAATGAAAAATAATGAGCACTTTCGGGAATTTTTGTAGCATTTACAAAACACAGGTGCTATGTAAAATGGGCAATGTGTATTTGACTGGAAATTTCTTTTAAAGGAAAGGTTTTAAATGCAGAAATATATTTCTAGTTTTATTCTTTAAGATCGGATGCCTCTTTATACAGTATTTATGTATAAGTCTTGATTAAGATTTTAAGTAAATAACATTATCGCATTTAAGCGTTAACGCGTTTAGGTACTATGACCTTGCTTGTTATTATCTATTTTACAAAATCCACTTTAATGTTTTTGATACAATACAAATAGTACAGCCAAGATCACAAAGATTGCAACAACATTATGAAAAAAAAAGTTGCAGAGCAGCATGGTTGAGAATAACAAACAATGCATATGTCAAATATTTTGAATTTATAAAATGAAATAAAATCTAAATATACAGCATAATGGGAACACAAAAAAAGATACTTTAAATTCAAAAAACAATCTAAAAGCGTTTAACGTAAATTTTTATTTTTAACGTTAAGTTAAAAAACGTATTAACAATTCAGCGAAAATATTTCTCTCTTTAAAAAAAAATTCTTATCACAGAATAAAGAACCAAACTGCAAAAAAAGTAAAGAAAGAAATACGGTGGTTAATAATTTATGGCTACATTAAAAGTAAATTAATTTCTAACAAGGTTGATATTTTTCTAAATTTTCAGCTTATAAAAGTACCTTTTGGGAATTACGGTCTCGTTCTTAATCCAGTTTCGAGAATTGCATTGTCTTGCTTCTTTTAACAATCTTATTGTTTAAAAGTACAGTAAAAAAGGAAAAGAAAATAAAGATAGTCTGGCATGATAAAAATGGTAAATGAAACAAAATTAGAATTACCTTAATGTTTTTTGAATCTTTAAATAAAAAGAAGCATGCGGTTTCTGATTTGTTTTAAAATATGACATGAACTTTAATTACAAAGGTTTAGCATCATATTTAAATACAATTTTGGTATTTTTATAATTTAAGTTTTTAACGCTTTTTTACATTTTATTGCTGAGAGAAAACTTATAAGAAAATTTGGTTGCCTTTTTTGCATGTTTGGTTATTATCTGATATAAATGTTAGATCAAAGAGAACAAAGACTAACAGATTTTACTGTAAAGAAAGTTTGAAATGTTGTTTACTTGAAAATAATAATAAATAATTTATTTTTTAAATTGCCCATTTTCTTAAAGCAGAGTAGATATTAAACGAAGACTACAAAATGAGCGTTTATACAAGATTAATCTTAAATTAAAACTAATGATATAAAATGTTTAAGGAAGGAATTGATTTTTAACATTAAGTTAAAAATCTTATAAATAGTTAATTAAGTATAAATTATGTATATATTTTTTATCTCTAGCTTTTCTCTTAAAAATGGTCTAGTTAAAAAAATTATAATAAACTATAAAAAATTAGAACATTCATTGATATTTAATAAACAAATTGACCTTTTTGGGTCCTATTTTTAGGTGCGTTCGTAATTATGTAAATATGTAGCACCTATTGTTGTCGCTCAGTCCGTCCGTCTGTCTGTCCGTCTGTCTGTCTGTCTGTCCGTCCGCATATAACAACGCAAAAACTACCCAACCGAATCGTTTGAAATTAAAAATACATAATCATTACATAATTTTGTAGAGTCATTTCAAATTTTTTGAAAATCGGATGGATAGATCAATTACAGGGACAATCAAAAGGATTCCGTTACATTACGGTCAATGGGGAAAAAAGTTTCAAATGAATTTTAATCGTTTGAAATTTAAAACGTATATTTATTGCATAATTTTGTCGAGTCATTTCAAATTTTATGAAATTCGTATGGGTAGATCAATTACAGGGACAATCAAAAGGATTCCGTTACATTACGGTCAATGGGGAAAAAAGTTTCAAATGCATTTTAATCGTTTTAAATTTAAAACGTATATTTATTACATAATTTTGTCGAGTCATTTCAAATGTTATGAAAATCGGATGCATTGATCAAGTACAGTGACAATCAAAAGTATTCCGTTACATTACGGTCAATGGGGAAAAAAGTTTCAAATGCATTTTAATGGTGTTACACTCATTTGAATATAATAGAATCGACATGAATCTATGAAATATGTACTAAAAATACATTTTGTATAATCTGTGATGCAAAGAATATTTATTATTAAATTGCAGGGCCACACAAATGTATTCCACTAAATAATGTTATATGGGGAAACATTGTTTGGGGGGTGTTTTAATTATATTAAACTACTTCACATTTTATGAATAAAATATACGTTAATGAAGTATAATAAAAATTACTCCCTGCATATTTACAGGAACACAAAGATTTCGACCACTATACTGTATCCAAAGTACGCTCTACTATATCAGCAAGATCTGAATATTTTAAAACTTCGTTATCAACGAACGCACCTCATTTGCTACACTTTACGTGCAATTTCCAACTTGTTTTTTCCAGTGTTCAGAAAAATTTACTTCAACGTTAATAACCATAAGATTAGCAATCCAGATACATTAATTAGAATTTATCGAATGTTTCATCATCTGAAACTTAACAAATGTTGCTGCTTTGCGTACTTTTCAATTCATATTCATATGACAATAGTCTAATTAAGAGTTTTTGGAGATGTTAGGACAATATTACATTACAACAAGATTTAACTGATATCACAACTTCATAATAGTTTTTATGCTTTACTACATATGATTCTTTCAGGAAAGTAATCTTTATTTTAAAAGTAAAGATTCAAATAAATGTTTAAAATAAAAGGTTCACAAATGGTGCAAATAGAATTAAGCAAATATTTATTATTATTATTATCATTACTAAATGCGTAAAGGTTAATGCAGCCATATAGTAAATGTACAGCCACATACTAAGATTACTGTACAATCTACTATACGTACCACGACAGTAAATTGTTGTCGACTTTAATTCTACGACTAAATCTATTATACTAAACTTTAAATTTTAACAAAAAGTAGTACTCACAATTAGTACTTTTGTACTCGTATTGCTGCAACAAAATCACAACGCCTACAGTGAGTAGAACACTAAATCTAAACAATAAAAACGCATATAAAAAAAGCTACCAGCAATTTTATTTCCATTCTTCAAAATCAACATAAAAAAAATGTTGCCACAAAATACATTAAAATTTGTTTTTTTTTTTTCAATTTCTTTTTAACACGAGGCAATCACATACGAACGCGCAAATAAAACAAAACACTAAAATGTCAATTTAAGTTAATGTTTTTTTTCTCTTTTTTCTATAGGAAAAGTAAGTGTACAAAGTTTTTGTTTTTTATTTAAAAGCATAAAATTAATAATAAACAAAACGCGTTTTAAAGCATTTGGAACTGATTAAAGTGGAATTAAAATTCAAATATAAAGTAAAATATTAATTTGAATTCTAAACAAAGTTCCAAAAACGTTTACAAAGGGAAATTATTATTTTCAAAAATTAGTTGAAACCTTATAACAATTCTGAGTAATTCTCCATTTTAAAAAAATCTAATTTACCATTCTTTGATTAATGCATTTTTACCTAGAAAAAAGAAAAAAAAACGATTTGACTAAAATAATTTGAATTTAGAACAGCAACAACGAAAAAGAAAATATTTTGTGATCAATTTAAATGCAAATAGATTTCTAATGAGTTTGATATTTTCTAAATTTTCAGTTCATAAAAGAACTCTACAAAAACATATCTTTTAGCAATTGTGATCTCAATTTTTATCTAGTTTTTTCAAAAATATCTTAATTGTTTTAGTAATTTTCTTGATTGAAAGTTTTTTCAGAAAAAATAAAAATGTATTGATATTTCAGAATATTAAATGATCTTAAATTAGAAAAAGGTTAGAAAAGGTTAGAAAGGTTAGGTTAGAAAACCCTTAATAACTTTCAAATATTATTTGACTATAAAAAAAGTACGAGGTGTATGCTTTATTTAAAAATATAAGTGAACTTTTTGAAGATTTAAACTAACATTTACCATTTTTGTGAACATGTAATTTTAGTTTTATGAGAAGGTTTTTCTTGTTAAAAGAACATTCTCAAGTGAATTTGCCCTCAATTTTTTGATAGTTTTGTTTAAAATTCTTCAAATATACTATATCAAGGAGAGAAATGATTAATGCATTTTACTGAAAAGAATGTTTGAATGTAATTTGTTTGAAAAAAAATTATATTTTAAAAATATGTTACATTTTTGAAAACCGAGTGATAATTAAATGTAGAAGGCAGCATGGATATTAAAACTAGAGATACTTTAATATGTTTGGATAATTATCGCAACAAATAAATTTTAGATTTTTTTTTTTAATACAGCAATTACAAATTCATTGCAGACTCGTATAAAACCAAAAACTTTCTGTGTACTCAAATACTGGATCAAAAGCTTTCTGTAAATTAATTTAAAGTTTAATAAAATTACGTGTTATGTTATTGGAACCATATGAATTAAAAACAGTAATTTAAAATAATTACCATTTAAATTAAGTATTAATATTGATTAAAGAATAATTATTTTGAATGAAAAAATAACAAAATTAAAGATGCATAAATGGAAGGCTGTGGTGATTCTAATTTATACTGAAAAATAAATAAATAAATAATAATAATAAAGATGAAATTAAAGCTAATTTTCTGAAAGGTTATAATACAGCGAGGAAATTTCAACCCGATACTTATTATTTTTGTTACTCCTCATGTGAACTGTTTTCTGGTTGGGTGGCTTTCAGGCTAACTGTAGATTCCTTTATTTTCAAAAGTTAGTTCTGTGCATTATTTCTGATTAAAATCTATGACAGCAAACATAGATGTTTGTATGTGTATTGTTTTCCAAAGAAACTATTTTTCCCCCGCGATTCTTTGGGGAAATTCGCATTTTATCTCGCAATCATTTGACAAAATACGCGGGTTTGTTTGCAATTCTTGGACGAAATTCGCGTTTTTCGAGATTCTTTGACAAAGTTCGCGTTTTTTTGCGGTCAAATGTCGGAACTCGCATTTATTCCACTATCTTTTCAGGAAATTTGCATACATTCCGTTATACATTGACAAAATTTTCGTTACTTCTGCGAAACTTCAGGAAATTCATGTTACCGTTGCGGTTCGACAAAATTTTCATTATTTCGTAATCCTTAGACAAAATACATTTTTTTGCACTCTTTTGTTGAAATTTGAGTTTTTTAGGTCAACCTTTGTTCAAATTCACATATTTTACTCGTTCATTTGACAAAGTATATTTTTTTTCCTCAATCACTTGATGTAATTCTCGTACATTTGCGATTTTTTTGACAAATTTTGCGTTTTTTTTTTAAATTTTTGGCGAATTTCTTACCTTTTCCACGATTTTTTGCCCGAATTTGTATTTTTCCCGCTGGCTTTTGATGAAATTTCCATTTTTTCGCGATTCTGTGACGAAATTCACGTTTTTTAGTGGTTTTTTTTTGTCAAAATTTGCATCTTTTCGGTTTTTTTTTTCTTTTTTTACAAAATTCGCTTTTTCTGAGATCATTTGGCGAATTTCGCATTTTTCGCAGTCTCTTGTCGAAACATACATTTTTCGCAGTGTGTTGTCGAAACATACATTTTTTGCAGTTCTTTGATAAAATTCAAGATTTTTCCCGCAACTCTTCAATGAAATTCTCTTTTTTATGCAACCCTTTGATGAAATTCGCGTTTTCATGCGCCACTTTATTGAAACTCGCGTTTTTCTGCTGTCATTTGACGAATGTGTTGTGTTCTCTGCAATCATTAGACGAAATTTGAGATTTTTTCTGTGAATTTTTGACGAGATTGATTTTTTACGGCGATCATTTGCCAAAATTCGCGATTCTTTTGTGCTTGATTTTTCGGACTGATGATTTTTTTTAAATCTTAGGAAAATTCGGATCAATTACCGTTACATTTAATTGTACACAAACAATAAATAAATCGTTCATACAATCGGGAAATATTTTTACTTTTACGGTCTTTTAAAAAAATTTCAAAAACAAAAAAATATGTTTTCTTTTTGTAAATTTTTTCCGCTAAGTTCCGAATTGTGTACAAAATTTTCCACGCACGGCGTGCGCGTGTACGTGTATATTATACTACTCTTCATACAAGAAATTCCGAATAAATGATATTTTATTTTATTTTAAGAAAAAAAAGGACCGATGCCACTAATCAATGAAAAGGATAGTATATAGAAACTGTGGTATAAATATAGAATTTCTGTTTTTTAAAAAAATTGCGAAACACGTTAATGATTCAAATGGATGAAACTAAAGACTCTAATCTATAAACGCTTATTTATAAAGTTATTTTTAATATTAAGTTAAAAATCCTAC